>JAVSCE010017422.1:0-52254 GCA_032199065.1 Smutsia gigantea
CATTACGATTAGCAGATGTAATGTTGGGGGGGCACGGGGAGGGCAGTACAACTCAGAAGACAAGTAGTGATTCTATAGCATCTCACTACGCTGATGGACAGTGACTGTAATGGGGTTGGTGGGGGGGACCTGATGAAGGGGTAGTTTAATAACCGTAATATTGCACATGTAATTGTAGATTAATGATAATAAAATAAATTATATAAAAAAAAAGAAATGAAGTACTGATACATCTTATAATGCAGATGAACCTTGAAAACATTATTCTAAGTGATAGAATCCAGACACAAAAGGCTATATACTGCATGATTACATTCTGTGAAATGTCTAAGCAAATCCAGAGACAAAATAGATAAGTGGTTGACAGGGCTGGGGGAGGGAAATGCCGGAGTGAATGCTAATGGGTATAACTTTTTTGGGGGGAGAGTGAATATGATGAAATGTTCTGGAATTAGTGGTGATGGTTGCACAATCCTGTGTATAAACTAAAAGCCACTGGACTGTACATTTTAAAAGGGTGAACTTTATGGTCTGTGAATTATATCTCAATGAAGGTGTTTGTTTAAAAAAAAAAAAAGAGTCAGAGGGCTTACGAAACAGGGAGAAGGAAGTTGGTGGTAGGGGAAAGGAAGAGTTCCAGCACTGGGGAAGGACTTTAGGGCTAAAGTGGAGAAAATCAGTGAAAATTATCTGGGAATGTGTATGCGTGGTGGTGGTGGATTGTATGAATATACAAGGCCTTTTTAGAGTCTAATTTGTCATTGTCAGTATTCCTTGGGCCCTTGCTCCAAATCATCAGCCAAGTGTGCTACATGCACAGCCTGGATTGGTGGAACTTCAGGAAAAAGGGCTTCAGTGAGCAGGAAAAGGGAGTCACAGAGGAGGCAAAGCAGATGGAAAATCCAGAAATCAGCAAAAGTCAGGGGTGCTTAGCTGAATCTAAACTCCCGAGGAATTCCTGAGGTTTTTTGGTAGGGATGCTAGGTACCCTACCTGATAGGAGATACCCAGCTGAGTCCTTTAAGTGCACTCAGCCAGTTGAAAGAGGTGGGAGATAGTCAAGAGACTGACATCTGGGGTGCCTATATCACTCATTGTCCAGTGGATTTTCATTGCCCGTGGAATAAAACTCCTCCCCATGGTGTAGAAGGCCCCAAGTGGTCTGGCCCTTACCAACTTTTCTGACTTGTTCCTGAGCACATTCTTGTTTGCTTCAGTCCCAGTGCTCTTCTCTCTGGCCCTTCTGCAGGACAGGCTAAATCCTCACTGGTCGACTTGGAATGGTCTTCCACAAACATTTTCATTGCCAAAAGGTTCAGGGCCAGCTCCCTCTCACTATTCAGGCCCAGCTCAAGTTCACCTCAGAGGCCTTCCCTGACCACCCTACCATGACACCCTGCTCTATGTTCTTTACAGCACTAATCACCATTCAAATTCTCTTGGCTATTGATTTATTCAGTGGCTTATCATTGGTCTTCTCTTCCTGAAGGTAATCTCTGTGCTATGCAAACAGGAACCTGGTTCAGGTGTCTTCTTGCTCTGCAGCCCCAGAACCCAGGATGGTGCTTAGCTTAGCACACAGGTGCTCCAGAAATATTTGTTCATGTCCTCCATCCACTCATCAAATATGTGAGCACCTACTGTGTGAGGTCCTGGCCACAAAGTTGGGCACAACAGACCCAGACCCAGGCCTCAAAGGCCCTGGGCTAGAGGAGGACACAGCCAAGTCAGCTGTCTGTTGAGATACAGGGCAAGTTCTTGTCACTGGAGAGGTATAGGGTGCAACGTGGGCTCCTAGTCCAGACTGGGAGAGGGTAGTATCAGTGAAGTCCTTCTGGAGAAAATTAAAGCTGAGACGAGAAGATAAATAAGAGTTGATGAAAGGGAAGGAGGGGAAAGGGTGACTCGTATTCCAGGCAGAGAACAGCATGTGCAGAGGCCCAGTGGGAAGAAAGCTCAGACATTAGAGGAATTGAAAGTAGTTCAGCCTGGAGACATCCTGGCAGCAAGTGACAAGGGACACTGCTGAAAGCACAGGCAGAGCCAGGCTGTGCAGGACCTTGCATGCTGAGCTAACGTGTGGAGGAAGAGTACTGGGGAGCCATGGAAGGGGTCTAAGCAGGGGAGTGGCACCATCGGATTTGTAAAGCTCACCATCATGTCAGACAGCTCCCTGTTTTTGTGGTATGGGGAAATTAATTGGAGACAGGGAGACACTGAAGAAGCCATGGTAAGAAATGTGGGAATGGAGAGAGGTGGACAGATGCCAGCAAGGTTTGGGAGATAAATCAATAGGATTTAGTGATAGAATTTATGGGGGATAACACCCAAGTTTCTAGCTTAAGCTAGTGATTGGTAGCTCTACTTAACAGGGAAACCCAGGTGTCAGTGTAGGTCACAATGTTTTGAGTGGGACAGGCTGATTCAGGAGAGCCCAGGGCACTGAAGTCAGCATGGGAGCATTCTGGGAGTTTCTCAAGGGCAAAGCCTCTGTTATGTATCTCTATGCTCCCAATCCCAATAGGTCCTGGTCCACAGAACACCAAAGTGTGCACAGAACCACAGAAAACAGTGAACGAAGCCAGGCTTGATAACTGGCTGGAAAATAGGTTTCAGGTAATCTTGAAAGGACAGAGAAAAATTTAGGAGCTCGAGTGCCTGTCAGGATGGGCAAGGTTAGGCTGCTCTGATTAACAACACCGATCACAGTAGTGTTTTTCAGCGACAAAGATTTACTTCTCTCTCACCCTCTATGTTCACCTGAGTTCAGTGGAGGCTTGTCCCTCACTCAGGGACACAGGTTGATGGAGCCTGGAAGGTCAATGGCACAGAACCTTATAGGAAGGGAACTTGGTAAACTGCACTCAGGCTCTTGAAGGCTTCTGCTTGGGGGGGATACTTCCTCTCACATTTCATTGGCCAAAGCACTTCGTAGGACCCTGTCTCACTGCCAGAGGACAGGGAAGGGCAAAGCCACTAAGTACAGGAAGGGGAGAACTGGACATGTTGGACACCAGTGCTAATGGGCCATCTGGGATCTTAAATCCTAGTCCTGGGTCCACTGTGCAAACCTGGACGAGTCATTTCTCCTCTCTGAGCCTCACTTTGCCTTGTCTGTAAAAAGGGTCAATAGTACTTCATCAAAGGAGTGCAGTGATTGTTAAAGGACAGCGTTGATTAAGCACTTTGTTTAGTAGGCGAGGGGGTCCAGGAGTGGGAAGCTGTGATTCTTCTTGGGACAATGGAGAGGCACACTCAGATATGGGTGTGGCTGGAGTGGCTGTGTCCATGGTAAGCACTGAGATCTGGGGGCTGCAGGGTGGCTGCAGCACTCCTGTCCCTCTGCCTGACTCCCTCAATTCTTAAGCATTTTCATTCCTTTCACTCCTCCAGTCCTCCTCCCTCCAATGACAGTGGCTCTGAGAGATCTCCCTGACAAATGGAGACAAAGCCATTACTGCCAAGAGCTGATGGAATTTGGAGCTAAAGTGTCTGATTCCCTCCTTGGCTGGGAGCGAGGACCCAGGTTTTGGAGCCTGTGGGAGGGAGAATAATGCCCCCCCACCGCCCAAAGATGTCCATGTCCTAATCCCCGGGGCTGGTGAATGTGTTACCTTACCTGGCTGAAGGGATTTTGTGGATGGGATTAAGTTAAGGACCTTGAGATAGGGAGATGCTCCTGGATTTATCCAGGTGGGCCCTGTATAATCACAAGGGGCCTTAGAGGATGGAAGAGGGAGGCAGAAGTCTCAGAAAAGATGTGATAATGGAAGCAGTGGTCAGAGTGTAGCAATTGCTGGCTGGAAGGTCATGAGCAGACATGGAATGCAGCAGGCTCTAGACGACACTGGAAGAGGTAAGGAAAAGGGACTCTCCCCAAGATCCTCCAGAAAGAACACCACCTGGCCAACACCTTGGACTTAACCCAGGGAGACCCATTTCAGACTAATGACCTCAAGACCTGTAGGATAATAATGTGTGTTGTTTTAAGCCACTAAATTTGTGGTAATTTGGTACAGCATCTATAGGAAACTAACATGGAGCTTGTGGGCTGGACCCGGAGGGCAGAGGCTTGACCTGGACAATTGCTCCAGGCAAGTCACCCCCCTGGAGCTGAGAGAGGCTCTGGCAGTATCCCCCACTTCTCTCTAATGCTTAAGCTCCAGGTGAGGGGCCCAAAGAACAGCACCTAGGGAAGCCCCAATCCTCCTTTGCTCTCCCTCATCTCCCTTTCTGCCTCCTCTTGATTTTTTTCTGACTACCAGCTTGCTATGTAACCTTGAGCAGACCCTTTCCTTTTGCAGGACCTAGATTTCTCCATATGCAAAAAAGAAGTGGGGATGGACTAGGGGATCCTTTAGGGGCCTTCCTGACACTGTGAGTCAGCATTTCCAGGATTTGATGGGCCTGGTGAGAGTCCTCTGATGATGCTCTTGAAGCGTCCTCCATCCCCAGGCTAGCTTCCTCCAGAGTCCCAACCAGTCTTTCCTGCTACCACAAACAACACACCCATGCACTAATACTGACCTCAGTTAAAAGATAGGGAGGGAAATGCTTTATTGACTTGACACCTATGAACAGGTGGCTATAGGTCCCCCAGGTTCTTTGCTACTGCAAAGTGGCAGATCTGTGGAGGCAGCACAAATCAGAGATGCTGGTTCCAGCTGCAAGGAGGGGCCACTGTCCCTGCTTTGGCCCCTCCAGTCCCCTTGTCCAGTCAAGCACCATCTGAGTCTGGGCCCTCATAGAGAAGGCCAGGGCAATGACCCAGGTTCTTCTGCAGGTCCAGGCAGTCTAAGGTAAGAGCTGTAGGCCTTTTCTGCCTTCCCTCTTCTTGGGTATCCCAAGATGGGTAGGGGGAAGGGAGATACCTCATTTACAGAGAGCCCCTGAGCCTCCTGGACAAGGGTCCAGGAAGGCAGGTAACAGTGACCCCTGCCAAAGAGGAGAGTTAGGAGTCATTTTCTTCCCCTCCCTGTTTTCTGTTGTGGTTGAGCAGAAGGGGAGCTTTCATTGAATTGGGTCCACAACAGTTGATGCCAGGTGAAGTCACACAATCAGTTGATGGGGTAGAGCCAGACAGACCCCCCATACAGGACCACATTGTCTGAGCAGGCTCTCTCCCAGGTAAGAAGAGGGTAGGGGAGAGTGAACTGTGGTTGTTAGAGGAGGGCTTCCTAGAGGAAGGGGGCAGGCCACAGTATATTCCCGAAGAGATGGTCTGCAAAGCAGGCTGGGTCATGATGGCTGGCACAGGACACTGGCATCCTCACTGTGGTCACAGTTGTGGGCATCCCAGCGGATATGAGAACAGAGCAGCAGGGCACTTTCGTCCCCATGGCACTTGACATTGTCCAGGAGGATAGGGCCTCGGCCTGGACCAAAGTGGGCTTCACCAGGGGCCGCCAGGGCCTGGCCACAGCCCAGCTGGTGGCACAGGACAGTGGCTGCCCGAAGATCCCAAGCGTCATCGCACACAGTGCCCCACTGCTGTCCTAGGAAGAGCTCTACTCGCCCCTCACATCGGTGGGCTCCACTGGCCAGACGTAGGTGCCCTGTTGGGGGACAAGGCCCAGGGCTAGAAGGAACTGGCCCATGCCAGGCCACTCCCAAGCAAGGCCAGGGAAGGAGTAGATAGAGGAGGCAGAGCAGTGCCTGGGAGTCGCTGCCCTGGGAGCCACTGGATGAGGGCAGACAAATGAGATTAAAATAGGATGGGCAACAGTCCAGACTCACTCTCCAGACCGGGAGATTGTGTAAAAGCCTTTGCAGAGTGCCATGTGCATGCTGGGTGATTCATGTCTGCTCTCTCCTTGGTCCTCTCTTCATAACCCCAGAACCACAGCCCCAGTGCTACTGCAGACTGTGACTGTGTCCTCTGAAGGCCATTGTCTCCCCTCGTCCCCTGCACTTCCTGGACTAAAGAGTGAATACTTGCATTTCTCTCCTCAGGACAGGAGCCCCATCCCCTCACTTTGATCCCACCTCTAGAAATCTTTAGATTGCTGTAGTTTAAAACCCATATCTCTCTTTCTGAACACCATACCCCTATTAATGGACCTGAGACTAGCACAAAAGGACAAAGGTTCCAGGGCCTGGTACAAATCTGCTGAGTTACGTAACCCCAGGCTGTGATGTCCCCCAATTCTGGCCCTTCCTCTCCTGGTAACTCTACCTCCCTTTTGGGAGCTGTGGGCACCTACCGTCCCTGGGCCGAGGAGTAGGCACCCGGGTGATCTCAGAACCGTCCTGCTGGACTTGCAGTCCTAGCTCTTCTGGGCCTGGTCCTGGAGTACAAATTTAAAGAGGTGCTGTCGCATTGGGGAACATGTTTTTTGAGGCCAGGTCACTTCCTTCACCCCACCCCCTCACTCCGCAGCGAAGCCTTATCTAGGGACAGAAAAAATTTCACAGGACACTAAGGTGAACTGTTCCTGGCCACTTAGATCAGAAATGGAGGCCGTATTTTTTTCACTTCCGGACCCAAAATAGAAGCCTCTATAGTCTAGCCCTTTGTGGCCAAGGCTACTAGGCCTGGGGCGCCAGAAAGGGGTGAAAAATATTAATTCCCACACCAATCAATGAACAGAAGCATTTAAACATGTTTCAGATTCTGCAAACACCTCTTTCCATTGATTCCTCCCAAAAATCAGACGCTTACTCCCCCAAAATGATCAACTTTGCTTACTGCAGCTTTCCGAGTCCTTGACTCAGCGGAGAATAAAAAGCGCCCTGCCCCACCCTTTTAACAGACTTTCAGACCATCCCGGGATTCGGGTTCTCACCTCGGAACCCCCCCTCACTGCCGCAGCGATTCCCCAGGCCCCGCCCCACTTTCTCATTGCAGAGGGCGCTCCCTTTCCTGCCCCGCCCATGCCGCGCAGCCGCAGAGCACGTAGTTGGCAAGGCTCCGCCTCTCTCTGCGGAGTGTGAGTTCTCTTCCGGTCCGCTCACAAGGCAGCACCGCACAGGCCTCACGCGCGGCTCCGCCCATATCTCAACAGGTCCCGCCCCGCGTGCGCCTCAAGGCGTGCTACGCGCGGCTCCGCCCATTTCGCAGCGGACACGGCCCGCGCCGCAGTGCGTGGGTACGCTCGCCCCGCTCGTTCGTCAGGTGGTACCTTGCCCCGCCCGAGCCTCAGTATGCGCCTGCGCGCAGCCATGCTAATTTCGCCGACTGTACGCCGCTCCACCCTTGCAACAATGATCTCCTGTGCAGTCGTGGAGCTACCTCACCTAAGCAGAGCGCGCCCGCATCCTCGTGATGGCCGCAGTTGTGCTGGCCCCAGCCCAGGTGGAAGCAGTCGCTCAGGCGGGCTTCTGTGCCGGAGCAACCCACGTTGTCCAGAAGCACCGGGCCGCGGCCGTAGCCGAAGTGGCCGAGGCCCGTGGCGCCCAGTGCAGGTCCGCAGCCCGCCTCGCGGCAAGCCACGAGCGCGTCCGCGAAGTCCCAGTCATCGTCGCACACGGTGCCCCAGCTCCCGGCGTACATCACCTCCACGCGGCCGCGGCACGGGCCTGGGCCGCCCACCAGCCGCAGCCGACCACCTGAGGGCGCACAGGCCCGTGGCCAGAGGGGCTGGACTGGGGCCGCAGGCTCCCAAGTAGAGCCCCGACCTAACTATCCAGTCCCCCCACGGAACCCTGCTCTGCCACTTACTTTTCTTCCCTGAGGCCCAGGCAGCTGTGGTGAACAGTGCTGTCTCCTTGGAAGGCAGGGCACCAACTCCTGTAGCTGCAGAGACAGGGCATTTAGAGCATTTGAAGGAGAGCGGAAGGTCTTCTGGCCTGCAGCAAGGCACAGGGATGCCTACTGAGATCTGCCAACTGTGTCACACCTGCATCCCACGCTCGGCCTCAGTCCAGTACCACCATGTTGAGGGGTGTGGGGTCCTCAGAAACCTTTATTGTAATGAACTGAATCCTATATCCAGGCATTATTCTAATTTCAATTCCAATGATAGTTCCAGCCCCAAATCCAAATGTACTTCTATCCTTCATTCAACCTTTATCTCAACCCCCTCACAAGGTCTATCAATTTCCAACCTCAGCACCAACCCAGATTTTACTAAAGAGCTTTGAAGAAATCTATTTCCTCCCACCCTGCTGAACTTTTCAAAGCTCTGGATTTCATCCTTCCTCCATCTGCTCATCTGTTCTCTCACCCACCTCTACCATCTGGCCAAAAGCCCTGGCCTGCCAGTCAGGGCCCCCTTCCTGTGGATCCAGAACAGCCTTCCTAATTCCGAGCCCTATCAACTTTGCCCCTACCATTCCTGCCTGGAGAGCTGGGCTCCTTACCCTCTGGCTCTGTGTGCCAGGCCGAGTCCTCTCTTGTGGCCAAGGGTGGCAGTGCTGCCTGAGTCGGGGGACCCAGGACTAGAGCAGGAGAGAAGGGAGCAGGATCAGAGGCCAAAGTTCTGGTTCCTGGTCAGCCTTGGGCTGTCAGGGTAGGATGGGATGGTCTACCTGGAGAAGACAACAGATTTTACTTCCAGAGCTGGGAGCTTAGCTCCAGCTGGGGTCCAGGAGGTCTGTCCAACTTTGATTGTTGTAATTTGCCTGTGTTCACAGGTGTACACTTCGCACTTTATAAAGGGCTTTTGCAAACAGGCTTAAATTTCTCCCCAGTGTGTGTTCAAGGTGGGGAGATAGAGAAGGCATTTCCTACCAGAAAGGGACTTGCATGGTCCTGAGGGACTTGCAAAGCAAGACTCATTATCCTCATCTTACAGATAAAATAAGATTAGAAAGGACAAGGGACATGCCCTAGATGATGCATTAAAGTTAGTTGTGGCTTTGCCATCGCTCAGTGTGCGACCACGGTTAAGTCTCTGCCTCACTGGGCCTTATCTTTCCCATCTCTGAGCTGGGAATGATGGCTCCTGGTTTGCTGTGAGGCATGGACAAACACTTTGTATCTTTAGAGTGGAGTCCATCTGTGAAGTGACATTACTGGCCCTATTACTCCTAATTTGCCCAGAAAACCTCTCCAAATGGGAACAGGGCCAGTTGGGGGAAAATGTTATTATAAGAGCATCAGGATTACACAGGGCTGTGCTAGGTAATTTGGAGACATACCTGGGCTACTGTGCAAGAATTCTGGAGTATCTCGGGCAATTCTAGGGCACTGTTACTTTAAAGGATTCCATGAAGAGTACTTAGTAATTGCTAGAAAATTCCAGAGGTATTCTTGGGGTACTGCTAGATATTTCTGGAGTACTGGTGGAGCAATACTGAAATATTACCTAGCAGTGGAGCCTATCCCAAAGTGTACTGGGATTTTCTGAGGGACCTCCAGAGCAGTACTGAGATATTACAAACAATGGCCTTCCTGGAGAGCTCTGGGGCACCACAACAGCTACCAACACAGCCTGCTCCCAGATGCCACCCCGTCCCCTCTCGCGTCAGGATGCAGCCCCGCCCCAGAACCCGCACCTGCGCAGAGTGCGCCGGCGTCCTCGTGGTGGCCGCAGTTGTGCACACCCCAGCCCAGGCTCAGGCAGGCAGCCAGGCGGGATTCGCCACCCTCGCAGTGTACGTTGTCCAGCAGGATGTGCCCCGTGCCATAGCCGAAGAAGGCGTGGGTGGTCGCGGCCAGGGCTGCCCCACAGCCCAGCTGGCGGCAAACGACGGCGGCGTCCGGCAGCCCCCAGTCATCGTCGCACACAGTGCCCCACAGGCCGCCATGCAGGATTTCCACTCTGCCCTGGCAAGGGCCCGTTCCCCCGACCAGGCGCACACTGCCCTCACCTGGTGACGGAGGCACAGAGCATCTGCCAAGGGCTCTGCCTCCCAACTCCTCTGAAAGTTCAATGCCCCAGGCCCTCCACAGGCCCACAGTGCAAGGTGCCCCAGGAGGACTGCTCACCCACTTACCCTCGGGGCACTGCTCCTGACAGCCCCAGACTGAAGGTAATGTGTGGGATCAGAGGTCAAATCAGCTTGGACGGTGCCTAAAAGCAGTACTCCTGGGGCCTGTCCTCACTGTCCTAGCCTAGGATGTGCTGCTCGTGCATTTAGTACTGCAGTGAAAGCCTCCTCACTCTCCAGGTGCATTGACAACTCCTCCTCCAGGAAGCCCTCCTTGATCTCTGATGGATGGACCCCTCTTCCTCCTCTGGACTTCCTTGCCTTTTTAATCTGTCCCTCTTTTAGGACATTTTATTTTCTTCTACATCACTATCAGCATTTCTGTGATAGTCTGATTCTCCCATTAGATCCATCTCCAGCCCTCACGCCTCTCACTTCCTCCAACTTTGTGCTATTTTTAATCTTCCCATAGGAATGACTCCTCTGTCCAGACTGTGAACAGTCTGAGGGGCTGCAGGGGGCAGGGTAGGGAGGGGGAATGACCAAACTCTACAGTCAGTAATCCCTCCCTTCCCACAACTTAGGGTAGGTATGGGAGACTCCTCTCGGGATCCCTTTCCTAAAACTCAGGTGGTCCTCCGCATTGCCTTACTTACCTTTCCCATTCTGGGGAGTTGTAAGGGGCACCTTACTGGTTAACACTTTCCTTGTTGGGGGCTGCACGGGCAAGAATTCTGGGAAGGAAGCAGGGTAGAAGGGAGGAGGATGCTTGAATCTTTCTGTTCTCCATCCTCATACCCCCAGGTGTGAGCAGCAGGGATTGGACCTGCCATAGGGCCTCCAGCCACGCAAAGGTTCAAAGCCTAGGAACCCTAGGGTGTGAGCGGAGAAAGGCTACATGGGTCCTGAAAGCAGTAGTTTTAGGGAGTTCTCTTTAGAGGAGTTCTGTTCTTAAAGCAGTACCACATTACTTGAGAACTTATTAGAAATGCAGTTCTCAGGCCCCACCCTAGGCCTGCAGAATCAGAAACTCTGGGATGGGGCCACCATCTGTGTTTTAATAAGCCCTCCAGGCAATTTTCTTGAACACTAGAACCAGTGCTTTCAAGGTCAAAGCCTCTCAGAGATTTCTGCAGCAGCTGTATTCCCAAGTGGACCTCATGGCTAGTGTTTAATCCAATTGTCTGATTTTAAAAATGGGGAGAAGGCTCTGTCAGAACAATCAATGCTCTACAGGCAAGGAAGGAGTGATGCTGGTGGTCTTTCAGTCAAGGTCACACAATAAGCCAGAGACACCAGTGGGACCCACAATCCTGGCCCCTCACAGCCAGGATGGGGCTCTTCCCAGCACCATGCCGTGCGTCCTCTAGCTTGGTCTTCTGCATGGAACAGCCTTACCGCTAGGAAGGCCCTTCATTTATCTAGCTTACCCCCTGTTGTCTGCGGCAGTCAGTCTGCCCACCCAGGTTGCAGACCTCTGCTCACCATCACACAGGACAGCGACGTCCTCATAATGAAAACAGTTGTGAACACCCCAGCCTCGGTTGCCACACTCGCTCAATGCAGCTTCCTGCCCCCGGCACTCCACGTTGTCCAGTAGGATGGGGCCTCGACCCTGGCCAAAGGCAAGGGGCCGAGGCACGGGCAGTGCCAGGCCACAGCCCAGCTGACGACACACCACGTTGGCATCCACCACGTCCCAATCATCATCGCAGACACTGCCCCAGGAGCCACTATGCAGGACCTCCAGGCGCCCCCGGCAGTGGCTTGGGCCCCCCACCAGCCTCAGCTCTGTGGAGAAAGGTGAAATGGCACCAGGGAGAAGCCTATGCCCAATGTACAGGATGCCCACCTTACCATGAAGCCACAGGAGCCGAGGAATCAGTCCTTTCTGGGCCTTATTTGCCCATTTCTGTAAAATGGGGAGACTGCAATCTCTCGGGGGTCATCTAGTGTAATGGAGGGCTGGTCCATCATTACACCCTGAGGTCTTCTGTATGAGCATCTGAGTACCTGGTTGGGGGGTGGGCAGGACACCTACCTGGAAAGTGCAGTGGGGTGGGCTGCAGGGTGCTGGCTGAAACAGAGTAAGAAAGAGAGTTGGCCACTCCCTTGGCTTCCTCTCCCCACGAGGTCCTCACCATCACCCCCTCCTCTGCACTATGCCTGCTTTCCCACAGCCCTGTCTTCTCTTTCCCTGACTGTCCCAGGTGGCTTCCTTGCTACAGCCATTGATCCACAGGCCACTCCAGGATATGCCTGAAACAAAGATCTGCTCATTTCACTCCTCTGCCTAATCCCTCAAAGACCCCATTTCCTTCAGGAGCCCCAGACCCTGAGGTTTCTCTACAAAGCCTTCAGTATCTTCTGACCAGCCTCATCTTACTTCTCAATCTCCCATCAGTCTTGTCTCCAGGCCTTTAACCCTGCAGCCTTCTCTGCTTGAAGAGTTCTGGCTAACCCTGCTCCTTATACCCCACAGATCCTTTCAAGACCCAGCTCAGCGCCCCCTCCCCTGTGAAGCCTTCCTGGAGTCCTCAGCTAGAAGAGCTGTCTATTTCCTCTGACCCACTGGATACCATTTACAAGCCCCTTTCCAGGCCTTCTGCCTGGTGATGTGGCCATACCTGTCTCATCTCGTTGTCTCCCCAAGGTCCCCTGCTCAGTGCCTGTTACTTAGCAGATGCTCAGTACTCTGCCTTAAGTGTATAAATTGACTTTGGGATTCATTGATTTTCCCCAAAAGATTTACCTATGCAAGTCCTTCTGCTTCAGTTCTCTTGTATGTATACTCCAAGCACTTTGCTCATTGCTCTGTGTGGCCTGGCTCACTTCATCATTAGGACAATTTAGGAGGTTAGTAGGATTTTGCAGCTAGGGAAACTTCAGGTTTGCTGAGGTTAGGCAACTTGCTCAAAGCCACACAGCAAACAAAGGGTAGAGCTTGGATTCCAAACCAGATAACCCACCCATCTGTAGTGTGCAATTCTGAGCACACGGCCTGAGAGGTGGGGAGGAAACAGGGAAGCTGGCCTAGCATGGGAAATTGAAAACCCTATCATAGCCCTCACTTATGTGCAGGGTGTTACAGCTCTCAGACACTTTCACAAACATTACCTCATAGAATCCTTACAAGGCTCTGAGAGGCATGTACCAGTATACTCATTTTACAGACAAAGAAACTGAGACCCAGTTTCTTCTTTCTTAAGTTAGGATAGCTCCTGGGTCATTTGATTCTGTCTATTCTACCAGCTGCCTTTCCAACAGCCATTGGTGAGCTCACCTCCTTTCCCTTCTTCCCTGTTTCTAGGGTCCCCTAACAGCCCATGCTCTGGGTGCATTGGACCTTCACCTCCAGCCCTGAGCCCTCACTCCCCCAGTTCAGACCCTTAGCTTTCATCAACCCTGGGCATATGTCAGAGCCGGAAAGAACTTCAGAAGCCACCTCATTTACAAACCACCTCCCCCCACAATTTTACAGCTGGGAAAACTGGGGCAAGAAGGGGGAAGGGTCAGGGATCAGCAGGGAGGGGAGCACTCACCCAGTGGTAAGAGGAAGAGGAAGGACAGGGCTGGGGGAAAGAGGAAAGGGGCAGTGCTCCTGTCTTCCAGCCTCCACCCCCTGCTCTTCTCTTCCAGCTGGGGACCAATTCGCATCTCTGCTTCCTCGTGCCTCCAGCCAGTGGCTGGCTTTTCAGATGGTCCCATCAAAGGGCCGTGGAGAGCTCACAGCTGGGACATCTGGAATTAAAGATCCCAAGTCACGTCTTCCCACTGGAAGGGCCTAGTGAGAGCTTCAGGGGGAAGGGATATTCCCACTTGGGTTTGGCCCTCTGAGTGGGGGCAGCAGCTGAGAGAAGGTTAAGGCCGGACACAGAAGGAGTTAGGTCTGGCTGCAGCAGAGACTGTGTGAAAGCACGTGGTGGGGGATGAGGTGGGAGGGTTGCCTGGTCGGAACCCAAGCCAGGCTTCAAGGCTTTGCCAAGGGCCCAGAGTTTATCCTCCAGGGCAACAGGTCCTGAAGCAGGGTGTTGGTACTGCTGATGGCGGCCCATATAATTTTAGAGGGAGATAGGTGGACATTTACTTTTTTCATTTTTTTTCCCCAGGGCTTTCTATTTATGACAGAGAATTCTGGTTTTCCATTTGTTTAGAGCAATATAAAGTTTCCCTTTAATGTCAATTTAAATCAGAAGAAATAAGTCAACTGAAAGAAAAAAAAATCAAGGAATGAGAGGTCCCATGACTCACAAATATACCAAAATGGTGAAGGGCTGAGAGAGTAAATGCTTTTTGGGATACTCTGCCTTTTTGGGGTGGGAAACTCTTGAAGATTATATTTTTGAACTTTGGATTGAGGTAGACAAACCCAAACGTGCATTAATCAGAAGTGTGCGACTCAGTGAACATTCACTTCATGTAGCCAGCATCCCAGAAGCATCCCGGTGCCCCATCTTTTGGCAGACTTTTAGCAGAAGTCTGATGCAGGGAGTGTGGATGGTGGTTGGACAGTTGGAGGGAGACGGGGGACTGGTTTAGAGGATGGTTGGTTTTCTTTGGGATCTATAGAGAGTGAGATGCCTGGGGACAGGGGTCCCCCTCCCAGCAGGAATCCCCCATCTCTCCCTGCATTCTGGCACATAAAAGGTCTGCTTAGGGAGAGGATGAAAACCTATCTGGATGTGGACACAGAGTTTTCAATACTCCATTCATGGGGCCCAGTACAGCCCCAGAGGAATAATCAGCTTTTGTCCTCCCTCTGCCTGAGCTGGGGACAGCTGGGAGATGAGAGTGAGAGCCGTGAGGAGGGGGAGAGGTCCTGTCTTTGCCGATGGGATCCTCAGTGAGCAGGCCTGCCTCTGCCTGTCAGGCTGCAGGACGCTGGTCCCCCAGGTCAGGTCAGCCCCCACTATGTGACGATGGGACACATAGCTTCCAGGGAACCTGGCTGGGAATCGTCATGGCCCCCACATGCCCTGCTCCCCGACCCAGGTGAGGGAGAAGGACCTCTGATCCTACCACCACTGCCCTGAAGTCCCAGCTGGCCCAAGAGCTTGCCGTGGCCTCCTCACTTCCAGCTCCAAGTCTGGCCCCTCAAGCCTGCACTGGCCTCACTCACTCCCTGGGAACCCTGGTGGAAATGAGGCTTACCCCTTCCCTGCCCTCCATGAACTGTGACTCTCAATCTCTCACACACCCTCTCCACCCTTCACTAGTATGCCTCTTGCCCTGAACTGTCCCTTTGTAGTGTGGGCTGGCGGTATAACACAGTGGTTAGAAGCATCAGCTCCGCCACCTACTAGCTGTGTCTCTTCACTTCACTAGGCCTCACTATCCTCATCTGTAAAATGGGGTTAGTAATACACTTATCTCTAACCATTGTTGCTGGGTTAACTAAGCTAAAGTTTATGGAAGGGTTAACCCCCGTTTAATGTGGTAGTTATGATTATTATTACTATCTCCCCATCTAGACTGTGCACCTCAATGGTAGCTAGCACCTGGCACAGGGTGGGAGCTCAGGAAATGTTTGTTAAATGACTGAAGTTTAGAGCTGCAGAATCATAGAATGAGCAGTCATAAGGGGCCCAGGAGATCAAGTATAATTCCAAGTCTGATCAGGGGAAACTTGCCATACTCTCTTTCTCTCTCTTTCACACACATACACACACCACTAAAAGTGAAGTATTCATACCTGGGGGAATGTTCTGGGCTCTTTCTGTCCCTTCTTCTACAGTCAGTCCAAGGTCAAACCACTTTCTCTGCCCCCAGAAGTTTAGGAGGGAGAAGGATTCCCCAAATGCAAATCAACCGATCTTTCTTTGTTTCTTTTCAAAGCTGGAAGGTGAGCAGAGGTAAATTCCCCGTCCATGGAGCTGGCTGGTGGCCCCAGCCTGTCCCCACCTGATCTTAGGGGCAGAAGGAGGCAAAGGGAGAGTGGAAGTGGCCTGCACAGTCCCAAGCAGCCCCAGAGAAGAGGCACCCAGGCAGAGGAGGAGCTGGGTTAGGGGCAGGCCTGGACTCTCAGGACCTGGCAGCCCCTCCTCCCTCTTTCCTCCACCTCAAGCTCAGGTTTCAGAAAGACCAGGATAGGTCTCCACCCCTTTGCAGGGCAGCCAAGCATCCCTGATCTCCTGGGACAGCCCTGATCCAATCTTTACTTACTCCTATTCGCTGGGGCCGGGGGAGGCCCCCTGATCACTTCCTGACTGGGAAACACACTTGCAGGAGGTAGAGTGTTATGCGGTGGGCTTCCCACATAGCCAGGGCCTCTGATTTGGCTGCTGATTTTGCCTTACTATGGTTCTGCTTGAGTTCTGGTACGTTTTGGGTTTTTTTGTTTTTGTTTTTGATAATTGCTAACATTTATTCAGCCTTTATTTTTTTTTTTAATTTTAATTTTGGTATTATTAATGTACAATTACATGAGCAACATTATGGTTACTAGACTCCCGCTATTATCAAGTCCCCACCACATACCCCATTACAGTCACTGTCCATCAGGGTAGTAAGATGCTATAGCGTCACTACTTGTCTTCTCTGAGCTATACGGCCTTCCCCGTGGACCTCCTACATTATGTGTGCTAATTGTAATGCTCCTTTTTCCCCGTATCCCTCCCTTCCCACCCATCTTCCCCAGTCCCTTTCCCTTTGGTAACTATTAGTCCGTTCTTGGGTTCTGTGAGTCTGCTGCTCTTTTGTTCCTTCAGTTTTTTCTTTGTTCTTATACTCCACAGATGAGTGAAATCATTTGATACTTGTCTTTTTCTGCTTGGCTTATTTCACTGAGCATAATACCCTCTAGCTCCATCCATGTTGTTGCAAATGGTAGGATTTGTTTTTTTCTTATGGCTGAATAGTGTTCCATTTTGTAGATGTACCACCTCTTCTTTATCCATTCATCTACTGGTGGACACTTAGGTTGCTTCCATGTCTTGGCTATTGTAAATAGTGCTGCAATAAACATAAGGGTGCATATGTCTTTTTGAATCTGGGATCTTGTTTTCTTTGGGTAAATTCCTAGGAGTGGAATTCCTGGGTCAAATGGTATTTCTATTTTTAGTTTTTTGAGGAACCTCCATATTGCTTTCCACAATAGTTGAACTAATTTACCTTCCCACTGTCAGTGTAGGAGGGTTCCCCTTTCTCCACATCCTCATTAGCATTTGTTGTTCCTAGCCTTTTTGAGGTTGGCCATCCTAACTGGTGTGAAGTGATAGCTCTTTGTGGTTTTAATTTGCATTTCCCGGATATTTAGGAATGTGGGGCATCTTTTCATGTGCCTGTTGGCCATCTGAATTTCTTCTTTGGGGAAGTGTCTGTTCAGATCCTCTGCCCATTTTTTAAATGGGTTATGTGCTTTTTGGGTGATGAGGCATGTGAGTTCTTGATATGTTTTGGATGTTAACACCTTATTGAATATGTCGTTTACAAATATATTCTCCCATACCATAGGGTGCCTTTTTGTTCTACTGATGGTGTCCTTTGCTGCACAGAAGCTTTTTAGCTTGATGTAGTCCCATTTGTTTATTGTTGCTTAGGAGATGTGTTCAGGAAAAAATTTCTCATGTTTATATTCAGGAGATTTTTGCCTATGTTTTCTTCTAAGAGTTTTATGGTTTCATGACTTACATTCCAGTCTTTGATCCATTTCGAGTTTACTTTTCTATATGGGGTTAAACAATAATCCAGTTTCATTCTCTTACATGTAGCTGTCCAGTTTTGCCAACACCAGCTGCTGAAGAGGCTGTCATTTCCCCATTGTATGTCCATGGCTCCTTTATCATATATTAATTGACTATATATGGTTGGGTTTATATCAGGGCTCTCTAGACTTTTCCATTGGTCTATGGGTCTGTTCTTGTGCCAGTACCAAATTGTCTTGATGATTGTGGCTTTGCTGTAGAGCTTGAAGTTGGTTGGGAAGCATAATCTCCCCAGCTTTATTCTTCCTTCTCAGAATTGAATTGGCCATTCATGGTCTTTTGTGGTTTCGTATGAATTTTAGAATGATTTTCTCTAGTTCGTTGAAGAATGCTGTTTGTATTTTGATAGGAATTGCATTGAATCTGTAGATTGCTTTAGGCAGGATGGTCATTTTGACAATATTAATTCTTCCTATCCATGAGTACGGGATGTGTTTCCATTTATTTGTATCTTCTTTTATTTCTCTCATGAGTGTCTTGTATAGGTCTTTTTCTTCCTTGTTAGGTTTATTCCTAAGTATTTTATTATTTTTGATGCAACTGTGAATGGAATTGTTTTCCTGATTTCTCTCTCTGCTAGTTCATTGTTAGTGTATAGGAATGCAACAGATTTCTGCGTATTAATTTTGTATCCTGCAACTTTGCTGAATTCTGATATTAGATCTAGTAGTTTTGGAGTGCATTCTTTAGGGTTTTTTATGTTCAATATCATGTCATCTGTAAACAGGGACAGTTTAACTTCTTCCTTGCCAATCTGGATGCCTTTTATTTCTTTGTGTGGTCTGATTGCCGTGGCTAGGACCTCCAGTACTATGTTGAATAGAAGTGGGGAGAGTGGGCATCCTTGTCTTGTTCCCGATCTTAAAGAAAAAGCTTTCAGCTTCTTGCTGTTAAGTATAATGTTGGCTGTGTGTTTGTCATATATGTCCTTTATTATGTTGAGGTACTTGCCCTCTATACTCATTTTGTTGAGAGTTTTTATCATGAATGGATGTTGGAATTTTGTCGAATGATTTTTCATCATCTATGGAGATGATCATGTGGTGTTTGTCCTTGTTTTTATTGATGTGGGGGATGATGTTGATGGATTTTCGAATGTTGTACCATCTTTGCATCCCTGGAATAAATCCTACTTGATCATGATGGATGATCCTTTTGATGTATTTTTTAATTCAGTTTGCTAATATTTTGTTGAGTATTTTTGCATCTATGTTCATCAGGGATATTAGTCTGTAATTTTCTTTTTTTGTGGTATCTTTGCCCAGTTTTGGTATTAGAGTGATGCTGGCCTCATAGAATGAGTTTGGAACTATTCCCTCTTCTTCTACTCCTTGGAAAACTTTAAGGAGGATGGGTATTAAGTCTTCACTAAATGTTTGATAAAATTCAGTGGTGAAGCCATCTGGTCCAGGTGTTTTGTTGTTAGGTAGGTTTTTGATTACCAGTTCAATTTCGTTGCTGGTAATTGGTCTGTTCAGATTTTCTGTTTCTTTCTGAGTCAGCCTTGGAAGGTTGTATTTTTCTAGAAAGTTGTCCGTTTCTTCTAGGTTATCCAGTTTGTTAACATATAATTTTTCATAGTATTCTCTAATAGTTCTTTGTTTTTCTTTGGTGTCTGTAGTGATTTTTCCTTTCTCATTTCTGATTCTGTTTATGTGAGTAGACTCTCTTTTTTTCTTGATATGTCTGGCTAGGGGTTTATCTATTTTGTTTATTTTCTCGAAGAACCAGCTCTTGCTTTATTGATCCTTTCTATTGTTTTATTCTTCTCAATTTTATTTATTTCTGCTCTAATCTTTATTATGTCCCCCCTTCTAATGACTTTGGCCTCATTTGTTCTTCTTTTTCTAGTTTCATTAATTCTGAGTTTAGACTGCTCATACGGGATTGTTCTTCTTTCCTGAGGTAGGCCTGTATTGCAATATTCTTTCCTATTAGCACGGCCTTCGCTGCATCCCACAGATTTTGTGGTGTTGAATTATTGTTGTCATTTGTCTCCATATATTGCTTGATCTCTGTTTTTATTTGGTCTTTGATCCATTGGTTATTTCAGAGCATGTTGTGAAGCCTCCATGTGTTTGTGGGATTTTTATTTTCTTTGCCTAATTTATTTCTAGTTTCATACCTTTGTGGTCTGAGAAACTGGCTGGTACAATTCAATCTTTTTGAATTTGCCAAGGCTCTTTTTGTGGCCTAGTATATGATCTATTCTTGAAAATGTCCCATGTGCACTTGAGAAGAATGTGTATTCTGCTGCTTTGGGTGTAGAGTTCTGTAAATGTCTGTTAGGTCCATCTTTCTATTGTGTTGTTCAGTGCCTTTGTCTCCTTACTTATTTTCTGTCTGTTTGATCTGTCCTTCAGAGTGAGTGGTGTGTTGAGGTCTCCTAGAAAGAATGCATTGCATTCTATTTCTCCTTTTAATTCTGTTAGTATCCGTTTCACATATGTACGTGCTCCTGTGTTGGGCGCATAGATATTTATAATGGTTATATCTTCTTGTTGGATTGACCCTCTTATCATCATGTAATGTTCTTCTTTGTGACTTTCTTTGTTTTGAAGTCTATTTTGTCTGATACAAGTACTGCAACACCTGCTTTTTTCTCCCCATTAGTTGCATGAAATATGTTTTTCCATCCCTTCACTTTTAGTCTGTGTATGTCTTTGGGTTTAAAGTGAGTCTCTTGTAGGCAGCATATAGTTGGGTCTTGTTTTTTTATCCTTTCAGTGACTCTGTGTCTTTTGATTGGTGCATTCAGTCCATTTACATTTAGGGTGATTATAGATAGGCATGTACGTATTGGCAATGCAGGCTTTAGATTCGTGGTTACCAAAGGTTAAGGTTAACTTCCTTACTATCTAAGAGTCTACCTTAACTCACTTAATATGCTAAAGGTTCTTTTTTTATTTTCTCCTCCTTTTTCTTCCTACTCCATTCTTTATATATTAGGTATCATATTCTGTACTCTTTGTCTGTCCCTTGATTGACTTTGGGGATAGTTAATTTAATTTTGCATTTGCTTAGTAATTAGGGGTTCTACTTTCTTTACTGTGGTTTTATTACCTCTCGTGACAGCTATTAAACCGTAGGAACACTTCCATCTATAGCAGTCCCTCCAAAATATACTGTAGAGATGGTTTGTGGGACGTAAATTTCTCTTGGCTTTTGCTTATCTGGAAATTGTTTAATCCCTCCTTCAAATTTAAATGATAATCTTTCTGGATAAAGTAATCTTGGTTCGAGGCCCTTCTGCTTCATTGCATTAAATACATCCTGCCACTCCCTTCTGGCCTGTGAGGTTTCTGTTGAGAAGTCCTATGATAGCCTGTTGGGCTTTCCTTTGTATGTGATCTTATTTCTCTCTCTGGCTGCTTTTAATAGTCTGTCCTTATCCTTGACCTTTGCCATTTCAATTACTATATGTCTTGGTGTTGTCTTCCTTGAGTCCCTTGTGTTGGGAGATCTGTGCATCTCCATGGCCTGAGAGACTATCTCCTTCTCCAGACTGGGGAAGTTTTCAGCAATTACCTCCTCAATGACAGTTTCTATTCCTTTTTCTCTCTCTCTTCTTCTGGTACCCCTACAATGTGAATATTGTTCCATTTGGGTTGGTCACACAGTTCTCTCAATATTCTTTCAGTCATAGAGATCCTTTCTTCTCTCTGTGCCTCAGCTTCTTTGTATTCCTCTTCTCTAGTTTCTATTTCATTTATCGTCTGCTCCACTGCATCCAATCTGCTTTTAATACCCTCCACTGGGCTCTTCAACATTTGGATCTCTGACCGGAATTCATTCCTGAATTCTTGAATATCTTTCCGTACCTCCATGAGCATGTTAATGATTTTTATTTTGAACTCCCTTTCAGGGAGAGTCATAAGGTCGATATCATTTAAATCTTTCTTAGGAGTTGTATTAATAATTTTACTCTGAACCAGGTTCCTTTGGGATTTCATATTTGCATATGATGCCCTCTAGTGCCCAGAAGCCCTACTCTCTGGAGCTGCTCAGCTCCTGAAGCAATGTCAGGGTTGCAGGGGAGTGGTATTGGTGCCTGGGGGGAGGAAAGGGCTGTTTCCTGCTTTCCAGCTGCTATGCCTGTCTCCACTGCCTGAACCAGTGGGCCGAGCACACAGGTATAAGCCTCTATGCTTTGCATTTGTAGTTGCTGTAGACACATCTTCCCTCTGGCTGACCTAACGCCAGGGTAGGGTTTGCCGGTTTGCGAGCCAGGTGGGGCTGGCCAGGAGAAAGGCACAGTAGGTTGCCTATCTCGGATGGGGTTCTTGGAGCTATGCAGGCAGCCAGGGAGCTGGAGCACCTGTAGATCATGAAAGCTCCCAACCTGCTGAGCAGAGTGCACCCGGACAATTTTGTCTACCTGTCCTTTCTCCTGAGCTGTAAGCTCTGTGCAATCCTTGCCCCTTTAGCAGCCCTCTTGCTAAGGGCTTCCTTGTTAGGAAGTCTCTCAGACTGCCCGCCTTTCTTTTGTCCCAGAACAGTCAGATATGGATCCCTGTTTTCCACAAACGGCTGGAATCTTAGTCTCTCCAGGAGTTCTGCCTGTCTTAGCTTTCCAACCCTCATGAGAGTATCATGCAAGCAGCATGAAATGTACGTTTGTGCTCCCAGAGCAGATCTCTGGAGTTAGGTATTCTGCAGTCCCAGAGCTCCACTCCCTCCCTGCTCCATTTGTCTTCCTCCCATTGGTGAGCTGGGGTTGGGGAAGGGCTTGGGTCCTGCCAGGCCACAGCTTTAGTATGTTACCCTGTTCTGTGAGGTCGGCTCTTGTCTCCAGGTGTATGCAGTTTGGCGCAGTCCTCTTTTCTGTTGCTCTTTCAGGAGTAGTTGTATCAGTTATATTTTCATATTATGTGCGGGTTTAGGAGGAAGCCTCTGTCTCACCTCTCACGCCACCATCTTTAATCCTCGATGTTCTGGTTACATTTTGATTTTGTGTTTGATAAGGGGTTACATTTAGTGTGGATTTGTGTTTTGGTTAGAGCTAGGATAGCGCTTTATGTGAGCAATGGGTCGGGTCTTTCAGTTAACAGTGTAAGTCAAATGAGGGTGAGTTTAGGGTTTAGGGTAAGCTTTTGTGTTAGGTGTAGCATCAAATTATGGCTTTGCTTGGAGTTAGCTTAAGGGGATAGAGTTAGTGTCAGGGTTACTTTTAGACCTTTTTCATCAGTGACGTGTGGGTGAGGCTTAAGGTGAGGGGTGAACGGTGCGGTTTAGGGTGAGAGTGAGGAGTAGTCTTCAGGTCATCCATTCCCATACCCATGTTCCCAAGGGTATCGCTGGGCTCAGAGAGCTGCCATTTGGCATTCTTCCCAGAGCCCCTGCTTTTCTAGGAATGTGGCTACTGTACAGCACAGGAGCAGGACCCACATTCGGGACCTAATTGAGATGTACCTGGATGGCTTTCACTATCAGCCACCTGGGTTATTACTATGTCTCAGAGAAGAAACACACACCTTGGATCTGGGTTCCGTTTTCCCTAATGCTGCCAAAGTGGTCAGCTCCCACTTCACCGAAATCACACCCATAGCTGAGGCACAAGGTCCTGAAGGGGGAACCTGCTCCCCTCTCCAAGCACATTCTGTCTCTAGGAAACTGTCACCACTGTGACATCATGGAATCTGCAGGCAACACTGCTGCTCTTGCAAAGTCGTCCACCAGAGGGCGTGCACTGCCTAGCTATGGGAACCTCATTGTCTTAGGAAGCAAACTTTGGGGATTCAGTCACATATAAGGAGAGCTCTTCCATGGCATGTCCAAATGTGTGAGCCCACAGCACAAGTTCCACCCACACTTCCTGCATCCATCCAGGCTTGCAGGCCTCTGTTATCCTAGGTCCTGGGCAGGGATCCGGATGAAATTCAAGCGTTAGCTCTCAGGGTTCTGATGGGTGCTGGGTTAAAGTTTTGAATTTGCTCAGGTATTTATGTTGGGGTTTATGTGTGAATTTCACGTTTAGGGGTTCAGACCTGGGGTTGGGTTTAATTGCAGTGGTTATTAGGTTTGGGCTTCCCTCCAGGGCCTCAGGGTGTGGAATCTGGTTTCAGACTCAGGGTGTGGAATCTGGTTTTAGACTCAGGGTTTAATGTTAAGTGTTGTGGGTTCAGGGTTTCTGGGTTAGGGTTATGTTGATGGGGGGCATCCAATGGTTAAAGTTTAGGGTTAAAGTCAATATTCAAGGTAGTTTTGATTGATAGGCTGAGGGTTAGGACTAAGTTTTATGGTAAGTGTAAGGGATTTTGGGAGAGTGTCTTAGGGTTAGGGTTAAAGTGACATGTGGTTGAGGACTGGTGTCTATGATAGGGTAAGGGCTAGGGTTACAAAAAGAGTTAGGCACAGTTTGAGAATGAGGAGAACCAATTTTAATGGGGAAAACTCTCCACAAGGTAAACTGATGCATGATATTGTCAGGAGATGGAATTACAACTTGGAATTCTCTGAGTCATAGGAAATTAAACCAGTCACCTGTGGGTCTTGGTTAGAGTGACTGTGTGTGCGGGGTTATGGTTACATCTTGAATTCATGTTTGATACGTGATTAGATTTAGTGTGGACTTATTTTGGTTAGAGCTAGGATAGTGGTTTATGTGAGGGATGGGTTGAGTCGTTCTTTCACATAACAGTGAAGATCAAATGAGGGTGAGTTTAGTGATAGGGCAAGGCTTTTGGTTGGGTGTATAGCATCAAATGGTCCCTATGATTGGAGTTAGCTTATGGGGATAGGGTTAGTGGCAGGGTTCTGTTTGGACCTATGTCATATGTGAGGTGTGGGTGAGGATTAGGGTGAGGGTTGAATGGTGATGGTTAGTTAGGGTGAGAGTGAGGAGTAGTCTTCAGGTCAAGCATTCCCATACCCATGTTCCCAAGGGTATTGCTGGGCTCACAGAGCTGCCATTTGGCACTCTTCCCGAGCCCCTGCTTTTCTAGGAATGTGGCTACTGTAGAGCACAGGAGCAGGACCCACACTCTAAAGGGTCGGAAAGGGCCTGAATGGATTTCTCTATCATCCCTGTTGTTTACCATGTCCCAAAAAAGAAACACACACCTTGGATCTGCGTCCCATTTTTCCTAATGCTGCCAAGGTGGTCAGCTCCCACCTCACCAAAGTCACACCCAGGGCTGAGGCACCAGGCCCTGAAGGGGAACCTGCTCTCTTCAACAAGCATATCCTGTCTCTAGGAAACATGACTCACAGTTGCCAGTGTGACATCATGGATGTATGGAACGCTGCTGCTCATGAAAGTGCTCCATCATTGAAGTGCTTTACTTTGGGTTTATCCACCGCAAATCCCTGTGGATGAGAGTGAGGTAACAGTTTAGGGCAGGGTTTCGGGTAGTAGTAAGGTGAAGTTGTGGCCTTCGTATAGTAGGTTAAGTTTAGGTTCAGTTTTCGGTTTACCTTCAGGCTTACAGTGAGGTGAGGGTGAGGCTGAGGATGAGGAGAGAGGACTGAGGGGCAGAGTGAGGGTGAGGGTGAGGATTACGCTGCAGGTTGAGCATTCTCATCCCCGGTATGATGAGTAGAACGCTTACCTCTAATATGGGACACCTCGCATATCTCCCACACCCCTTGTCTTTTGTAGGAAAGTGGTTAAGACAGCCTATGAGCAGGTCCCAGGCAGGAAACTCACTCTCCAGCACCAGGCAGGAAACAAATGGCTGCCTTTTTGAGCCCTATAGTCACAGTGGCCCAAAGCACTAACAGGGGATTTTGACCTGAATTCCACTTTCTCGAATGCTGCCATGTGAGTTGCTACCCACCGCTCAAAGGTCCACAGGCACAACTGAGGCCCCAGGCCTTATTCAGTGAAAGAATCCTCTCCTAGCCATGCAGACTGTTCCCAGGAAACTGTTGTTACAATCACCTCTGTGACATCATGGATGTATGACAACACTGGTGTTCATGCAAATTATCTAGAGCACAAGTGCATCCCATTTGGAGCATGCACTTGCAGAGCCTTAGAAGCTGAATTTTCTCAGGTGGCAAACATCGGGGGTTCATTCTTATGTATGGAGAGCCCTGCCATGGCACATCTGAAGGTGTGAAACCCTAGCACAAGTTCCACACCTCCTGCATCCATCCAGCTTTACAGGCCTCTGTTCCCCTGGTCCTGGTCAGGTATCAGGATGAAATACAAGGGTTAGCTCTCAGGGTTCTGATTGGTTCTGGGTTAGTTTTTGGATTTGCTCAGGGATTTATGTTGGGGTTCAGGAGTTGGATTCACATGTAGGGGTCAGACCTGGAGTTGGGTTCAGTTGCAGTAGTTAGATTTTGGGTTTTTCTACAGGGCTTCATGATGGAGAATCAGGTTTCATGCTCAGGCCTTAGGGTTCAGTCTTGCAGGTTTAGTGTTTCTGGCTTAGGGTTTTGGTGACAGGCTGAAGGCAAGGGTTAAATTATAGGGTTAAAGTTAATATTCAAGGTAGTTTTGCATGTTAGGGTTAGGGCTAAAGTTTAGAGTTAAGTTTAGGTTTAGGGTTAGGGATATTTTTGTGGGGATTAGGGTTAGGTTTAAAGTGACGTGTGGGTGAGGGTTGGTGTATGGGTTAGGGTAAGAGGATTAGGGGTAGAGTTAGGCACAGTTTAAGAATGAGGGGAATCAGTTAATGGGGAAGACTCCTCCCAGGTAACTTATGCATGATATTGTCAGTGAGATGAAATCACAACGTGGAGTTCCCTTAACCATAGGAAGCTAGATGAGTCAGTTGTGGTTCGTGGTAAGGGTGATCTTGGGTGCTGGGTTATGGTTACATCCTGAATTCGTGTTTGGTAAGTGGTTAGGTTTAGTGTAGACTTCTCTTTTGGTTAGAGCCAGGATAGTGTTTTATGTGAGGGATGGGTTGAGACTTTCAGTTAACAATGAAGATCAAATGAGGGAAAATTTAGCGATTAAGGCAATGCTTTGTTTTAGCTGTAGCATCAAATTATGGCTTTGCTTTGTGTTAGCTTAAGGAAATAGGATTGGTGTCAGGTTTCAGTTTGTACCTACGTCATCAGTGGGGTGTGGGTAAGTCTTAGGGGGAGGGGTGAACAGTGATGTTTAGGAGGAGTAGTCTTCAAGTCAAGCATTCCCATACCCATGTTCCCAAGGGTTTTGCTTGGCTCAGAGAGCTGCCATTTGGTACTCTTCCCAGAATCCCTGCTTTTCTAGGAATGTGGCTACAGTACAGCACAGGAGCAGGACCCACATTCAACAGGGATGGGAAGGACCTGATTGGCTTTCCCTGTCAGCCACATACGTTATTACCATGTTCCAGAAAAGAAAGACACACTTTTGATCTGTGTTTCATTCTCCCTAATGCTGCCAAGGTGATCAACTTTCAGATCAGCCAAATCACACCTAGGGCTGAGGCACCAGGCCCTGAACGGGGAACCTGCTCCCCTCACCAAGCACATTCGGTCTCGAGGAAACAGTTGCCTCTGTGATGTCATGGAATCTGCAGGAAACACAGCTGCTCTTGCAAAGTTCTCCATCATAGGGCATGCATTGCCCAGCCATGGGAAGCTGCATCGTCTTAGCAAATATTAGGGGTTCAGCCATATATATGGAGAGCTCTGCCATGGCACATCCAAATGTGTGAGGCCCCAGCACAATTTCTACCCAGATGTCCTGCATCCATCCAGCCTCACAGGCCTCTATTCCCCTGGGTCCTGGTCAGGGATCCAGATGTAATTCAAGGGTTAGCTCTCAGGGGTCTGATGGTTGCTGGGTTAATGTTTGGGGTTTGCTCAGGGATATATGTTTGGTTCATGTGTGAGATTCACGTTTAGTGGGTCAGACCTGGGGTTGGTTTCGATTGCAGTGGTCATTGTTTTGGGTTTCCCTCCAGTTCTTAATGGTGCAGAATCAGGTTTCAGGCTCAGGGGTTAGGGTTCAGTCTTGTGGGCTTTGGATTATGGTGACGGTGCAGGCAAGGGTTAAGGTTTAGGGTTAAAGTTTACAGTCACAGTAGTTTTGATTGTTAGGCTGAGGGTTAGTGCTAAGGTTTAAGGTAAGGGTTAGGGATTTTTTTGTGTGTGTGTGTTATGGTTAGAATTAAAGTGACATTGTGGGTGAGGTTTGGTGTCTGGGACAGGGTAAGATTTAGGATTAGGGGTAGAGTTAGGCACAGTTTTAGAATCAGGGGAATCAATTTTAATCGAGAAGACACTCTCCAAGGTAACTTATGCATGATATTGTCAGTGAGACTAAATTACAAGGTGGAATTCTCTGAGCCATAGGAAACCAAATGGGTCACCTGTGGGTCAGGGTTAGGATGATCGTGTGTGCTGGGTTTTGGTTACATCTTGAATTAGTGTTTGATGTATGGTTAAATTTAGTGTGGACTTCAATTGTGGTTAGAGCTAGGACAGTGGTTTATGTGAGGGATGGGTTGAGACTTTCAGTTAACAGTGAAGATCGAATGAGGGCAAAGTTAGGGATTAGGGCAAGGCTTTGGGTTAGGTGTAGCATCAAATTGTGGCTTTCCCTGGACTTAGCTTAAGGGGATAGGGTTAGTGTGAGTGTTCTGTTTGGACCTATGCCATCAAGGAGTTGTGGGTGAGGCTTAGGGTGAATACTGATTATGGTGAGGGTGAAGAGTAGTCTTCAGGTCAGCCATTCCCATGCCCATGTTCCCAAGGGTATTGCTGGGCTCAGAGAGCTGCCATTCGGCATTCTTCCCAGAGCCCCTGCTTTTCTGGGAATGTGGAGTCAGTACAGCACAGGTGTAGGACCCAGATTAAACAGGGTTTACACACCACACCTGCAGCATCTTTTCGGAGCCCCTGCTCCCAGGCCCACCACTCCTGCCCTAGGATCCTTCCCCTGTGACCCAAGGCTTTAGGTAGAGATGTGCAGCCAGGTGGTCCCTCCTCATTCTAACACTTTCATTTCAATTTTTAAAAGTTCGTGAGCCTGGACCAGCCCTGGTTCCATTCCCGAGCCCTAAACTAAGGAGGCTTACAGTCTAGAGAAGGAAGAGAAATGGGGTCTAGTGTGGGAATGACAGGTCAGTGCGACAGCAAGGTGGGCAGGAATCTCTGTTTCCCAATCTCGGGAACTGGGTCTGAACAAGGAGGGAAGGAAAGGTTTTCCTGTCTGGAAAATAAGGGATGTGCTGAATCGTTCACAAGATCGCTTCCAACTCTAAATCACAGTGATACTCCAACAGTGATACTGTTGACCTCTGCTCTAAGGAATTAAATCTCCAAGATCACATCTAGGAACCAAGGTTGAGGGAAAAGGGACCAAGTGCTTCCACAAGTCAGGGAACAATGAAAGAAGAGCAAAAGAGCCAAGAATACCAGCAAAACCAACATTGATCTTTATTGAGGTGTCAAGGTAGAGTAACACCATGAAGGAGCAGAGCCTGAGGACACAGAAATAGGATTTAAGGGTTTCTTAGAGTTGCAGGCCTGGGTCTCTTGGCTAGGAGAAAGTCAGTGATTTGGGTGCTCACAAGGACTGCAGGAAGGCCCTGTATTTGGCCAGGAAAGGGGAAGACAGAGTATTTAGCTCTTGTCGAAGTTCCTGCAGAGCCCTGTCCTGCTCTTGCTGCTCGCCCACCACCTGCTGCCTGTAATAGTTCATGTAGAAGTCCACCCAGTCATTCACCATAGTCACCATAGCTTCTTCAGGGACAGGAGGATCAGGAAAAACCTAGGGGGTAGGGGATATGGTCAACAGTATGATTCAAGAATAACCCACAAACTCTAACTTCCTCTTTTCTCTGAGTTGTATTTCCCGTCTCTAGTGGTTTCCATCAGCTCCACCATTACTCTCCCAGCTCCAAATTATTCTCTCTTCTCTGCCCTCACCCACTGCCCCCCAATCCTCTAGACATGTCCTTTGAAAGAGAGGGCCTGGGCTTACCTGCTGATTCAGCAGAACATTAAATTCTTTCATTCCTGTGGAAATGAGATCCTTATTGGTCTGAAGAAGGGCCATCTGCCTGGTTAGAGAAAGAGGTAGAATTTAAGTATCCTTTTCCCTCATCCCTAGGTATTTCCCCCAACTCCCTCACTCCCCTTAAAGATCCTTGATGCTCTGCAAGACCACCTCCCCTTGAACGCCTTTCAAAGCCTGCCTTGCTCTGAGATCATGTTTCTCCAGGTTGGCTCACCTTCAGGTCCAACAGTTCTATGTATGTCTCACCCACACTTTTCAGGGTAGGTTTGTCCCTCTGTGCCAAGCTAGATGTAGGTGTGGAGTCAAGTGTCAGCCTAAGAGGGAAAACGCCCTGCATTAAGTTCTGAGGGAGGGAGATACATCAACCAGGGGAGGGGAAGGAAGGAGAGGTTTCCCTGAAGTGAAAAGATAACAAGGCCAAGAAAAAGAGATAAGCAGGGGGACCCAGAAAACCAAACCAAGTACAGATATTTTGTCCTCTGCCCCATATCCCAGTGTCCAGGCTCCAAATACTAACAAAACATTAACTGACCCCATTACATGACAAGCACTTTTTAAATTGAAACATTGTTGATATACAATATTATACTGGTGTCAGGTGTACAACGAAGTGATTCAACAGTTACATACATTACTAAATACCACGGTGAGTGTTAGTTGCCATCTGTCAACATATAAAGATATTACAATATTACTGACTAGTATATTCCCTATGCTATTCTTTCATCCCTGTGACTAATTTATTTTACAATTAAAAATGTGTACCTCTTTTTCCCCTTCACCTGTTTCACTCATCTCACCACCCTCCTCCCCTATGGCAACGACTAGTCTGGTCGCTGAGTTTATGTCTCTCTCTGTTTTTTTTTGTTTGTTTGTTCATTTGTTTTGTTTTTTAAATGCCACATATAAGTGAAATCATATGGTATTTGTCTTTCTCTGCATGACAAGCACTTTTAAATCATCACAAAAATATGGTGACAATTATTTTCCCAATTCATATATGACATATTAATAGCAGCTTACCTTACAATTACCATTTGTGCCAGGCACTGTTTCAAGCATGTATTAAGGTATTTATCCTTATTAAAAAATCCTATTAGGCAGGTACTAATCATAGCCACATTTTGCCGATGAGCCATCTGTAAGATGTAGGCACTGGACTCTACCAGGCTGCACTCCACAAGAACGGGGACATATTTGTCTTGTTCTCTACCTTATTATCAGGTACCCAACAAAGTGAAAATATGTTTTTTCTTCTTTTTAAATATTTTCCTACTGTTTTCTATTTTTAATAGATTCTTTTCAAATTTCAAAATCACCACATATTAATTGAAAGAAGTGAAACAAAAAAATCATTTCCCCCCCAGCAGAGTAACCAGCTTTAAAGATGTATTTCCTGTCACATCTTTCTCCATTCAAAAACTAACAATCATAGGAAACCTATACACTCACAGAGGCTTTGTTGGTTGTTTTTTTGTTTATAGCATTTTCTTAATTGACATACAGCAAAATTGACTTCTTTCTGGTGTACAATTTATTCATTTTAATATTTAAATTCATGTAACTGCCACCACAATCCGTATACAGAACACTTCCATCACCTCAAAAAACCCTTTCATGATACTCCTCTGTAGTCACCTCCACTTCCATCCCTAAACCCTGCCAACCACTGGTATGTTCTCCATCACTACAGTTCAGTATTTTCGAGGACGTCCCATAATGTAAGCATGTACTGTTTACCACTGAGAATGACTTAAGGTTCATCCAAGTTGTTGCAAGTAGCAGTAAATTGTTATTTTTCATTGCTGAGTGTGTATCACATGGATGCACTGTAGTTTGTTTATTCATTCACCACTGAAGGACATATGGATTGTATGTAGTTTTTGGCAAGCATAATAGATCTGTTATAAATATTTGTGAACAGATTTTTGGGTGAACATATTTTCATTTATCTAGGGTAGGAAATATTGTTGCCACTAGGAGAAAAAAATTGAAATATAACCTGACAAAGAACGTGTATACAGAATTTATAATAAAATCTTATAGTTTACTAATATGACAACTCAGTTTTTCAATGGCCAAAAGATTGGAACATGCACTTCACAAAGAAGATACACAAATAGCCAATAAGCACATGAAAAGATGTTCAACATTAAAGGAAATTCACCTTCAAGCGGCAACGTGATATTACTACATATCTACTACAATGACTAAAATTTTGGAAGACTGTAGTTGGTGAATATAGGAGACAACTAGAATTCCCATACATTCCTAGTGGGAATGTAAAATGGTACAACCACTTTGGAAAACAATTTGGCAATTTCCTATAAAGTTCAACATACCCTTACCACATGACACAGCAAATCCACTCCTAGGTATTCATGAGAAATGCACATACATGTCTACAAAAATACATGCAAATGCAAATGTCTATAGCAGCTTTATTCATAATAACCAAAAATTAGAAACAAAACAAATATGCAATAACCAGTGAATGGATATACAAATTGTGGTGTATTCATATGATAGACTACTCAAGCAGTAAAAAGGAACAGATTAATGGTATTTATGACAACATAGATGAATCTCAAAATAATTACACTGAGCAAAAGAAGCCAGACACGAAAGATTATGTAAAGTGTAATTCCATTTCTATAAAATTCTAGAATAGGCAAAAATAGTCTATAGTGACAGAAAGCAGATCAGTGGTTACCTGGAATCACAATACAAGAGAGGAGATTAAAATGCAATGGTGCCTAATAGAACTTTTAAAAATAATGGAAATACAGATCTTGATTATGACAAGCATTTTCATACAGTTAGGAGTGTAAACTGGTACATCTTTTTAGACAGATAATTTGACAATACTTGTCCAAATTAAAATACATACCTTTCAACACTACAATTCTGTTCTGGACTCTAGTTTAAAGAAATATTCATATTCAATACACAGAAAGTTCTATACAAGGGAAATTATACCAGTTTGTACTAATGAAAAGGCAGAAACAACCCAAACTTGAGTTAATATAGAAGAAGAAACTATGGCAGCACATTCATGACATGCAGCTATTAAAATAAGTGAGGCAGATACATATGTGTCAATACAAAAAGCTCTCTAAGACAAAAGCTCTCTGACACAGGTTAAGTCAACTATAGTTAGAGCAGGCTACTGCAGGCTGTGAGCATGGGACTATGGAAGTGAAGATGAAATGTAAAATCGTATATTTCTTTCTCTTTCTGTGTGAGTGTGTGTGTGTGTGTGTGTGTGTGTGTGTGTGTGTGTGTGTGTGTGTAGAATGATAAACAGTGTTTACTTCTGGAGATTTGTTGGGAAATGGAAAGTGATAAATGTCAAGGGAGAATTTGACCTTATCTATTTGTATTATTGTTTGAATTATTTTACAGCAAGAATGTATCTTTCTATTATTTTTGTAATTCTTAAAAAATACAAAAAAAAGATGGTGTAGTTCTAAAATCATTAGCATCAAATTTGAATCCTGCCTCAGTGCTAGAAGAGTAGCAGCTGCTTACTAAGTATTTGTTGAATGAATAAATGAATGTATACTTTTTTCACATTTCAGCTCTGTAACCTTGGTAAAATCACTTCACATATATAAGCCTCAGTTTCCTTCTCATGAAGGAGAAACAAAAATAACACTATCTTACAAGGGCTATTGGGAAAATAAAATTCATTCATTCCACAAACATGTATCTGGCACCTACCTAGTGCCAGGCACTGGTATATGGCACTGGGAATACATCAGTGCCAAAAAAAAAAAAAAAAAAAAAAAAAAAGTTCTTTTCCTTCTGGAGCTTACATTCTAGTTGGGGGAGTGAGAGGATGAATATTAGGGGTGAAGTCTGAGAGATAGGGTGGGGCTCGATCTACAGAGTTTTGTGGGCGATGACAAGAAGATTGTGTGTTTATTTATTTATTTATTTATATTAAGGTATCATTAATATACACTCTTATGAAGGTTTCACAAGAAAAACAATGTGGTTATTACATTCACCTTATTATCGAGTCCCCACCATACCCCATTGCAGTCACTGTCCATCAGTGTAGTAAGATGTCACAGAGTCACTATTTATCTTCTCTGAGCTACACTGCCTTCCCTGTGACCCCACACACACCATGTGCACCAATCATGATACCCCACAATCCCCTTCTCCTCCCTCCCCTCCCACCCTCCCCCACCTCTCCCCTTTGGTAATCGCTAGTGCCTTCTTGGAGTCTGTGAGTCTGCTGCTATTCTGATCCTTCGGTTTTGCTTCATTGTTATACTCCACAAATGAGGGAAATCATTTGGTACTTGTCTTTACCTGCCTGACTTATTTCACTGAGCATAATACCGTCTAGCTCCATCCATGTTGTTGCAAAGGATAGGATTTGTTTCTTTCTTACGGCTGAATAGTATTCCATTGTGTATATGTACCACCTCTTCTTTATCCATTCATCTACTGAAGGACACTTAGGTTGCTTCCATTTCTTGGCTATTGTAAATAGTGCTGCAATAAACATAGGGGTGCATATGTCTTTTTGAATCTGAGAAGTTGTTTTCTTTGGGTAAATTCCTAGGAGTGGAATTCCAGGGTCAAATGGTATTTCTATTTTTAGTTTTTTGAGGAACCTCCATACTGCTTTCCACAATGGTTGAACTAGTTTACATTCCCACCAGCAGGGTAGGAGGGTTCCCCTTTCTCTGCATCCTCGCCAGCATTTGTTGTTCCTAGTCTTTTCTATGTTGACCATCATAACTGGTGTGAGGTGATATCTCATTGTAGTTTTAATTTGCGTTTCTCTGATAATTAGCAATGTGGAGCATCTTTTCATGTGCCTGTTGGCCATCTGAATTTCTTCTTTGGAGAAGTGTTTGTTCATATCCTCTGCCCATTTTTTAGTAGGGTTATTTGCTTTTTGGGTGTTGAGGTGTGTGAGTTCTTTATATATTTTGGATGTTAACACCTTGTCGGATACGTCATTTACAAATATATTCTCCCATACTGTAGGATGCCATTTTTGTTCTGCTGATGGTGTCCTTTGCTGTACAGGAGCTTTTTAGCTTGATGTAGTGGCATTTGTTCATTTTTGCTTTTGTTTCCTTTGCCAGATGAGATGCTTTCAGGAAAAGTTGCTCATGTTTATATTCAAGAGATTTTTGCCTATGTTTTCTTCTAAGAGTTTTATGCTCTCATGACTTACATTCAGGTCTTTGATCCATTTTGTGTTTACTTTTGTGTATGGGGTTTGCCAATAATCCAGTTTCATTCTCCTGCATGTAGCTGTCCAGTTTTGCAAACACCATTTGTTGAAGAGGCTGTCATTTCCCCATTGTATGTCCATGGCTCCTTTATTGTATATTAATTGACCATATATGCTTGGGTTTATATCTGGGCTCTCTAGGCTGTTCCATTGATCTGTGGGTCTGTTGTGCCTTTACCAAATTGTCTTGATTACCGTGGCTTTGTAGTAGAGCTTGAAGTTGGGGAGTGTAATCCCCCATGCTTTATTCTTCCTTCTCAGGATTGCTTTGGCTATTCTGGGTCTTTTGTGGTTCAATATAAATTTTAGAACTATTTTCTCTACTTCGTTGAAGAATGCTGTTGGTATTTTGATAGGGATTGCATTGATTTGTAGATTGCTTTAGGCAGGATGGCCATTTTGACAATACTAATTCTTCCTATCCATGAGCATGGGATGTGTTTCCATTTATTGGTTCTTTAATTTCTCTCATGAGTGTCTTGTAGTTTTCAGAGTATAGGCCTTTCACTTCCTTGGTTAGGTTTATTCCTAGGTATTTTATTCTTTTTGATGCACTTGTGAATGGAATTGTTTTCCTGATTTCTCTTTCTGCTAGTTCATCGTTAGTGTATTGTAATGCAACAGATTTCTATGTATTAACTTTGTATCCCGCAACTTTGCTGAATTCACATATTAGATCTAGTAGTTTTGGAGAGTGGATTCTTTAGGGTTTTTTAATTCAATATCATGTCATCTGCAAACAGGGACAGTTTAACTTCTTCCTTGCCAATCTGGATGCCTTTTATTTCTTTGTGTTGTCTGATTGCCATGGCTAGGACTTCCAGAACTATGTTGAATAAAAGTGGGGAGATGGGCATCCTTGTCTTGTTACTGATCTTAAAGGAAAAGCTTTCAGCTTCTTGCTGTTAAGTATGATGTTGGCTGTGGGTTTGTCATATATGGTTTTTATTATGTTGAGATACTTGCCCTCTGTACCCATTTTGTTAAGAGTTTTTATCATGAATTGATGATGAATTTTGTCAAATGCTTTTTCAGCATCTATGGACATAATGATGTGGTGTTTGTCCTTCTTTTTCTTGATGTGGTGGATGATGTTGATGGATTTCTGAATGTTGTACCATCCTTCATTCACTGGAATAAATCCTACTTGATCATGATGGATGATCTTTTTGATGTATTTTTGAATTCGGTTTGCTAATATTTTGTTGAGTATTTTTTGTATCTATGTTCATCAGGGATATTGGTCTGTAATTTTCTTTTTTGTGGTGTCTTTGCCTGGTTTTGGTATTAGAGTGATGCTGGTCTCATAGAATGAGTTTGGAAGTATTCCCTCTTCTATTTTTGGAAAACTGTGGAGGATGGGTATTAGGTCTTCACTAAATGTTTGATGAAATTCAGCAGTGAAATCACCTGGTTCAAGGATTTTGTTCTTAGGTGGTTTTTGATTACCAATTTAATTTCTTTGCTGGTAATTGGCCTATTCAGATTTTATGTTTTCTTCCTGGGTGAGCCTTGGAAGGTTGTATTTTTCTAGAAAGTTGTCCATTTCTTCTAGGCTATCCAGTTTGTTATATAATTTTTCATAGTATTCTCTAATAATTCTTTGTGTATCTGTGGTGTCTGTAGTGATTTTTCCTTTCTCATTTCTGATTCTGTTTATGTGTGTAGACTCTCTTTTTTTCTTGATAATTCTAGCTAGAGGTTTATCTATTTTGTTTATTTTCTCAAAGAACCAGCTCCTGCTTTTCACTGATTCTTTCTATTGTTTTATTCTTCTTGATTTTATTTATTTCTGCTCTAATTTTTATTATGTCCCCCCTTCTAATGACTTTGGGCCTCATTTGTTCTTCTTTTTCTAGTTTCATTCATTGTGAGTTTAGACTGTTCATATGGGATTGTTCTTCTTTCCTGAAGTAGGCCTGTATTGCAATATACTTCTCTCTTCGCACAGCCTTTGCTGCATCCCATAGATTTTGTGGTGTTGAATTATTGTTGTCATTTGTCTCCATATGTTGCTTTATCTCTGTTTTTATTTGGTCATTGATCTATTGATTATTTAGGAGCATGTTATTATTTTTTTAGTTTAATAGCTTTGTGGTCTGAGAAGCTGGTTGGGACAATTTCAGTCTTTCTGAACTTACTGTGGATCTTTTTGTGGCCTAGTATGTGATCTATTCTTGAAAATGTTCCATGTGGAGAAGATGAAAGCTTTTCATTTAAGATCAGGAACAAGACAAGGATGCCCATCTCCCCACTGTTATTCAACATAGTTCTGGAGGTCGTAGCCACAGCAATCAGACAACACAAAGAAATAAAAGGCATCCAGATTGGTAAGGAAGAAGTCAAACTATCCCTGTTTGCAGATGACATGATATTGTACACAAAAAACCCTAAAGAATCCCCTCCAAAACTACTAGATCTAATATCTGAATTCAGCAAAGTTGCAGATACAAAATTAATACATAGAAATCTATTGCATTCCTATACACTACCGATGAACTAGCAAAAAGAGAAATCAGGAAGACAATTCCATTCACAACTGCATCAAAAAGAATAAAATATCTAGAAATAAACCTAACCAAAGAAGTGAAAGACCTAGACTCTGACAACTACAAGATCCTCATGAGAGAAATTAAAGAAGATACCAACAAATGGAAACACATCCTGTGCTCATGGATAGGAAGAATTAATATTGTCAAAATGGCCATCCTGCCGAAAGCAATTTACAGATTCAGTGCAATCCCTGTCAAAATCCCTATCAGCAATGTTTTTCAATAAACTAGAGCAAATAATCCTAAATTCATATGGAACCATGAAAGATCCCAAATAGCCAAAGCAATCCTGAGAAAGAAGTAGAAAGCTGGAGGAATTACTCTCCCTGACTTCAAGCTTTACTACAAAGCTCCAGTAATCAGTTCTGGCACAAGGACAGACCCATAGATCAATGGAACAGAATAGAGAGCCCAAATATAAACCCATGCATATATGGCCAATTCATATATGATAAAGGATCCATGAATATACAATGGGAAAAAGTCTCTTCAATAACTGGTGTTGGGAAAACTGAACAGTTACATGCAAGAGAATATAACTGGATTACTGTCTAACTGCATATACAAAAGTAAAATCAAAGTGGATTAAAGACATAAATTAAGACAAGAAACCATAATACTCTAAGAAGAAAACACAGGCAAAAATCTTTTGAACATAAGCATGAACCATTTTTTCCTGGACACATCTCCTCAGGCAAGGGAAACAAAATAAAAAATGAACAAGTGGGACTACATCAAACCACAAAGCTGTACAGCAAAGGACAACATCAACAGAACAAAAAGGCAACCTACAACATGGGAGAATCAATTCATAAATAATTTATGCAATAAGGGTTAACACTCAAAATGTATAATTAAGTCATACAACTCAACACCAAAAGAAAACAAATAACCCAATGAAAATATGGACAGAGGACCTGAACAGACATTTTCCCAAAGAAGAAATATAAATGGCCAACAGGCACATGAAAAGATGCTCCACATCACCAATTATCAGGAAAATGCACACAAAACCACAATGACATATCACCTCACAACAGTATGAATGGCCACTATACAAAAGACAAGAAATAACAAGTGTTGGTGAGAATGTGGATTGTGAAACCTCCTACACTGTTGGTTGGAATGTAAATTGGAAAGCAGTATGGAGCTTCCTCAAAAAACTAAAAATAGTGGATTAAAGATGGCAACATGAAAGGTGAGACAGACCTCCTTCTAAAACCACATATAATATGAAAATATAATTAATACAACTAATCCTGAAAAAGCAACAGGAAAGAAGGCTGCACCAAACTGCATATACCTGGAGAAAAAAGCAGACCTCATGGAACAGGATAACATACCGCAAGCTGTGATCCAGCAGGACCCAAGCCCTTCCCCCACACCAGCTCACCAGCAGGAGGAAAAGAAACAGAGCTGGGAGGGACAGAAGGCCTGGGACTGCTGAACACCTAGACATGGAGATCTGCTCTGGGGGCACAAACCTACATTGCATGGTGCTCTGGTGATTAGTGGGGTTGGAAAGCTAAGACAGGCGGAATACCTGGAGAGCGGAGACTCCAGCTGCTTGTTGAAAACAGGAATTCATATCCAGCTGAGCTGGGCAGGCAGTCTGAGAGACTTCCTAAAAGCAAGAGGGCTGCTAAAGGGGCCAGGATTCCTCAGAGATTACTGCTCAGGAGAAAGGACAGTTACACAAAATTGTCTGGGTGCACACTGCCCTACAGGTTGGGAACTTAAATGATCTTCAGGTGCTCCATCCCCCTGGCTGGCTACGCAGCTCCAAGGCCCCCACCATAATACAGAGCCTACTGTGTCTACCTCCTGGCTAGCCTGCACCTGGCTCAAAAACCGCAACCCCTGCCCTGGTGTCAGGACAGCCAGAGGGAAGCCCCGCCTACGGCAGGTACAACAAAAAACATAGAGGCTTACACCTGTGTTCAGCCCACTGATTCTGGAAGTGGAGACAGGCAAAACAGCCTGGAAACAGGAAACAGCTCTTTCCTCACCCCAGGCACCAGTACCACTCCCCTACGAACCCCGACATCGCTCCAGGGGCTGAGCAGCTCCAGAGAGCAGAGCTTATAGGCACTAGAGGCACCACATACAAATATGAAACGTCAAAGGATCCTGATTCAAAGCAAAATCTCAACATCAGAGAAAGGACTGAGTGAGACTGAATTAATAAATTTTCCTAAAAGAGATTTCAAAATAAAAATCATAAACATGTTCATGGAAGTACAGAAAAATAATCAAGAACCCAAGAATGAATTTAGGATGGAGATCCAATCATTGAAGAGCACAATGGAAGTTATTAAAAGCAGATTATATTTGGTGGAGACGATAAATGAAATAGAAACTAGGGAAGAGGAATACAAAGAAGCTGAGGCGCAGAGAGAAAAAAGGATCTCTAGGAATAAAATAACACAGAGAGAACCATGTGACCAATCCAAATGGAATAATATTCATATTATAGGGGTACCAGAAGAAGAAGAGAGAGAAAAAGGAATAGAAAGTGCCTTTGAGGAAGGAATTGCTGAAAACTTCCCCAGTCTGGGGAAGGAGATCTGTCAGGCCATGGAGGTGTACAGATCTCCCAACACAAGGGACCCAAGGAGGACATCACCAAGACATATAATAATTAAAATGGCAAAAATCAAGGATAAGGACAGACTATTGAAAGCAGCCAGAGAGAGAAATAAGATGACATGCAAAGGAAAACCCATCAGGCTATCATCACACTTCTCAGCAGGAACATTACAGGCCAAAAGGGAGTAGCATGATATATTTAATGCAATGAAGCTGAAGGACGTTGAACCAAGAATACTTTATCTCGCAAGATTATCATTTAAATTTGAAGGAGAGATTAAACAATTTCCAGATAAGCAAAAGCTGAGAGAATTTAGCTCCCACAAACCATCTCTACAGTGTATCTTGGAGGGACTGCTATAGATGGAAGTGTTCCTAAGGTTAAATAGCTGTCACCAGAGTTAATAAAAAGGGATAGACAAAGAGTACAGAAAATGATACCTAATATATAAAGAAGGGAGGAGGAAAAAAAGGAGGGGAAAAAAACCTTTAGATTGTGTTTGTAATGGCATACTAAGTGAGTTAAGTTAGACTCTTAGATAGTAAGGAAGTTACCCTTGAACCTTTGGTAACCATGAATCTAAAGCCTGCAATGGCAATAAGTACATACCTGTCGATAATCACCCTAAATGTAAATGGTATGAATGCACCAGTCAAAAATAGAGTCACTAAATGGATAAAAAAACAGGACCCAGATCCTAGATTAAAGACGGCGGCGTGAGAGGTGAGACACAGGCTTCCTCCTAAAACTGCATATAATATGAAAATATAATTAATACAACTAATCCTGAAAGAGCAACAGGAAAGAGGACTGCACCAGACTGCATACATCTGAAGAAAAGAGCAGACCTCACAGAACAGGGTAACTACAAAAGCTGTGGCCCAGCAGGACCCAAGCCCTTCCCCAACCCCAGCTCACCAACAGGAGGAAGAGAAATGGAGCAGGGAGGGAATGGAGGCCTAAGGCTGCTGAATACCTAACTCTGGGGATCTGCTCTGGGAGCACAAACCTACATTTCATGCTGCTTGCATGATACTCTTGTGATTACGGGGTTGGAAAGCTAAGACAGGCAGAATTCCTGGAGAGACTGAGATTCCAGCTGCTTGTGGAAAGCAGGGATCCATATCCAGCTGCTCGGGGACAAAAGAAAGGTGGGCAGTCTGAGAGACTTCCTAACAAGGAAGCCCTTAGCAAGAGGGCTGCTAAAGGGGCAAGGATTGCACAGAGCTTACTGCTCAGGAGAGAGGACAGGTAAACAAAATTGTCCTGGTGCACTCTGCCCAGCAGATTGGGAGCTTTGCCATATAGACTCTCATATTTAAGGAGGAAAAAGAAATCTTCCTCCTTAGACGATCTTCAGGTGCTCAAGCTCCCTGGCTGGTACAGAGCTCCAAGGACCCCCTCTGTGATACGCAGCCTACTGCACCTTTCTCCCAGCCATCCCCACCTGGCTCGTCAACCGGCAAACCCTACCCTGGCATTAGGCAAGCCAGAGGTAAGATCTATGTACAGCAACTACAAATGCAAAGCATAGAGGCTTATACCTGTGTGCTCGGCCCACTGGTTCAGGCAGTGGAGACAGGCATAGCAGCCGGGAAGCAGGAAACAGCTCTTTCCTCCCCCCGGACACCAATACCACTCCCCTGCGACCCCCGGCATTGCTTCAGGTGCTGAGCAGCTCCAGAGTAGAGCTTCTGGGCACTAGAGGGCGCCATATGCAAATATGAAATGCCAAAAGAACCTGGTTCAGAGTAAAATTATTAATACAACTCCTAAGAAAGATTTAAATGCCATCAACCTCATGACTCTTCCTGAAAGGGAGTTCAAAATAAAAATCATTAACATGCTCATGGAGGTACAGAAAGATATTCAAGAACTCAGGAATGAATTCTGGTTGGAGATCCAATTGTTGAAGAGCCCAGTGGACGGTATTAAAAGCAGATTGGATGCTGTGGAGCAGATGATAAATGAAATAGAAACTAGAGAAGAGGAATACAAAGAAGCTGAGGCACAGAGAGATGAAAGGATCTCTATGAATGAAAGAATATTGAGAGAACTGTGTGACCAACCCAAATGGAACAATATTCACATTGTAGGGGTACCAGAAGAAGAGAGAAAAAGGGATAGAAAGTGTCTTTGAGGAGATGATTGCTGAAAACTTCCCCAATCTGGAGAAGGAGATAGTCTCTCAGGCCATGGAGATGCACAGATCTCCCAACACAAGGGACTCAAGGAAGACAACACCAAAACATACAGTAATTGAAATGGCAAAGATCAAGGATAAGGACAGACTATTAAAAGCATCCAGAGAGAGATATAAGATCACATACAAAGGAAAGCCCATCAGGCTATCATCTGACTTCTCAACAGTAACCTTACAGGCCAGAAGGGAGTGGCAGGATGTATTTAATGCAATGAAGCAGAAGGGCCTTGAACCAAGATTACTTTATCTGGCAAGATGAATATTTAAATTTGAAGGAGGGATTAAACAATTTCCAGATAAGCAAAAGCTGAGAGAATTTAGCTCCCACAAACCATCTCTACAGTGTATTTTGGAGGGACTGCTATAGATGGAAGTGTTCTTATGGTTTAATCGCTGTCACCAGAGGTAATAAAACCACAGTAAAGAATGTAGAACAGCTAATTACTAAGCAAATGCAAAATTAAATTAACCATCCCCAAAGTCAATCAAGGGATAGACAAAGAGTACAGAATATGATACCTAATATATAAAGAATGGAGTAGGAAGAAAAAGGAGGAAGAAAAAAAAGGAACCTTTAGATTGTGTTTTTAATAGCATATTAAGTGAGTTAAGGCAGACTCTTAGATAGTAAGGAAGTTAACCTTGAACCTTTGGTAACCACGAATCTAAAGCCTGCAATGCCAATAACAAGATCCCTTTGGATAATCACCCTAAATGTCAATGGACTGAATGCACCAATCAAAAGACATAGAGTCACTGAATGGATCAAAAACAAGACCCATCTATATGCTGCCTACAAGAGACTCACTTTAAACCCCAAAACATACAGAGACTATAAGTGAAGGGATGGAAAAGATATTTCATGCAACTAATAGGGAGAAAAAAGCAGGTGTTGCATTACTTGTATCAGACAAAATAGACTTCAAAACAAAGAAAGTCACAAGAGACAAAGGACATTACATAATGATAAAAGGGTCAATCCAACATGAAGATATAACCATTACAAATACCTGTGCACCCAACACAGGAGCACCTATATATGTGAAACAAATACTAACAGAATCAAAAGGAGAAATAGAATGCAATGCATTCATCCTAGGAGACTTCAACACTCCACTCACTATGAAGGACAGATCAACCAGACAGAAAATAAGTAAGGAGACAGAGGCACTGAACAACACAATAGAACAGATGGACCTAACAGACATCTATAGAACTCTACACACAAAAGCAGCAGAATACACATTCTTCTCAAGTGCACATGGAACATTATAAGAATAGATCATATACTAAGCCACAAAAAGAGCCTGAGTAAATTAAAAAAGATTGAAATTGTACCAATCAGCTTCTCAGACCACAAAAGTATGAAACAAGAAATAATTATTCAAAGAAAATGAAAAATCCCACGAACACATGGAGGCTTCACAACATGCTCCGAAATAACCAAAAGATCAATGACCAAATAAAAACAGAGATCAAGCAATATATGGAGACAAATGACAACAATAATTCAACACTGCAAAATCTGTGGGATGCAGCAAAGGCCATGCTAAGAGGAAAGTATATTGCAATACAGGCCTACCTCAGGAAAGAAGAACAATCCCATCTGAGCAGTCTAAATTCACAATTAATGACACTAGAAAAAGAAGAACAAATGAGACCCAAAGTCAGTAGAAGGAGGGACATAATAAAGGTTAGAGCATAAATAAATAAAATCAAGAAGAATAAAACAATAGAAAGAATCAATGAAAGCAAGAGCTGGTTCTTTGAGAAAATAAACAAAACAGATAAATCCCTAGGCAGACTTATCAAGAAAAAAGAGAGTCTGCTCACATAAACTGAATCAGAAATGAGAAAGGAAAAATCACTACGATTACCATAGAAAAACAAAGAATTATTAGAGAATAACAAACTGGATAGCCTAGAAGAAATGGACAACTTCCTAGAAAAATACAACCTTCCAAGGCTGACCCAGAAAGAAACATAAAATCTGAACAGACCAATTACCAGCAATGAAATTGAACTGCTAATCAAAACCTACCTAACAACAAAACACCTGGTCCAGATGGCTTCACTGCTGAATTTTATCAAACATCTAATACCAAAACCAGGCAAAGACACCCTGCCAAAAAAAAAAATTACAGACCAATATCCCTGATGAACATAGATGCAAAAATAACCAACAAAATATTAGCAAACTGAATTAAAAAATACATCAAAAGGATCATCCATCCTGATTAAGTAGGATTTATTCCAGGGATGCAAGGATGGTACAACATTTGAAAATCCATCAACATCATCCCCCGCATCAAGAAAAAGAACAAACACCACATGATCATCCCCATAGATGCTGAAAAAGCATTTGACAAAATTCAACATCCATTCATGATAAAAACTCTCAACAAAATGAGTATAGAGGGCAAGTACCTCAACATAATAAAGGCCATATATGACAAACCCACAGCCAACATTATACTTAACAGCGAGAAGCTGAAAGCTTTTTCTTTAAGATCAGGAACAAGACAAGGATGCCCACTCTCCCCACTTCTATTCAACATAATACTGGAGGTCCTAGCCATGGCAATCAGACAACACAAAGAAATAAAAGGCATCCAGATTGGCAAGGAAGAAGTTAAACTGTCCCTGTTTGCAGATGACATGATACTGTACATAAAAAACCCTAAAGAATCTACTCCAAAACTACTAGATCTAATATCTGAATTCAGCAAAGTTGTGGGATACAAAATTAATGTGCAGAAATCTATGGCATTCCTATACACTAACAATGACCTAGCAGAGAGAGAAATCAGGAAAACAATTCCATTCAAAGTTGCATCAAAAAGAATAAAATACCTAGGAGTAAACCTAACCAAGGAAGTGAAAGACCTATACTCTGAAAACTACAAGACACTCATGAGAGAAATTAAAGAAGATACCAATAAATGGAAACACATCCCGTGCTCATGGATAGGAAGAATTAATATTGTCAAAATGGCCATCCTGCCTAAAGCAATCTACAGATTCAATGCAATCCCTATCAAAATACCAAGAGCATTCTTCAACTAACTAGAGAAAATCATTCTAAAATTCATGTGGAACCACAAAAGACCCTGAATAGCCAAAGCAATCCTGAAAAGGAAGAATAAAGCTGGGGGGATTATGCTCCCCAACTTCAAACTCTATTACAAAGCCACAGTAATCAAGACAATTTGGTACTGGCCCAAGAACAGACCCATAGACCAGTGGAATAGACTAGAGAGCCCAGATATAAACCCAAGCATATATGGTTAATTAATATATGATAAAGGAGCCATGGATATACAATGGAGAAATGACAGCCTGTTCAACAAATGGTGTTGGCAAAACTGGACAGCTACATGCAAGAGAATCAGACTGGGTTATTGTCTAACCCCATACACAAAAGTAAACTCAAAATGGATCAAAGACCTGAATGTAAGTCATGGAATCATGACACTCTTAGAAGATAACATAGGCAAAAATCTCCTGAATATAAAAATGAGCAACTTTTTTCTGAATGCATCTCCTCAAGCAAGGGAAACAAAAGCAAAAATGAACACATAGGACTACACCAAACTTAAAAGGTTCTGTACAGCAAAAGACACCATCAGCAGAACAAAAAGGCATCCTACAGTATGGGTGAATGTATTTGTAAATGACATATCCGACCAGGGGTTAACATCCAAAATATATAAAGAACGCACATGCCTCAACACACAAAAAGCAAATAACCCAACTAAAAAATGGGCAGAGGATATGAACAGACAATTCTCCAAAGAAGAAATTCAGATGGCTAGCAGGCACATGATAAGGTGCTACAGATTACTAAATATCAGAGAAATGCAAATAAAAACCACAATGTGATATCACTTCACACCAGTTAGGATGGCCAGTATCGAAAAGACTAAGAACAACAAATGCTGGTTAGGATATGGAGAAAGGGGAATCCTCCTATACTGCTGGTGGGAATGTAAGCTAATTCAACCATTGTGGAAAGCAGTATGGAGATTCCTCAAAACACTAAAAATAGAAATACCATTTGACCCTGGAATTCCACTCCTAGGAATTTACCGAAAGAATATAATTTCTCAGATTAAAAAAGACATATGCACCCCTATGTTTATCGCAGCACCATTTACAATAGCTAAGATACGAAAGCAACCTAAGTGTCCATCAGTAGATGAATGGATAAAGAAGAAGTGGTACTTATACACAATGGAATACTACTCAGCCATAAGAAAGAAACAAATTCTACAATTACAACAACATGGATGGAGTTGGAGGATACTATGCTCAGTGAAATAAGCCAGGTGGAGAAAGACAAGTATCAAAAGATTTCCCTCATTTGTGGAGTATAACAATGAAGCAAAACTGAAGGAACAAAACAGCAACAGACGCACAGACTCCAAGAAGGGACTAGCGGTTACCAAAGGGGTGGGGTGGGGGAGAGCAAGTGGGAAGGGAAGGAGAAGGGGATTCAGGGGTATTATGATCGGCACACATGGTGTGAGGGGATCAGGGGGAAGACAGGGTAGCACAGAGAAGGCAAATAGTGACTCTGTGGCATCTTACTACACTGATGGGCAGAGACTTCAATAGGGTATGGGGGGGAAATGATAACAGGGGTGAATGTAGTAACCACATTGTTTTTTCATGTGGAACCTTCATAAGAGTGTATATCAATAATACCGTAATAATATAAAATAAAATAAAAATAGAAATACCATAGGGCACAGTAAGTCCAACTACGAATTTACCTGAAGAGAACAAAATCCCTGATTCAAAAAGATATATGTACCCCTATGTTTATTGCTGCATTATTTGTTAGCCAAGATATGGAAATACCAAAGTGTCCATCAATAGATGAATAGAAAAAGATGATGTGGTTCACATACACAATGGACTGTTATTAAACCATAAATAAGAAATAAATCCTGCTATTTGTGACAACATGGGTAGACCTAGAGGGTATTATGCTGAGTGAAATAAGCCAGGTGGAGAAAGACAAATGCCCTAGCATTTCACTTATTTGTGGAATCTAAAAACAAAACAAAATAGCAGGAGTCTCTTAGACACTGAGAAATGACTAGTGTTACCATGGTGGATGGGTTGAGGTGTGTGGGTGGGAAAGTGAGGGAGATAAAGGGGCACAAATATCCTCAATCATAATATAAGTTGGTCACGGGGATGGAAGTGCAGCTTGGAGAATACAGCCAAGGATTCTATAACATCTTCCTATGTTGACAGATAGTTACTGCCCTACTTGAGGTAAGGAGTTAATAATATGGGTAACTGTCAAACCACTGTGTTTTATACTTAAAACCAATATAAGATTGTATATCAACTATACTTCAATTAATAAAAACAAAAACAAACAAAAAAGACAAATGTATCTTGTAAAAACAAATACAAACGGGCTCCAGAAAGCATATGCTAAGGGCTAAGTAAGTGCTGCAAGGAACAAGGGTTGCCATGGTCTCTGAGCTGGGAGCTCAGTCTGGGCGACGGTGATCAGTAAAGCTGAGAGGGTCCATAAATAGCATGACCGTTTATATCCATTTACTCAGGAGAGCTCCGATCTATTATCCCAATGTAATTATTAATAGTGCTTCCTTTAATGAAACTCTCAAAAATCCTGATTTGGACAATAAATTATATGGTGATGCTAGTCATGAGGGCCATTTGACCTGTCTCATATGGAGCTAAGGGCCTCACATTTGAATACTTGACATTAACTCCACATAATGGTCAACACTTAAGTAGCAAGTATTATGTGTAGAATATAGTTTGAGAGCTTTACACATATGAATTACTTAATCCTCATCCCAACCCTGTTATATTATTCCCATTTTACAGATGAAGAAACTAAAGGACAGAGAGAAGAAACTTCCCAAGATCTCACAGATACTAAGTGATAGATCCTGGATTCAAACTGAGGCCCTCCGATTGAATTCATTCATAGAGGTTGGACTCAGAGTTCCATACACGCACAGAAGCTAACGTTTAAAATATTACACACTTGTAACCCTTCAACTTTTCACTCTAATGGGAAACTCAAAATTAAAAAGAACTGAAGTGTCTGGGTCTATCTCAGCCTCACAGAGACTCTGTAAAGGTCCCAGGTAAGGTGAGGTGGAGCAAAAGGGCTTTCCAGGTTGACTTCCAAGAGGAAGGTGATAGTTTGGGAGAATTAGAAGTTTCCAGCATGGAGTCACACTGTTGGGAATCCAAGAATGCCCGGCTAAAGAAGCAGGATATTTTATTTTCCAATAAAAAGAGAGAGCTTTTGGCAACTTTCTATTTTGGAGACAGTACAGGCATACCGCAGAGATATTGTGGGTTCAGTTCCAGACCACCGAAGTAAGACATATATTCCAATAGCGAGTCAAATTAATTTTCTGGTTTCCTCGTTGTGGGTAAAGTGGGGTTCCTACGGCCAGGATTCTCACTGAACTTAAATGTAACTGGCCTGATGCTACGCTACGGCTTCCACACCTTTAGGCAATAAGCCATTATTGTGTTAATATAGAGTTCCGCCCTGTGCTAGGTGCGAGACGGAGTGGTCGCGGGCTGCAAGGCCGTAGGAGAGCGGAGCGGAGGCTGGAGTGGTGGCAGCGCCGAGGACAGAGGCCCAGGGGACGGCTGTGCGGGACGGCTGTGCAGAGGGGCCCAGAGGCAGAGACCGGCTTGCTGCATCCGAAGCAGCAGTGGTAACACAGACTCGCTCTGAGTGAACGGGATTTTAGTGACTGACCTGCCACCTGGAAATGAAGTTGGGTATAACCTTTTCACCCCAAGAACCCTTTGCTATAGATTTCTTTGGTCACAATGAATCTATAGCGAACTTGCCTGGAGCTGAAACTCATTTGCAATACACTGGTATACCTAAAAGTTATGTTTACACTATAGTGTAGTCTATTAAGTGTGCAATACAACAGTTTCCTAGGGACGCCCTCTTTTCTTCTCCCCATAACTGGAAGTTGCAGGTCCTAGGAATACAGGCATTTCCAGGTCTTGGCGGGCCATAGGGCTTTCATTGCACCCCCCCGGCCGCACTACAAAATGCCGCAAACAATGGCCGGGACCTGCCCAGTTGTGTCGAAAGCCAGGCCAGGAGGTATCGGAGAGGAAGAGTATAGGCGCGGTGTTTGACAGGCGAGAGAGCAGAGGCCGGCTGTCCTTTGGCGAAGAAAATTGCTCCTCTGCAGCCGCCGTAGCCAAGCCGGAAGTGTAGTCGGGCAGCTTTTCTCGTCAGCAGGGACGGAAGAGATCTGGCATGGCTGACAGCAGAAGTCTTGAGGCTCCGCTGTGCTCTGAGCAGTTCGGCTCCGGGGCGGCCCGGGGCTGCCATGCCGCCGCCGACGGGAGCCTGCAGTGGGAGGCCTGGGGGCGGCGCAGGTGGGGGCTCTCCGGGGCCTTCACAGTGAAACCCGAAAAACAAGATGGGGGCAGGGGGGCGGCTCCCGGGGCCGCCTCACCACCTCTATCTGGTCTCCTGGCTGTGTTCCTGCCGCACGGTTACCCCGATAGCGTCAGCACAGACTATCTGCCCTACCAGCTGTGGGATTCTGTGCAGGTCAGCCCGGCTGGCCTGGGGAGGGGGCGGCATATAACCGATGATAAGGGAGACAATGTGGGCCACCGTTCCCCACTTACAAACTGGAAACGTAGGCCCAGGAGCGGAGTTTTGATACATACCAAGTCACACACCTAGGAGGGCCGACTATAGAGCTTAAATCTCCATGCTTCTGCACCTACTCCTAACCCCACTTATTTTCTTTTCCAGGCCTTTGCTTCCAGCCTTTCCGGCTCCCTTGCCACCCACGCAGTCTTGGTGGGCATAGGGGTCGGGGACGCAAAAGCCTCTGTTTCAGCTGCCACGGCCACCTGGTTGGTGAAAGGTGAGCTGAGCCTCTGGAGCCCCACTTAACCGCTGCCATCCCTCTGGCCCCTTCATTTTCTTGTGACTGGGAAGCCCAGCACCTCCTTTCCCCTTCTCCTGGTGCTCTGGTCTCTACCTCTGGGCTGTGATGTGTGTATATACTTGTGCCTGATTAGGTTCGGGACCCAAGTTTCCCTAGTGCCAACAACAGTACCTTGTACCCTTTAAAAAGGATGCAGAATTCAAGTAAGTAAATTTTAAAGATTTTTTTTTGGCATTATGCAGTAATTAATTAGTTGCCCATCACTGGAATACCCTCATCCTGTGCACCAGCTTTGCAGCTGCACTCTATTCCCCATGCATATTGTTCAGAGTCCCTAAATCATCTACAGCCCAGATCTAAAGCCCCTTCCCATTTACCCCTAGTCTCTTTGTAAGAGTGCAGCTATTGAATAAAACTGCCAGCTGTTTGGGATGTGGAATTGGTTAGTTCAAAAAAAATAATAATTTTGTAGTTGGTCTTGAGTAGGAGAGAGGAGGTTATGGGAAGGTGAATGGCATTTTAGATCCTCTAGGATACTAGATGATGCTATAAGTAATAACTATAGTAACCATGTTGAATGTGTACAGCTTTTTGAGAAACCACTAAAAAAAAAAGAAAAAGATTGGTACCATGCCACTTACAGAATAAAGTTGTGAAGAGAAGGGAAATTGCCAATGTTGCCATCAGGAGGGCTCATGGCTCTCTTTCCACTCTCCTTTGTCTCACCACAGTTCCTAGTGGGGATTTAAATCAGACCCAAAGTAAGCCTCATTCTGTTCCTAGTGGCCCCCTGGCCCCATCTCTGGTGAACCTCCCTGGATCTTCTGGGATTCAGGAGGCTCCTTAACACCCGTACCATTAAGCTTTACCATTAAGACTAAGCAGACTGGCCAAATGTGCATCATCTCTGGAAAGAAGCTCTTTCTCACATATCAGTGGAGAAGTGGTGGTGATCTGTGGCTTGTCTTCATTGTCTGTTCTTTTAATAATACTAGTTCACACAAAACATAGCCAGTCTTTAAAGGTACTGACCTAGTCTTCACAATAGCTCTAAGGTAGGTATTGTCATTATCCCCATTTTATAGAGGAGAAAACTGAGGCACAGAACAATATCTTGCCCAGGGCTACAGCCACTACGTTGTAGGGCATGGATTTGAACCCAGGAGGTTTAGTTCCAGAGTACATTTCAGTACCACCAAACTTCTTAATTTGGATCTTTTCCATTGCTCTCCTGTTGGCCAAGCATTGGAATGCTGTATCAGCTTGGGTCAGTAGTTTGTTTTCATGTCATTTCTAAGCATCCTAGTCTTACAACCAACATGTTGTCTGTATATGTCTTCAGATTACTAAGAACAAAGTAAGAACACTTGAAAATACGAAAAAAAAATGCACTTACTTAAGAGCCTGTTGTTAAAATGAAAAGAAGCTCTCTTAAATTAGAAAGGCTTTTACAAACTCATTTTCATCAAACATGGGAAATTTGAGCTTTGTATAAGAAACTCCCTTGGAATTTTATTTTATTTTATTTTTATTTTTAATATAATTTATTTTATTATCATTAATTTACAATTACATGTGCAATATTACGATTATTAAACTACCCCTTCATCAGGTCCCCCCCACCAACCCCATTACAGTCACTGTCCATCAGCGTAGTGAGATGCTATAGAATCACTACTTGTCTTCTCTGAGTTGTACTGCCCTCCCCGTGCCCCCCCAACATTACATCTGCTAATCGTAATGCCCCTTTTTCCCTCTTATCCCTCCCTTCCCGCCCATTTTCCCCAGTCCCTTTCCCTTTGGTAACTATTAGTCCGTTCTTGGGTTCTGTGAGTCTGCTGCTGTTTTGTTGCTTCAGTATTTTTTCTTTGTTCTTATACTCCACATATGAGTGAAATCATTTGATACTTGTCTTTTTCGGCTTGGCTTATTTCACTGAGCATAATACTCTCCAGCTCCATCCATGTTGTTGCAAATGGTAGGATTTGTTTTCTTCTTATGGCTGAATAATATTCCATTGTGTATATGTACCACATCTTCTTTATCCATTCATCTACTGATGGACACTTCGGTTGCTTCCATTTCTTGGCTATTGTAAATAGTGCTGCAATAAACATAGGGGTGCATCTGTCCTTTTCAAATTGGGCTGCTGCATTCTTAGGGTAAATTCCTAGGAGTGGAATTCCTGGGTCAAATGGTATTTCTATTTTGAGTTTTTTGAGGAACCTCCATACTGCTTTCCACAATGGGTGAACTAATTTGCAGTCCCACCAGCAGTG
>JAVSCE010017423.1:0-275261 GCA_032199065.1 Smutsia gigantea
ACACATTCTTCTCAAGTGCACATGGAACATTTTACAGAATAGACCACATACTAGGCCACAAAAAGAACCTCAGTAATTTCAAAAATATTGAAATCCTACCAACCAACGTCTCAGATCACCAAGGTATAAAACTAGAAATAAATTTTGGAAAGAAATCAAAAAGGCTCACAAATACATGGAGACTTGACAACATTCTCCTAATTAATCAATGGGTTAACGACCAAATCAAAACAGAAATCAAAGAATATATGGAGACTAATGACAACAACAACACAAAGCCACAACTTCTGTGGGACGCAGCAAAGGCAGTTCTAAGAGGAAAGTATATTGCAATCCAGGCCTATTTAAAGAAGGAAGAACATTCCCAAATGAATATTCTAAAGACACAATTACTGAAATTGGAAAAAGAAGAACAAATGAGGCCCAAAGTCACCAGAAGGAGGGACATAATAAAGATCAGAGAAGAAATAAATAAAATTGAGAAGAATAAAACAATAGAAAAAATCAATGAAACCAAGAGCTGGTTCTTTGAAAAAACAAACAAAATACATAAACCCCTAGCCAGACTCATTAAGAGAAAAAGAGAATCTACACACATAAACAGAATCAGAAATGAGAAAGGAAAAATCACGACGGACCCCACAGAAATACAAAGAATCATAAGAGAATATTATGAGAATCTATATGCTAACAAGAAGGAAAACATAGAAGAAATGGACAACTTCTTAGAAAAATACAACCGTCCAAGACTGACCAAGCAAGAAACAGAAAAACTAAACAGACCAATCACCAGCAACGAAATCGAATTGGTAATCAAAAAACTACCCAAGAACAAAACCCCCGGACCAGATAGATTCACCTCTGAGTTCTACCAGACATATAGAGAAGAAATAACACCGATTCTCCTTAAAGTTTTCCAAAAAATAGAAGAGGAGGGAATACTTCCAAACTCATTCTGTGAAGCCAGCATCACTCTAATACCAAAACCTGGAAAAGACCTCACCAAAAAAGAAAATTACAGACCAATATCCCTGATGAACGTAGATGCAAAAATACTCAACAAAATATTAGCAAACCGAATTCAAAAATACATCAAGAGGATCATACACCATGATCAAGTGGGATTCATCCCAGGGATGCAAGGATGGTACAACATTCGAAAATCTATCAACATCATCCACCACATCAACAAAAAGAAGAACAAAACCACATGATCATCTCCATAGATGCTGAAAAAGCATTTGACAAAATTCAGCATCCATTCCTGATTAAAACTCTCAACAAAATGGGTATAGACGGCAAGTACCTCAACATCATAAAGGCTATATATGACAAACCCACAGCTAACATCATACTTAACGGCGAGACGCTGAAAGCTTTTCATCTATGATCGGGAACAAGACAGGGATGCCCACTCTCTCCACTGTTCTTCAACATAGTACCTGAGGTCCTAGCCACAGCAATCAGACAAAACAAAGACATACAAGGCATCCAGATTGGTAAAGAAGAAGTCAAATTGTCACTATTTGCAGATGACATGATACTGTACATAAAAAACCCTAAAGACTCCATTCCAAAACTACTAGAACTAATATCTGAATTCAGCAAAATCGCAGGATACAAAATTAACACACAGAAATCCGTTGCTTTCCTATAAACTAATGATGAACTAACAGAAAGAGAAATCAGAAAAACAATTCCATTCACAATTGCATCAAAAAGAATAAAATACCTAGGCATAAACCTAACGAAGGAAGTGAAAGACCTGTACTCTGAAAACTACAAGACACTCCTAGGAGAAATTAAAGAGGACACTAACAAATGGAAATGCATCCCATGCTCTTGGCTAGGTAGAATAAATATCGTCAAAATGGCTATACTACCTAAAGCAATCTACAGATTCAATGCAATCCCTATCAACCTACCAACAGCTTTCTTCAATGAACTGGAACAAATAATTCTAAAATTCATATGGAACCACAAAAGACCCCGAATAGCCAAAGCAATCCTGAGAAGGAGGAATAAAACAGGAGGAATTACGCTCCCTGACTTCAAGCTCTACTACAAAGCCACAGTAATCAAGACAATTTGGTATTGGCACAAAAACAGACCCACAGACCAGTGGAACAGAATAGAAAATCCAAACATTAACCCAAACATATACAGTCAATCAATAGTTGATAAAGGAGCCTTGGATATACAATGGGAGATGACAGCCTCTTCAGCAGCTGGTGTTGGAAAAACTGGACAGCTACATGTAAGAGAATGAAACTGGACTACTGTCTAGCCCCATACACAAAGGTAAACTCAAGGTGGATCAAAGACCTGAATGTAAGTCATGAAACCATAAAACTCTTAGAAAAAAACATAGGCAAAAATCTCTTGGACATAAACATGAGCAACTTCTTCATGAACATATCTCCCGGGCAAGGGAAACAAAAGCAAAAATGAACAAGTGGGACTATATCAAGCTGAAAAGCTTCTGTACAGCAAAGGACACCATCAGTAGAACAAAAAGACATCCTACAGTATGGGAGAATATATTCATAAAAAACGTATCTGATAAAGGGTTGACATCCAAAATATATAAAGAATTCATGCACCTTAACAAACAGAAAGCAAATAATCCAATTAAGAAATGGGCAGAGGACATGAATAGACACTTCTCCAAAGAAGAAATTCAGATGGCCAACAGGCACATGAAAAGATGCTCCACATCGCTAATCATCAGAGAAATGCAGATTAAAACCACAATGAGTTATCACCTCACACCAGTGAGGATGGCCAACATCCAAAACACAAACAACAACAAATGTTGGCGAGGATGTGGAGAAAAGGGAACCCTCCTACACTGCTGGTGGGACTGCAAATTAGTTCAACCATTGTGGAAAGCAGTATGGAGGTTCCTCAAAAAACTCAAAATAGAAATACCATTTGACCCAGGAATTCCACTCCTAGGAATTTACCCTAAGAATGCAGCAGCCCAATTTGAAAAGGACAGATGCACCCCTATGTTTATTGCAGCACTATTTACAATAGCCAAGAAATGGAAGCAACCTAAGTGTCCATCAGTAGATGAATGGATAAAGAAGATGTGGTACATATACACAATGGAATATTATTCAGCCATAAGAAGAAAACAGATCCTACCATTTGCAACAACATGGATGGAGCTAGAGGGTATTATGCTCAGTGAAAGAAGCCAAGCCGAAAAAGACAAGTATCAAATGATTTCACTCATATGTGGAGTATAAGAACAAAGAAAAAATACTGAAGGAACAAAACAGCAGCAGACTCACAGAACCCAAGAATGGACTAATAGTTACCAAAGGGAAAGGGACTGGAGAAAATGGGCGGGAAGGGAGGGATAAGAGGGAAAAAGGGGTATTAGGATTAGCAGATGTAATGTTGGGCGGGCCTGGGGAGGGCTGTACAACTCAGAGAAGACAAGTAGTGACTCTATAGCATCTCACTATGCTGATGGACAGTGACTGTGGTGGGGTGGGTGGGGGGGGACCTGATGAAGGGGTAGTTTAATAACCATAATATTGCACATGTAATTGTAGATTAATGATAATAAAATAAATTATATTAAAAAAGAAAAATAAAAAAAAAGACTGTGCAGGATAATTCTGACATCTGTGTTTGACAGGCTGCCATTGGAAACATCAGCAATAGAGCATCACTGGGAAAGAAGGTGACATTCTTGCAGGCAATTCTTATTTCAAACCTGGTAGCTGCTCAGGAGTACAGGGTCTTATATATAAAACACGGGCTTCTTGGAAATAAGTCTCAAGAAGTGGTGTTATGTATACCCGAAAGAAATGAAAGCATATGCTCACAAAAAAACTAGTTCATGAATGTTCATAGCATAATAGCCAAAAACTGGAAATAGCCCAGATATCTATCAACTGAGGAATAAACTAAATGCTGTATCTTCGTACAAAGGAATTTTACTAGTCCATGAAAAGGAATAAAGAACTGACAGATACTACAACGTATATCTTGACTAGAGCTGAGGGAATGGGAAAGTTGGGAATGACAGTTAAGGGGTCCAGCATTTCTTTTGGGGCTGATGAAAGCATTCTAAAATTGATTGTAGTGACAGTTGCAATGACTTTTTAGCATTGGGCCACTGAATTATAGAAAAACCATTGAATTATACACTTCAAATGGGTGAATTATATCTCAATAAAGCTGCTCAGAAGATAAAAGCACAGCTCACCTGACTTCAAGTTTACCATGCCCTCCAGCACCCTGGCCTGATTTCCTATGCCCTGGCTCCCGCAGGACCTGCTTTGCAACACTGGATACACAGTGTGTCTTAATGCTACATACATGGCAGAGGAGATCATGAACAGTAGAGGATGTGGTAAAGCGGCCCCAGACACATGGCTGGCCACCAGTGACAGGCTGAAGGCAGCCCTCCCTGCTCAGAGTAGCGTCAGGAATATTTCCTCCTTCTTTGCTATGAATATATTTGTGCCTATCCATATGTGTATATATAATCTTTGTATTCCTCCCTCTCTTATTCCCTTATCATGTAGCATAAGAAGTATTGATCTTATAGTACCTAAGTGTTGTTAATTTTACATCATAGTATTGAAGTTACAGAATATCAAGAAGAATAAACATCACTTCAGGACTTTACCTCCCCTTCTGAGGAAGAGATTAGTTAGGCATTAGGCAGAATTATGACCTTGTTGTTGTCTTTATCTAGCAATTAAGAAGGTTTAAGGGGATACACGTGGGTGCCACGCTGACAAGAGGTGGATTTGTAATGGTTAATTTTATTTGTCAATTTGGCGAGGCCCTGGGTGCCCTGATTAAACATTATTTCTGGATGTGTCTGGAAGGGTGTTTCTGGGCAAGATTAGCATCTGAACAGTAGACTCAGCAAAGCAAATTGTGCTTCCCAATGTGGGTGGACATCATCCAATCCAATCCAGTGAGGGCGTGAATAGAACAAAAGGTGAAGGAGAGAGAATTTGCCCCTTTTTACTGCCTACTAGTGAGCTGAGACGTCCCATCTTCTCCTGCCCTCAGACTGAGATTTATACTATTAGCCCTCCTGTCCTTCACAGTCAAACTGAATCACACCACTGGCGTTCCTGTGTCTCCAGCTCACAGCCAGCAGATCATGCAATTTCTCAGCATCAGTAATCACATCGATCAATTCTTCATAATAAATTTCCATATATATATGTCTATATAGGTTCTCCTATTGGTTCTGTTTCTTTCTGGAGAACTCTCATACAGGTAAGTAGATAAGCTGTTAGGGCTTTAGTTTTTTTGATGAGGAAGATGTCACCTAGAAAAATATAGTGATTTGTCCATGGTCACAATGCTACCCAAAGGCAGAGCTCACTCATGCATCCTAGCAGCGTGCTGGGCACTAAGGATGATACAGTGCTAGGCCAGCCTGCATATGGACCCTGCCCAATACAGTTGAGAGGATGGTGACTGGGAATTTGGATTTCAAATTTGGAATATTTTTTTTTTAACCCAAGAGTCTATGCCAGAATGTCCCCAAGTCTTCAGGCATTTGCATTCATTTGCAAATAAACTGATTTACACTCCTAGCCCTTATTCAGGATTTCCCTCAATTTCTCAGAGTATGGACCTATATTGGAATCATCAAAGGTACTTGTACAAATAAAGGTACTTGTAGGTTACTGGGCTGTGCCCCAGACCTGCTGAAGCTGAATCTTGGGAACAGCATCCTAGAAACCGCATTAAGAACACAAACACTTATATACCTAAAAGTCTGAACACCTCTACTCTAAGGATTCCAGGAGGGTTTAAATGTGGGGTAAAGGGTTGTATTTTCTAACTCCACCTGCCTTGCCACCAATTTTTGGCTGTTAATCGTTGTTCTTGACCCTTTAAGTCCATGTAACTGTAGGATGGAAAACTACTTTTTCTTTTTCATTCCAGCCCAAGCACTATTTGCATAGGCTGCTGTGTATTTACTTCTTTTAAAGACCTGGGAATAATGAAGATGGAGTAGGGCAATTAAGCATGTTATATAGAACAAATACGAACTTCACTCTCAACATTAAACATCTCATGTTGACTGGCTCTATCCACCAGCAGTAGAGCAGATCATTGTTTACTAGATATTTACTTCCTCTCCCCCCTCCACCGCCTTGCCCACCTCCGTTGGGGATGAACTTCCACCTCTGACCTTAGACATGACTGTGACTTGCTTTGGACAATAAGAAGTTATTATACATACTCAAATAGCTCCCAATATCAAGTGGGAAAGAAATCTGCTTGGAAAACAGGAAATGAATTTTAATTCAACTCTACTACTAAACAGCTTCATGATCTTGAGGGTGTGGGTTTCACCACATGGCATATCTAAGGTCCCTTCCAGTTCTGACGTTGTATAAGCCTATATGGAATGCATTATGACATCACAGGGAAGAATTTCCCATTGGAATAGAGAATGGCATCAACATGAGAACTAACTTGGATGTGGTATGCAGTGCAACACAGTGACACTTTGATCTGCTACTGGGTTCCTTAGCTCTTGAATTCTTTCATAATGAGTCCAGTTGTTTCTTCCACCTGAGCTGCAATACTGAGGTAGCTCTTCCCTAGCTCAAAAGAAGAATTAGGGCCAATATTTGGGAGAGCATCTCTTTCCCCATCCTGGTAGCATCATCTCCATCTCCCAGGTCTCCGGGCTCCCTTACTTTCTATTAGTACTCTGCTCCAGCACCTTCATTCCCTGTAGTCGAAGGTGTAAGTGAATCAGAGATTCATCAGAATCATCTAGGAATCACTGCAGGAACACTGCCTCTCGAGGACCTGCTCCACTACATCAGAATCTCCAGGGAGGAGTCTCAGGAATATGAGTTTTGAAAAGCTTCTTAAACTATTTCTGTTGGTTGCCAAGGTTTAAGGACTAAGTTTCCTTCCATACCAGGAATCCCAGCGCAGCATGCACCAAGACAACTCACTTGGCCAGCCTGTACCACTTCTGGACAATGTCAAGGTCAGCAAGGTCTCCCTGTAACTGACATTACCTGGAACTTCTACCTGCCTCTATGAATTCCATTCTGTGCAGCTAAAGAGAGAAAGGTTAATTCTGCTTTTAGAGAAAGTGTTCAGATATGAGAGTATTGTTATGTTCTTGCCCTCTTGCAACATGATTTCCAGATCTTTGCCATAGCTGTACTTCTCCTCTCGATATGGCAAGTTCACCAGAGTCCCCCTTAAAGTGTTGTACCCAGCACAAATGTCATCTTAAAAAACACAAGATGTGGTGGTAGACTTTCAAGTATGATTCTTCTTGGGAATACTTACTTTGTGTCAAAGGTAGAGGTAGAAGTTCAGGAATTGGCCAGGAAAAAAGGAAAACTTGAGGATGAGTTTGATTTTCTCAGGGCTCCCCAAATCCTACAGTCTTGTCAGAATAATATATTGCCTGTGCCAAGACATGCCCTAGGATACATAGTCCCTTTCTTGGGGGCCTGCCTCAGCTCTTCTCTGGATTCATTACAAGAAATGAAGCACTCAGGAAACTCAATAGAGGTTCTTCATTCTGCCTGCAGAACACCCAGAGGGTCATACATCTCTGTAATTCACAACTCATAAAATGAAGCGGCCACTGACAACATACACCCTTTTCCTAAACAGAGAAGCAAGAGGAAAACAGCAAGATCCTAGGGTCGCAAGAAGCAAAGGGGAAGAGACTCGACCTCACCAATAAAAGGCTTAACCTTCTGCTCCCCCGAAGCATATCTGTCTCCAGCCACGGCAGTACCTGATGGCCTAACACAGCTCTGTGCTTGCTCTTGTTCCCGAACACCCTCCTGGAGAGAGGCCACCAATCACCATCTGGTTTGTAAAGGTGTTTGGCTCTGTCTTCCATCCAAGAGGCAAGATATGAGTGACAGTAAATTAAGAACAACCAGCCTGACCCTGTAACACAGGTGGGAAATGCAATAATGTTTTCCTCTGAGCAGGGCTGCCACAGAGAGAGGACAGCCCAAGCGACTCTGTGTCTTCCAAGTGCAGGGAATGGAGCACCTTCCTGGGAAAACAGAGAAGGTTTTACAACAACAGATGAACCTGGGTGGCATGTTCTACGGTTTAAAGGAGGAAGTGGGACGCCAGCCAGGTGGGACATAAAGTCAGTCAGCGGTGTCTCCCTGAGAACACCCGCATGACTGGGCCACATCATGAAGCGCATTGCTCTCACCACAGCTGCAGGCAGCTTTAAACCTTGTATCCTCATGACCAATCTTCTCAGCCATACTCGCCTCTCCAATACAACATAATGTGCCTTTCCATCAAGATTCAACCGTCATTTGTTTTATTGGAGGTACTCTATATTTAATCAAGATCTAGTCACTTTATGCCACTTCTCATCTTTCGTCCCCACTTTCCCAATCCCGTCCCCTTTCAAGAGGGAGATGCAGTGCGTAAGGGCATGGATTTTAGAGTAGGAGAAAACCAGAAACCTTGGGCAAGTTCTTTAATTACTCAAGCCTCACTCTCTTCACTTGTACCTGTAACTTTTGTTATGATTTTTAAATGAAACTTAGCACATCATAAGCAGTAAGTAAATCTTAGCTAGCTCACTGCCAATATGCCCACATGCGTGTGCCCACACCTGCACTCGTCACAGCCAGGGGACACGGAGAGCTCATGGAAACAAAACTCAAGGGATCTGTGACCTGAACAATTCACACCCTGTCCCTGTCTGTGCACCCCAGGGGCCTCGTCTGCACAGTGAAATGTTGTACTAGGTCATCTCTAAGAACCTATCCAGGACATAGTCTGAGTGCACATTCAGGCAGCTCTGTATAAACTGGCACAGAAAATGCTCCAAGACATGGTACTAAGTGAAAAGGGTAGAGGGCAGACCTGTGCCCATGGGACCTCCACCATGCAGGTGTGCCCACAGCCTCTCTCTGCAAAGATACATAGGGAGCTGGCAACAGCCATTGGAGAGGGGGTTTGGGAGACAGGAAGAGGGAGACTTCCTTTTCCCTGTATACCCTTTGTAGTCCTATACCATATGCATTTGTCTCTTATTTTAATAATTTAAAATCTAGAAAAGAGGTGTATATTATAAGAGGTTACAAAATGCCTACTTTTTATTTTAGTGTATTTTCACCTACACCTGGTTTGCTTTTATAATTACTTTTTATTTATTATAACATTAAAAAATTAAATGGCACAGGCTGCAATTCTGTGGAATTGTAAAGCTAAATTTTTCCAGCATAATAATTAGCTACCAAAACCACTCAGTCTCCTTGTAGGCTTTTTGAAGTTAGAGGTTTTGGTAAGAAGGAAATACCTTCTAGGGAATCCCATAGATCAAAGATGAGGAGAGTGACTTAATTATATATCAAACACTTTATGTACATTTACCTCACTTAATCCTTCTAACAATTCTCCATGCTGTTAATTTCTCCATCACATGGAAGTAAAAAAAGAAGTGCAGAGAGGTGGGATGACTTGCCAGGGAAGAGCTGTTTTAAACCCAGGTTTAACTTGACTCCAAGGCCATATGCATTCCCATCTGCCATGTGGCCTCCTGGAAGTAATCTAAGGGAACAGGTTCATATTAAGAATATTGGTCATTTACGTGAGTGGGGAAAGGAAGGGAATGCCATATAAAAGGTAGACTAGAGCTGGTTTAGTTGCTATGAGCCATGTCTGTTTCCTGTTGCAGGCTTTTCAGCATCAAGGTAAGCATCTTAAAAGACATCCTCTGATTCATGCCTCAGATGTCCCCCTGGACGATTTAGCTGTATTCTACATGAAGTAGATTTTTTAAAGAGTCTCTTTCTAAAGGATTAATGCTACAGATGGAGTCCTGCCATGTGACAAGCATGTGGCCAAACCAGCATTTAAACTTAGGCCTTTCAACAGCCAAGTCTTTAAGGCCTATTTCATCTACTCCTCTTGTTTTATAGATGGAAATAAACCTGAGATCCAGAGAAACAAAAGCACAGAGAGAGGATGCACTGGGTCAGAACTCAGATCTCCCAGCCCTCAATCCCTTGTGCTGCCTCCTACACAAAGATGTTCCATGAAAATGAGCCATTTTTCATTTGGGAGGTGGTGTAAAATACTGATTAGGAGTACAAACACTGAAATTCCAATGACCTGAGATTCTTCTCTACTCAGTCACTTCCCAGATATATGGCACTGTACGCTTTACTTCTCTAAGTCTGTGTCCTTATCTGTAAAGTGAGGATAACAATTATACCTACTTCACAAGTTAAACGTTGTGTGGATTAATGAAATAATGCATGCAAAATGTCAGACAAAAAACAACACAATAAATGTTTGCTATTATTATTATTATTATTGTCTGGCATAGTATATAGCAAAATATATTAAACATATGGCTGGTTCTCCTGCAGTAGTCTTTGAGCTCTTTGAATGCAGGGACCATATCCTATTCATTACTGAAATTAATTTGGGAAAGGGATTTATTCCATTCCAACAGCCCACTATAGCCAGGCATCCAGTGAGGTGTTCACATGGGAGATTGCCATAGTTTATGCCACATGACTCCCAACAGAGACCAAGTGCAGGTACCTTACCAATAATGCTCAGTCAAAGAAGACAGCAAGGATTAACTGAACTCATCAGAACCCACTCTTAAGTCTGAATGAAGGACGGGCACTATTAGGAGACAATAGGAAAGAGCAAAAGAAGCCAAAGATGCATGTAGAGATAACAGTAAAGAGAAGCCACGGTGGGAAGGAGAATAGAGAAAATAGATGGTAACCAGAGGAAAAGCAGATACAGACAGTAGACACTTCCTCAGGACAGAGAAGCCCTCTTTTATCAGGAGGAATTACATTCAGCTGTTTGTAACCAAGACCCAATGACAAGGGCTCATGCACATGAAGAACTATTACGGCCCACAGAATATGAACAAACAGGAAAGCAGTGCAGGGTTGGTACAGCCGATCCTCAAACAGAACAGGCATCCAGTGTCCTTAGTTCTCTGCTCCACCCTCATGGCTGCCAACCTCAAGGTCATAAGATGCTACTGGAGTTTCAGATTCCAGGAAGAAAGAAGGCAAAATAGAGAAACTCCAAAGGTGATCCTCCCTGTTGTTTCAGTCCCTTTAAAAGAGGTTTCCTGAAGTCCCACCATGGCTGTCCACGTACATCTTGATGACCACACCTAGATGCAAACTAGGCTGGGAAGTGCTGCCTTTTAGCTGGGCATGTCACCAGTCCAAATAAAACCAGGGCTCTGTTACTAAGGAAGAGAAGGGTGCATACTGAAGAATCAACTAGCAGTTTCTGGTACTCTCCCTGGGTCACCCATCTAGCTGCCAAGGGAACAAGGAAGTAAGGCTGCTAGACATGAGCTGAGCCACCTTGTATTACCCAGACCATGTTCCAGTCTTTGTGAGACCTGCTAGGTAGCTAGCTTTCCATCTTCCTTATTGCTTTATTGCTCCTTATAATGGGCTCCTATTTTGTTAAAATAACTTCAGTATGCCTCTGGGGTTGTTTTCTACCTTAAAAGAACCTAAATAACACCTTGCCCCAATTACTGGCATAGATGTGGCACAAAGTTCTCAGTAAACGCTCATTAAACTGAACCAAATTTCATGCATAACCACATAATTACACAGTTCTATCACGTACCCAACTGCTCTCTGCCTACCCTGAGTCTTCAGATGCTTTATCTCAAAAGACAGTGCTGGGGCTTTTGTGTTAGTTTTTCACTGGGATGTTGCTAGCATTTTATGCAGTTATCTTTAATAGCAAGCATTTAGGTGCTTTCTGTCTTGTGGATCACATTGGGTCCTTCCCTACATTAGTGTGTGAGTTGAAGAATGATGGACCTTTGTTGATTTCATGGCCACTGTCACCAAGCTTGAGTTTCATAGCAAATTGGGGCAACTGAGGCTAAATCTACTACTTTCTTGCAGGGAACTCCTGAATCTCCAAGTTTTGTTTAAAAAATCTCTGATCACAATGAAAAATAGAGAGAGGGAGAATGAAAGAGAGCTGAGTCACACATGCCTGAAATGACAGGAAATAAGTGTGAAATATCTCCAAGCAGCAGGTAGGAAGTTGGAAAACAGGAGGGTGGCCCGCATTATACAAACTGTAATGGAGAGAGAAGTAGGGAGTATAATCTACATTAAGTTCCTAGATTATGAATATTTGAAAGCCATATCTTAGCTGTCTCCACGTCTCAAAGCTCAGTATTGCCCATTCCACAGTAGGTGCTTAATATGTTTGTCAAGTTAAATGAAAACAATATTTAGGTCTAAAGAGCCAGGTTTATGGTGTTTCCAAATAACAGCAAGTAGAACTGAAGCTCTACTTCGTGATGCTTGAACAGACTCGGGCTTTACCTAAATCAGTAATCTCAAATCTATTTTTTTAACCATATTAAATATAATTTTCAATCAAAATTGACCACTAGCTAAAACAGAGGAGAGGCTATTTTTGGAATTCATTATTTATTATCTTATAGACAATATCCTAAACCTAATTAATCCCATGAATTCATATATAAAAGTAATTGTATTCAAAACTGAACCAACTTCTTATATATGATAGGACTTTTCATGCCACAAAACATCACAATGGAAAAAATTCAACAGTTAGGACATATGTCCTATCTAGACATTTTTGTGAATTGCATTACTCATATTGGGATCATGCAGAATGAAGACATAATTCTGTTATTCACAGCAATGTCTGACTTAAGATATTAAGCTGAGTTGTTTCCTTGTGCCATCTTTTAAATTAAAAGAACAAATTGATAGTATGATTTTCTAAAGAATTTGGTTGGGAGGGAAAAATTACTTCATCTAATCCTTCACAGAAGTAACTTGCCATAAAATTAGGAATTACTGGAATTGAAACACATTCAGTAAACTTTCTTGATGCAACTCTTTACTAGGACCTGGGATGCAAAGATCAATGAAGAAGTCACAGCTTGCTAGTTCAAACTCATGTCCAATGCAAGGTTTCTTCCTGTGTTCCATACAAAGGCCTCCAAGTGCATCTTTACAAGGCAGAACCCATCCAATTATAGACAACCCAAACTGAAAGATGATCCCCCTTTCACTGAGCTGTATCTCACTCCCTGTAACAACTTATTAGCTCTGATTATTTCATATACAGACCCAAGGGACCTTAATTCTTCCTTCTAAATGGAATTACAAATTCTTTTCTCCGGGTCATCCCCAGTGGCCTTAGCTGTCTGTAAGCATACGAGACTTGATGACCTTTCGCCATCCTCAGCCTTGGTTCTGTTCCTTCTATGGAACCAGATACATCGCCAACCCCATTAAAACTGCAATGCCAAGGACTGGACATAAATTCCTAGATGTGATCTGATGGGGGGTCAGGGTGAGCACATGGTAAGTAGCATTCCCCTTGTACTGGAGAATTTCCTATAGCCATGACACAATCAGTCCTTTTTGAGCTTTGTGATACCTTGTGACTCCCAGATCATTTTCATCCAAACTGACATCAAGTCAAATCTTTCAACATATAGTTTCATAATTGGGTGGCAGTTGTTTTCAAAATCCAAATTTAAGATTTTCCCTTTGATACACAGTCACAGTATAAGCATAATTCTGCCATCAACAAGAGTGGTCAGAACTCCCAACTTAACGTCATCCACAGACTGATAACACGCTGTCCAGGATACAATCCAAAACAAGAAGACCTGTGAACCATAAGACTAAAGACCTTCCTAGGAACTGTGTGGATTTATTAATTGATACCTTTTGAAATTAGCAGCTCAGTCAGCTACAAATTCATCTGACTTTACTGTTTTCCATCCAGAATTCCTTATCATGAAAGACTTTGTTAAATGCCTTGCTGAAATGAGACCTATCTTGCCTATGACATTCCCTGACACCTTTCTAGTAACCCTATCAAAAGAAGACATGGTAATAGTTTGGTTTGATAGCTTCACAATATCTCAGGTACCTCTCTATGATAATGTTGTATGACCATATCCTACTAAACCATTTTGGTCATGGCTGAATTCCCAGGGGCCGTGCTACTCAATAATAGGAAATGGTGTACTTACCAGTAAAATGATACTTCAGTGCTTGCCAGCTTACTATATTTTAATGTCCTAGGTCCACCTCAGGTAAATGAGGTCATTTCTCCTGGTTCTCTTTTTTGTTCTAAAAAATTTTGCAGTCTTCTGTCTAGTCAGTACAAATGAAGCAATTGCTCCATTTCCCCATCCCTTAGCTTGATCTTCAACTTAAACTGATTGCACATCAAATTCAAGGATTTGTTGCTTTTGGTCTCAATTCAAAACAAAGAAAATAATAACAAGATATATGTTAAATCAAAGTTTGAAGGAAGAGTAACTTACCTGACTGGTGAGGTTGGGACAGGGAATGGAGCCTGGGTGTCTTTGTCTGTTCCTCCCCTTCCTTTCAAGAGCCAACCTGCATGCAGAGAATAGACACATAATCACTGTGCAAGTAGGAAAGGTGTAGTGGGCCGGTGCTGACTGGTCTAGGAGGGTAAGTCTGTTTAATTCTGGGGTTTAGTGTTAAGAGATCAATTCAAGAAGCCCCTTGCTCCTGGATATGTCATTCTCCAATATAATAATAATCAGTAATAAAGGTAGATAGGTATATTCTAATCTCCAAACGCCAATTCCTTTGTCTTACTTCTAGATTGAACTCCAGGAATGTAATGGACATATTAGTTTTTAGGTTTCTCAGACATCCATAACAAAATACTTTGATGGAGAGTTCCCCAGCCAAAGATGCCTGTTAGTGGGGTCCCATACTAGGGTAGAAAGGGTTCTGTTTCAGCAACCCTGCTCTACTTTCATTTGCTGGAAGCAGCCCAGGGAAAGTGTGGCCATGGCCTGAACACCCCAGCAGATCCAAAGGTGTGACAGCTGGGGCTGTCAGTCGGTTATGCTTCCCCAGTAGGTTCCCTTTCTTGTTCTTTATCTCAGCTGTTCTCACACCACCATGGGATTGTATGTGTGTGTATGTTACTGTATGAAGTTAGGACAGATATGCAAATGTTTGTACACTGAGATATCGTTAGTCATGCAGCTAATACACATATATAATGTGTTACATATACTATATATAAGCCTTAGATACACTTAACATTTGCATTAAAAAATCTTAGAGATAGATTAGGCTGTATCAATTCAGGTTACATATTGGGGGAAATATACCCAACTTTGCATACACAGAGATGGAGATGTAGAGTCAGTTCTTGATATGGCCACTTGCCAATTTTATATGTGATTTATATGAGAAACAAAAGAGCTAATACATATGAATGTGCTCTGCAAATTAGCAGGCACTACATAGTACACGTTAATTATTATGACACATTTACTATCACACCAGATGCCAACCTATTTGCAGGTATCTCCATCCAGCATGCCCTAATGTATTTATGTAGCAAGTTAAAACTAAAATAACTAAGGATAGTGGAATATTAAAAGCTTGGTCTAATCATTAAACTAAATATAAGCAGATGCCACACACCGAAGTTTATATGTTGCAGGATCCAGCCATCTCAAGAACTATCAGCCCTACAAATTGGAACTAACAAGCAAATAAGCCTGAACTAACCTAGAATAGAAACAAAGAAAGTTTATCCAAAAATAAATAAAATGAGGTCGGCCAGTAAGAACTCCTGTTTGAAGACCCAGCCTTGATTCTAAGTGATGTCTTTCTTATTCTGCAGGGAATTATGGGCTCCTTTCTTCATCTTGACCTTTAGCCATGCCTTTGCTCCTCAGCACTGCCGAGGCTTTGCAGAAGGAATTCCAGGAAGTTTCTTAACACAAGTTAATACAAGTCTTTCATTCCACAATTAGAATTAAGCTTTCAAATGCAGAAGATATAACACACTCAAACTCACATTAAAAGGTGTACAGCTTATACCAGAGCCTCTCTTGGCAGAGTGGTATTGCCTTGGTGAGGAAAGGAGATGGTTCACATGCTGTGGGGGAGGCAGGTTAGTGTAGGAGGGACATATGCTCAAGAAAATGAAACTCCTGATGATGGGAAGAAGGTGAAATCAGGGAGTGAGAACTGGTTGAAGAAATATTTGCACACCCATGTTCACTGCAGCATTAATCACAATAGCCAAGAGGTGGAAACAACCCACATATCCATTGGCAGATGAATGGATAAACAACATGTGGTATATGAGTACAATGGAATATTATTCCACCTTAAAAAGGAAGGAAATTCTGACATATGCCACGACATAAATGAACCTTGAAGACATTGTTCTAAGTGAAATAGGCCAGTCACAAAGAGACAAGTAACAATGATTCTGCTTATCTGAAGTGTTATTACCTAGAGTCGTGCAATTCATACAGACAGAAAGTAGATGGATGGCTACCAGGGGATGTAGGTAGAAGGGAGTTATTGTTTAATGGGTATAGATTTTTAGTTTAGCAAGACGAAAAGAGTCCTGGAGATGGATGGATTGTGCTAATAGTTGCACAACAAGGTGAATGTACTTAATACCACTGAACTGTACAGTTTAAAATGGTTATAATGGTAAATTTCATATTATATATATTTTACCACAATTAAAAATATGTATTTTAACCAATTAATGAACTTCTAAGTTTGGAAGAAAAAAAGAGAAGGGAAGCAATTAGTCCACTTTATGACAATGCCTGGGTCTTGTCCTACTTCTGCCACCAAAGGGTTAGAAAAAGGGGAATTTTTTTAATTGACTATTTTTGGCTTAGAACAGTTTAAGGTTCATGGCAAAATTGAGGGGTAGGTACTGAGATTTCCCATATTCCCCCAGCCCCAATACATGCATAACCTCTCCATTACCAACATCCCCCACTAGAGTGATGCATTTGTTACAACTGATGAACCTTCACTTGAAGACACATCATCATCACCCAAAACTCACAGTTAACATTATGGTTCACTCTTGGTGTCATACATTCTATGAGTTTGTTCCCATTCTGTGGGAAATGTTCTAAATTATTCATGTACATTAAATTTTTCATGATAACTCCATTGCATTAGAATCTAAAACCCACATTAGAGTGTATTAAGTGTGCATTAAAATAACAGAAATGCTATAAATGTTTGCTATTCAAAGTGTGGTCTGAAGACCAGAAGCATCAGCGCCCCTGAGCGTTTGTTAGAAATGCAGAATCTCAGGCCCATCCCAGGCCTATAGATCAGAATCTGCTTCTAACAGGATTCCCAGGCGATCCATTGTCCATTCATGTTTGAGAAGCACTATTGAAAACTATATAAAACTGCAAACTGAGCAAAAAATAAGAATGCTTGGTTAGTTGAGATGGAAGAAAAATATGTCATTAAAGGTGCATTACTGTACTGTGAATTTAGGAAAAGGTCTGTGTTTTACTATCTTTTACATGCTTAAAATGACTAAAGCCAAATCTATTGTCTTGAACATAGAAATCACTATGTGATTAATATGTCAATGACAGTGTTCTTTGAAGACTTTTTGAACTATTTGAAGACATAAACAAATAATAGCTTTTATGGGAGTGAAATTATTAAAAGAAACAAAGAGCCAAGCACAAAGCTCTCCTTGAGTGGCTGGTGGAAGGCTTGGTAGGTCTGAAATTCCAAGAGCTTATCATTACAGCAAAACTAATGCCCAGTATAATAATACAATTTCCAAGGAAAGTACTGACCCTTATAAATGTTCAAGAATCATAAAATTCTGGTCACTGGTAATGTGAGAAAAATTACTAATATCCACAACCAACCACCTGGATTCACTCAATAAGATTAAAATGATATGGAGAACAGAAAAGATGTCCCAAAATATTAACCACAAAAAGGTAAAAAGTGACAAATATAAATATTCAAAATATTATAGTAAGAAAGAGAGAAAATCCATGTTTGGATTTAAGAAGGCCTTATCCTCGGGATTTTTTGTGTGGGTTTATTTTTCCCCATTAACTCTTGCAGCAGTTAGGGTCAATGCTGTTTATTCTTAACACTTGAAACAAAAAAATTAATTCCTGATAATAAGATAAAAATAACTATATAAAGCAAAGATGATGGGGTGGAGGAATATGAGGGACAACTACAGTTAGTTCTGCTTCTGACACCAGGACATTCGGGGCTGGAAAACATTTTTATGATAATCTTCAATAGTTGGGATCTCTTCCCACTTTCATTTTTGAGTCCTCTGGCAGGCTTCCATTCGCTCTGGCTTTTACAATAGTAAAAGTAAGTAAATTTGACTCAACAAAACCAAGTATTATTTTACAAGTACAAACTGAAAATCAGTCTAAGGTTTGGCTTGCTGCTTTTGAAACTGATACTAATTTTAAGCACAATTCAGAGAGCCCCTGGAGGTTTACAAGAGCTCATCAGTATCAAACTCACTTTAAAATAATTTTTAAAGTTTTCCAGAGAAGAAAAACTCTTTTGCTGCCAAATTTCTTTGCACATTCCACGTGCCCACCTAGTTCTTCTTTCGCAGATGAGAGCAGAGTTGGAAATAGAAACGCACTCCATGGCAAAACTAAAGGTGAGGTATTTGGCTCTTGATTTTCTGTGTTGAAATGTCTATAATATCTTAGAACTTGATTTGGGGTCCACAGATGAGGTCTTCAGAGATAAACCGAATACTCTCATAAAAATCTTATGCTCATTTTATCAACCATATAGAACAATAGTGAACATTTTGTTGAGCAAAACAAGGTCATAATGAACTCAAAAACAGGGGGAAAGGTTTAAGACTCCAGAAGCCACCATCATGCTGTGATAAACATCAGCAGTTTCAGCAAGTGTCAGCTGAAGCACTCTGAATAGTAAATGTTTATCTCAGAAGAGAGCTACATGGAAAACCTTTGACACTGGTAAAAATGTGGGACTGTAAAGTTGATACCCAGGGACCAGCTGAGAGTTCTGACTCTGCTTTAGCCTGCTACCACCAGGCCTTCAGAAACAGTGATGTAACACATGCGCTATCATATTGAACTGACTGCACCTTACAAGCAAACTTGCTCTGTGGCTGCTAGCAACCTAGCAATCATAGAATGTTCCATCTAGAAAGGAAGCTTGAGGACCCACATACACATCCTCATCAGGAAAGGAAACTGGGATCCAGAGAGTTAAAAAAATCAACTCCAAGAACCCACGTCCATCATATAAATGAGATATTCAACTTGATTTCCCTTCAAATTAATTCAGAGTTGTCCAATCACATGAAATTAAACAGCAGATCTCCTCTATAATCTCCTTAAAGCTAGTTTTGCCTCAGTCTAGAATAGCTAAAGTTACTTGCCTTCTAAAATACAAAACCAAGGGTTCTCCTGTGACCCCCAGTGACCTTTAAGAATGCCTGAAAATACCCAGAATCATAGAAAAAATAAAGAACACACTTCATGAACACTAGCTTTTTCATCTAGACAGACACAGCTATTTACTTCAGCAAATACTGGGTCTTTTGGAAGACAGTGTCAGTTTTATTGCTTTTTCAAATGCTATGTAAAACACGGAACTTTACAATATGCACATAAGCAATTTCCATTTTTAAGTTTAAATATGTTTATGTGGCAAGAAAAAAGTACATGCATATGAATATATATAATTTTTTAAATCATTATTTACATTAGAAATTTCTTTATACATCTTTTTTCTTTTAAAAACAAAAAATTAGCAACAGGTCAGAACTCTCTAAGACTGAAGAAAATGCAGCTTTCCGTTTAAGCAGTCTTTCACTGAGAGACATGAGTGATGGCAGACGAAGGCCTCTTAAGAATAGACTCAACAGAAAATGACAGCGGTTCATTCACAGACAGTTTTGTTCCAACTTGTTTGGCTACAAAAAGGTCTTTTGCACATCTATCTATTGTAAATGTGTACTTCTGGTTCTCCTTGACTAAACATTCTCTGTGTTTCTTAGGGGCCTCTTCAAAGGCCTCTTTGACAAATGGCGTTTTCAGCTCAGGACCTAATTTGTCGTGAAGAGTTTGCTGGAATAATGAGTGGAATGGATTATGTTTAAGTGGCAGAGGGTGCCTGGTGCTTTCTTTGCTGATCTTGGTTAAGATGTGCCCTTGAGCTGCTGGAGAGTCCATGTCAACAACTGGAGAGAAATTCCCTTGGGGTGAGGAGAATGCGGACCTCTCCGGGATGGCCTGGTAACCCTGAAGGTCACTTCCGAAGGTCTGGACCTCATGACTGTGAGGCAACACCAGGCAGCCTTCCAATTTTGGTGGCACCATGTCATGTTCTGTACCAAGTCCATCCTGGATTCGAACTCCCTTCGAGTCCCAGCTGGCCCCAGGTTTCAGAGCTTGGACTGAGGTGGTGGCATTTAGCAGGTATTGCTGGTAAAGAAGAGTGTCACTAATGGGGCCACACTTGGGCCAAACTAAAAATCTTGAGGATAAGGGATATTGTCTGTAAGTCGTGGCCACACTGACATTGGAAGAGATTAGTTCCATATTCCCAGACCCTGAATATTGCATGGTTAGATCAAGGCAGGTGGGCAAAAAGTTACAGAAGTCTTTATTGGGCGGTTCCACTGGGGTGGGACTGTAGGCATTTTTGTAGGAGCTGTACTCAGGTCCATGCACCATGCGGTTGGGCAGGAACAAGGCAGCAGCTTGGGAAGCTTCCAACATCTCCCTCTCTTTATATTCTCTCTCCAGCATAATGTTCTCCAATTCTTTATCAGCAAAGGCCCGCCTTTTCCTCATCCGGTCACTTACCGGGGGAGGTAAAGGTAAGCTCCCTCCCACATGAGTCTCTGCTGGAATGGGGCGGTAGCCTAAAATAAGCAAGCATTGCACATGAAAGAGATTAGCATCTAGGGAAGAAAAATCTGGAAATCCAGAAGGCATCAGAAACACTGCAAATTGGCAGAAAAAGTATTTACAGTTCTATATCACTAAATTTTTTATATATAAAACAAAATTATAGGTTCCATTTAAAATAGTTCCCTTTGGGAGGAAAGATACTCATATTGTAACTTTTTGTTATTTTTTTTTGTCTTTATACATTTGTTGGTTTACTTGTACAGCATTCTTTACTGGCTGAAATTTTAATATTCTTCCCAGGCTTCTATACAGTAAGAGACAAATCTGTTCGTCTTATTTCAATCAATGCTTTATTACTATCCATGTCATCTTTTCCCATTATTCAAAAAAATATCTATACCTAGAGCTGATGTCACTTTTATTTTCTAAAGATGGCTCATTATGTACACATTGTTACAGGTGTAGAATAATCCAAGGAGAACTAGGAAAAAAGAGAAAGTTAAAGTAGATTAGTGAAGAGAAAGAGAGAAGACTTAAGGAAACAGAGCAGCATAGAAAATTGAAAAGAGCTGTTAAATAGTCAAACAGACCCCACAGTGAACAATTTTTCACCAGATCCCTGCCCCTGACTTCCAGTGCAAACCAACAAACAAAGGGCATGGAGGGAAGATCCCCCGCTATATTGAAAACAACTGGTTTGAAACATTTTCCCAAGCTCTAATTATGTTGGCCAGATACCAGAGTAGTCAAACAAGCAGTCATTAGAACATAGATTAACTCATCGCACATTTTATGAATAGGGACAAAGTCGAAAACAAAGATTAGCATAATGTAAATAGAATTCCTGGCATCATAAGATACTTTGAGTATTTCATAATCCCCAAGCACTCAACACTATCAAATTTGTTTGAAGGATCCATTGTGATGTTTGTGTTTTCGTAGTGACAAGCCCATCATACTCATTTGCAAATAAAATAAAATTTGAAAATTAACGTTTCCATTTCTATGGTAAGTTTTTGCCAGGAAGTTATTTACTTAAATTTAGTATTCCGTTTAGTCCTCGGACTTCTCAAGTTGCTTTGGCACAATTTCAATTTATCATTATGGTCCCTATGGTTATACATCTGTTTACCCAGTTTGTAACCAAATTCATTTTTGATGCATGAAACCATTATAAGGTCAAAAGTACACAGCATAGGGTAAGATACTAAAAAACTTAAAACCTGTCCTGAACCAACTCAATTCAGAAGCTACACACACACACAAAAAAAACAGAATTCAAATATCCACTTTAAAAAAAATCTGCTTTTCAACCTGAATCTTATGAAGCAGCAGTGATTATAGCCAACAAACTTTCCTTTTTTATATATAATAAAAGGTAGTTAACATATTGTTTATCCAGGTCAATAAAGTTCATAGCCAAACAGAGATTATGTGAAAAATCAGTAAGAAAAATTAATGTATCACCAGGCTTTAAAGATAAAGTGAAAACATGAAGAGACTTCACACTGTTCAAATTCAGTCTCCACTTCCCTTGTTTGATTCAAAACCTTTTCCAGAGTCTACAGTCTCAACTGTCAAAGATGGTACCATTAAATGATAAAAAACCACAATTATGTAGATAATCCAGGGAGGAAAGTAGTACAAAGAAAAAGGGTGAGTTTAGAGGTTGGATCGCCCAGACGAGAGGTTTTTATTGGTGTGAGTAGCTGCTAAACTACTCACTTGACTTCCTCTATTTAGCTCCAACTACAACTAAATAATTTTTTTTTCAATTTATTCTCTCCAGGACATCTGCTGGGGGATCACTTAGAAGTGTATCTCCATACACCCCTCACCCTAGGGCAAACTTCACTTAACCCATTAGCACTCTATGTTAATTAACTGTTGAGCAGACAACAAAATTATCAGTGACAAAAACCTCAGGAAGCATTCAAGATTAAATTCCCACCTCCTGATTTTCTTCCTAGAGGAAAACTTTCTAAAAAAAGTACCTTACCCTCAGAATGCTCCTTCGCAGGTTAATAAAAATGCCATGTGCCTGCATGATGAGAATCACTCAAAACTTAGTTTAAAAGGCTAAAGGATAATCGGGTGTTGCTTTACCTTCTAAAATGCTTTTGGCCAGCAAACTGGGTGTCCTGATTTGCCTCTGATACACGGCTTTGCGCTCGAAATTATTCTGTTTCCCGGAGAGCCCTTTCTTGTCCTATAAACAGAAGAAACATGTAATCCATAATGCTTCGAAAGAAAATGTGAGGGACAAGAAAGAAGGAAGGTGCATCAGCAACTCTTCCCAGTCTAAATGAAATTATTTTCCCATCCCATGTGAAAATGATTCTAAACGAATTAATATCAGCACTCCTTAATTCCAGGGCAACGAGCCAGAAACTCTCTCCAAAGCTTGGGGCCGCTTTCCTTAGAGCCTCCCCATACTCGTCCAGCAGCCAGAATTAGGATGACATCACCAAGGAGGGTGAACTCCACTGCCGAGGATACCGTAGGAGATCGGGCCCTAAAGAGAGCTGCCCAGAGTAGGGCTGAAGGTGCCTGCCTTTGGGCAGTGATGTGGGGCTGGTTTCTCCCTGCAGTAAGGCGGATGGGGCCAGGGGCAGGGGTTTGAGGGAGAGACTTGAGCGTGCTTCTCTCAAAAGGTTCTGGGCCTGGCCAAAAACTCCGGATTGTCCACTAGGGGAGTGGAGCGCATGAGGCCTAACAAAACCCTCGGAGGTCTCGAGGGATGCAAGACAAAGAGACATCCCACCCACCCCGTCTTTGCTCCCAAGTCACCACCTCACCTATTCGGTGGTATTCTGGGCCCTTCAATGCCAGCGTCAAGCCCAGCAAGCGGTGGAGAACGCGAGGAAACGCAGAAGGCAAGCTGAGACACGCCGGAAGCGGGAGGAAGCCGAGCTCATGGCCAGGGCCACCTCCTGAGTCCAGCACCTCTCTGGGGCCCTTGGGAGGCTTTCCATTAGGGTCACAACCTTCCGTGTGTATAGTGATCCATTCCCGAGCCCTTCCTCACCAAAAAGTAAAATCGAAAATCCTCGCACGACCCGAGTCTGGAAGCAAGACCTGCGCAGCTTCCCTGGCTCTGAGCTCCCCAGGTGCAGGACTACTTGGAAACATTAAGTCCGAAGTTCAAGAAAAGTCTCTCCCCTAAAGAAAGCTTTGGCTTTCCTCACAGCTGGAGCCCCACGGTGGAGGGCGGCGCCGGCCCTTTGGTAACGCTGGCGGCAGGGAAAGCACAGAAGCTTCCGGTTGCAGGACTTCGGACTCCCGGGCACCTAACTTCCCAGGCCACTTTTGGTCTCATCTGTAAAATGGGCAGCACAGCCTGCCTATCTTAAATGGCCTGTGACAGCGGAAGCGCTGCGTGAGTCTTTTACCCAGCCAGGGCTAGTCGTCCAGCAAGGAGCATCGCTATGGCCGCAGTGCACGGCATCACCTGCTGTCTGTCCTCCTCCCCGCAAACTGGCAAAATAAATTTTTAAATATAAAACAAAAATAAAATGCCTTTACCATAACAGGCCTAACCAATTTCAAGGCCTCTCTGTCCGCTTTTTCACGCACTCTTTTCTGCCAAGTTCCCCAGAAATGCCTACGGCTCCCTCACCACTCCTGACCCTGCAGGCCAGCATGGTTAGAGAAGTGTCATCACCATCCTTACGACGAAATGCCAGGCGTCATGAGGCCCTGAGCGCAGATGTTTGGGGAGCAGCCACGTCTCCTCCGACTCCCGACCCGCAGGCAGCCCAGGACACCCCACCCCACCCCCAGCCCGGCGAGTACGCACCTCTGTGGCCTGCTGTCTCCGGAGCGCCACCTGGGCAGCCATGACGCGCTGCCGCTCCACCACCAGCAGGCAGTTGGCGCACTGGCAGTCGCGCCATCGGCAGAAGCGCTTGTGGCCCTTGAGACAGGACACCACGCCGTGGTTGCGGCAGCGCGCGCACTTGGGCGTGCGGCTGAGCTTGCGCGGCTCGGCGCCGCCGGCCTCATTTGCGCCGCGCTCCGAGGGCCCAGCCGAGGCCTGTGAGGCCTGCAGGGAAGGAGGCGGCCTCGGCGGCAGTCCCTTCTGCTGCTCCGGCCGGCCCGGCACTCCCGGGGATGCGCCCGCCTCCTCGCCGTCACCCTCGTCCTCCGCGTCCTCGTCGTCCTCATCCTCGTCGTCGTCGTCCTCGCCGTCCCCATCCGCCGCCGGCGGGCTGTGCCCGGGCAGCGTTGGCAGCGGCGCCCCGCAGCCGTCCTCCTCCAGCTCTAGGCTCTCCACGTCGATCTCCCAGTCTCCGGCCACCAGGTCTGCCTGCCGGTCAGCCATGGCGCGCGGCCCTCCTCTCGGGCCTATCTCAGGCGTCTGTGCCCTGGAGAGACACGAAAAGACGCAAAGACCCACGGACTGCTGTCCCGCAACGTCCCCAGGCGCTGGGCCCGCATTTCCTGGTCTGCCCGCATCCGACTCCTGGCGGAGCCCGTCTCTCTACACAGCCCTCACATCCAGGCCACACGTGCCTTTCTTAGATCTTTAGGACCCCCGGGGTCCCCAGTTTTTTTTTTTATCTAGATCCAGGAAGGTTTTTATCTATTAATTCTAAGTGTTCTGCGAGCCTCTAACCTTTAGCCATAGCTCTCTCTGGCTTTACACACACCAGTTGGGGACAAGCCCACGGGTAACACACTCATCACATACACAAAGGCGTCGCGTCCGACTAGGCCGGCCTAGGCCACTTGTCAGGCCTCCCCATACTCAACTAGAATGGCCATGAAGAATAAAAAGTGTCGATGGAAGAATTATTTTCCTTTTGATCACAAGGGGTCCTTTGGACCCAGCAAGCCATCACACTACATCTCCCAAATGCCTCTCATCCTCCTAAAGCACAAGGACCCTCTCTTGGGCTTGGAGAGATCACCTCCCCACCCCAACAAATAATGAACTAAAAACCAAAATTGTCCTGCTGTCATTCGAACCCCACAGGCACAATGGGCACAGAGCTTCAGATGACTGTCAGCATCAATGGTGTTTGAACAGCTCAGGGCTGAGCCGCGCGGGATCAATGTATATCGGGCATGGTTTGCACTGTAAGGCAAGACTTCCAACTAAAATAGAAAAGATAAGGAGAGGTGATTTGGCCCTCCCTGACACCCCGAGAACATCACAGCACTCACCAAGACTCTGAGGCCCGGGCTAGCAGCCGAGGCAAAAGAGATCCAGCCTTGGGACCTGGTTCTTGGGCTGCTGGCTGTGCTTGCAAACAGAAATCGGGTCACCACACCCTGCCACAAAATCGGGGGCCTGACAGCAAGAGGCCCGGAGCCCACTGGTTTGGGGGGTGGAGGCGGGAAGGCGTAAAGGTGAGTCAAGTCCTCAGCAACCTCGCCCTGCACAGCCCAAAGTCTGAAAACTTCTGACCGGTCCTCCACTGCCACAGGCTCTTCACCTCGCTGAGGCTTCTTTCGGCTCGCTCTGACCCAGGCTGGGCGGGAAGGTTGGGCCACCCTGGCCTGACTCCGACCGCGGACTCCCGGGGCGGGAGGACGCACGCAGCTGCGTGCGGCGCAGCGCCCCTCGCTGCAGTAGTCAGCCTCTGCTCCCTTTCCTAGTATTATTAGCTCCGAGCCCCGAGCTCTGCGCCCTCTGATTGGCCGGTTGTCAGACGGAGTGAAAACCGATTGGCCGAGGCGCGCCGGCGGCGCTCTCCGCCTCCTCGCCTCGCCGCGCTCCTCCCCTCAGCCCTCTGCCAGAATCCTCCCTCGCGGTCTTCGGTGCAGCCGGGTCTTCTGTCCCCACGCTAAACCCGAAGTGTGACGGTGCCTGCTGGGGTGAAATCGCCATTGATCTCAGGGAGTAGGAAACAAGCAGAGACACACTCTTACGAATCGCGTTGTCCACAAGATAAGGTAATAGACGAGGCAGAGATCCGAAAGTTGGTTTCTACCAGAATCACCAGCATTTCTTCCACTCAGTCATCTCCCAAAGTTGGGCGCGGAAATGAGGCCTCTCTAATCGGGTCACGGCAGTATCCTACTTTCTCCTGCAAGACCAAATCAATGGTTACTTTGCACCACAACGCCAGGTTATCAAACTAATGACCTGGAGATAATTTTCCGGCTAGTGCCACTCATCCTCAAAGGACAAAATAGTTTCTCCTTTAATCCTTCACCAGGCTTATGAGGCAAGCAGGTCGCCAAGTCAGCTGCGTCAGTTATATTTTTCTGCTACGTCAGTTACTATTACAGTTGATTTTGGGGAAACGGAAATACATGCCAGTAAGAGATTTAAGTACAGAATATTCACTCTATGCATGTTTTTTAATGAGGCTTTTTTAAGATGATTTTTTGTGTGCATTAATGTATTTATTTTTTTAAAATACCTTCTGCTGTCTCCCTCAAAAGCCCCTTACATAAATATTTGTTAACTTAAATTTCCAACATGTTGAAAGAATTAGTCCTCTAATTTAACGCTGCATTCTATTTATTGAACTAAATTTAAAATCACTGAAACGCTTTTCTAGTTACACAATGCCTCTCAGGATCGGCTTAGGGGACAGATATGGAAATTGAGTGCCATTGCACTGAGCACATAGTAGGCCCACAATAAATACTTGTTAAAGAACAAAAAAAAATTACTAAACTTATTCTAACGTTTCTTTTCTCGGGTCCCATTATAAAGTTAGAAGTTAACCAAATTCTGAGCGGTGGGAGCAAGGCAGGTTAGGAATCTGTGCAACTAACGCGATAGGCTGGGCAAGCAAGTATTCTCAAACCTTTGGCGATGTTGGGAAGTTCTTGCCTGATGACTAGGCACTGGGATTTCCCTTTGTGCGAGTGCTTCTTCGCAGAGCCACTTGCGAAGCCCAGCGAAGGAAGTAGAGAAACAGTGCTGCTTATTTCTGCAGGCTGCTCAGTCGCTCTGGGTGTCTGGGGAGGCGGTTGGGGGCGCTTTGGGAGCTGTGTACGCTCAGACGTGGGACAAAGCCACGCAGTTGGTGCCTCTTGCTTGATACTACCTAAAAACACCAGTGAACTTTTACTTTTGGCATACTTGTTTATCCCCATAGAAATGCATTTGCTCATCTACGTTAAAGCATTTGAATTCTTGACCGCAGCAGAAATGTTATTTTCCCCATTTTTCCTTCGACGAAATAGAAGTTCAAAGAGGAATCCTGGGTCACTCAGTGGTCTCAGGGAGAGCATTGGGCTGGTGAGCACCATGATCCTAGGTCGGCCTTTGCTCTTAAGTCTCAGAAACTTCTTAGAGCCCTTCGCTCCCGGCCAGAAAGACTCACAATGGGTTCCTGACTTTTATTTTATTCCCCCCTGTAACAGGACAGGGTATGTTTTTATCAACTCATTCTGTTTTTTCTGCGTCTCCTTCTACTAGCTACATTTCTGCTGTGGCAGGCATTTCAGTGCTTCAGCCAGGAGATGTGCAAGGAAACTATAAACTTCTCCACAGTAGTTGTAATTGGCGGGCTGAGCTTTTATTTTATTTATTGCTTTTCCCGGGGTGGGGGAGGGAATGAAATCATTAGGCCTTCACTGGTTATTTTTGATATTAAGAAACAAAATCAAGAAAGTAGGTTTGCTCGTTTTGGGTAAGTAGATTGAGGGGAAGGAGGACTGGGAGGGAACAAGAGTGGAAGGGAGCATGAGCAGCTGTTTCCTAAACAGAAAATAAGCCAGACGGACAGCCCTTTAACTAGTTCGAGTAGTTTAAAAAAAAACTGCTAGATAAGGAGGAAACAAGTGGGATTTGTATACAGTAAACCACACCGGCAAAGCCACAACCAGAGATAGGAGATGGAGGGGGGATGGGGGTGTGCCCGAGGATAGTGGGGCCGGCTCTTGGGACTCCAAGCTTAGGAGGAGAGCAAGGTCCTCAGAACGTGGATCAGAACCAGAATAGCCTTCCCGGGCACAGCGTCTGGCCAGATGTGGGGAAAGCTGTATCCGCGTGCTTCCTAGAGGGACTGGGCCCTGGATCAGTCCCTCCCAGGCACTCTCTCCCCACCCCTAGCAAAAAGCTATAGGAGGACCCCACTTCCTCCAGACTTCCCTGCCCATCTCCACGTGGTCCCCTCCTACCCTACCTGCACCCCATCTGACACTTCGGGGCATGCAGCTGTGATCGTGATCCAGTTTGAATTACATTCCATTCCCCAACGCCTGTCCCCACCCCAACTTCCGGCAGAATCACGATCTCACCAATTACTAAAAGGAGGTGATGTGGGAGAGGGTGTGGAGAAGGGAGGTTTTTATTACGAGATGAGCTTCAGGAAATCTGAGGAACTCAAATATTAACTAAGAAATTATCTGCATTTTTCTGCAAAAATAAAAAGGAATCTAAGATCTCACAAACTGATTAGTAAATTAAATATTCAGGGGCAATGAGAGTCGCCCTGGGTTGACTCCAGGGTTGTTGTTCCACTGATTATGTAACCTTGGTCAATTATTTTTCTGTGCCTCAGCTGGCCTCATCTGCAAAATGGGAAGCGGCCTGGTCAGTGTGAAGACTCGGTATTAATGAGGATAGTCTTTACAGAGTCTGAGCTCAAAAAGCACTCCTTTATTCCAGAGGCGGCAGTGTGAGCAGGTCACCCTCTGCCTCACAAGCTTGTCTGAAAGGCGGGGCGCAGGGAATACAGCTCCTTTCTCCAGATCCCTTTCTTAAAAGGGGTTAGGCCGTGACTGAGGACGTGTTAGGTAAGGAAACATAAGTCCTTTTGGCTTGTAAACCGACAACAAATTACCAAGTGGGGCTCGGACTCCCTCTTGTAAATCACAAAGCAGCGGGACCGTGGCGGACTCAGGGCGCTAGGCTTGGTGGGAGCGGCCCTCGGGGTTTGCTTCTCTCCTAGCTGGCCGGCGCGGAGGACATCCTTCCCTCCCCGCTTCCCAATTCCTTGCCCCCAAATCTCTCCCACCCGCACCCCTTCCCGCTCCTGTGCAGCTGGGACCCACCAGGCGGAAAGACCCCCTTCATTGAGTCAAGCAAGAAAATCCCAACAAAAAAAGCAGGAAGGGAGGAGAGTTCTTTTTCTTTTCTTGATGAGGGTAGCTTACTTTAATTTCAAAAGCACCACCCCCGCACGCCCCCCCAAAAAAAGAGAGAGAAAGAGAAGCCTGTGTCATACTGGCTCCCGCTCACGCATCCAGTTCCTCGCTGCAAATCCCAGCTGGTCCGCCGACGCCCAGCCTCAAGGGCTGCCTGCCTCCCGCCTGCTCTAGTGGCCAAGCCGGTTTAGTCCAGCTTGCGGCCTTGCTTCTCCGTCCTGGCCGGCACCTCTCGCCCTGGTCACTGAGACCCCGGCCGCCAGAGTTGAGTGTGCACCGAACCGTTTTTCTGCGCCCTGACTCCTTGCAGGCAATCTGGTTGGAGGCCGAGGGCCTGGGTTTCGGAGCGCACACCTGGGAGTTCAAAACTCTGGACCTGGCGCTCCGTGGCTGGGGGGTAGCGAGGAGGATCCTTAGCCTCCCTCTGAGCCTCACTTTCCCCACCTGCAAAGGGGAATGTGCCTTACAGGCGATGATGCTGTAGGCCCCCTGGCACGGCGACCTACCCCTACGGAACCTTGGGTACTTGGAAGTCATTGTGTGTGTTCGTTTTGTGCTTATTTTAACTCAGGAACGTGACAAGTAGAAAGCCCGATCCAGGGGGAAATTTGACACCCGGTTTCCACAGGACCCCACCCGACTTTCTAGCTTCCGACGCTTCGAGCTGAGCTGGGGCCGGTAGGAACCTTGCCCTCCAACACCATCCTGAGTCACCTCGCTAAATCAACCTGCCGCAAGCGCCTCGGGTGGTGAATTACTTTTTGGAAACTAATGTACATCTCAGTAAATGCTTTGCTGTGGCGGATTTCTCTAGAGATGACCTCGAACCCTCCTCTCGCAGAAAGCTACTCTTAACATTGTATGGTCTCACAACTTTGCCCGGCTGTGGACGCGACTAAATAAATAATCCCAGATGGGATTGCAGAAATATGATTTCCCAATTTGCTTTTCGTAATCAAATATACGACCTGTCACAAGCAATTGGGGTGGAGAGGCAGGCATCTCTCCGGGAGGCTAAGATTCTCTCTTTCCCTGCTCTGCGTGTCCAGAAAAAAAGCTGAAAAAAAGACAGTGGGATGTGGGCTCTCATCCCTTTTGGGTGGGAAGCAGGGTTTAATTCGCAGGCATTTAAGACTGAAAGACCCAATTAGTCCACGCCCATCGTTTTACAAATAGTAAGGAAAACTGAGGCTTAGAGAAGTTCATGGGACTTGCTAGGAAGACACATTGTGACATAGTGGCTGCCGGGACAGAGGGGACCACAATAATTTCCCCTCCGGCTCCATGCCTTCATACAATTAACACAACCAAAAAATGTGCCCTTTGCAGTGGGATATAGAGTGAGATGCCCAGACTGTGAAGCAATCCTGTCACCCTAACATATCCGAAGGATCTGTCAGCCTGCCTCCCCAGCCTCAGGCAACATCCATCCTACATGCTGTAAACTGTGGCTCAATTCACTTGGGAGTCATGCAGCAGCTAGGAGATGAAGCAAGCTCAGACCTTCTTGATTTCTCAGTACCCAGTCCAAATGGTCCTCAGGGGAGGCAGAGACTCAGGGTTGTAATGGGGTCTGGGATCCACCTCAGAGGCGGTGTCCTTGCTAAGGAAGGCAGCCATCAGAGGGCATATGGCTCCTTGCCACATCAGGACGCCAGACACATACACACATGACTCCTTCTCTGGACCTCCTGCAGCCCCTAGGGGGCCTCATGAATAAGTGAAACAGTAACCCCTTATCCCTGAGAACTTTCCACCCTGTGCCCATCCCCATATCAGGGTATAACATTTCTAGGGGGCAGATTTTATCCATACTCAAATCATTCTCCATATTTTCCCAACAACCCAAATACCCAGTAGAGAGAAATCAAGGGAGGAGAGGGGAAGTAAGGCATTGGGTCAAGCACTATGTGTGGTGAAAATTTAATTTCACCCATGTGTAGGAGGCGTCAGGCAAATATTTTCATATTCCTGGGTCTCAGATTCCTTGACTATAAAGTGAAGAAGTACAATTCAGTGATTCCCAAGTTCTCTCTAACATTGAAAGCTATCACACATTTTAATTCCTGTTTGATGGACTCATGGCTCAAGTGACAAGATCACAGGTATGAAGAAAAAGTCCAAGAAGGACAAAAGGATTAGAGACAATTATGGTGTTGACTTTGACATCTTGGTGGCATTTCTGCCCCTCCATAATTCTGCAAATGATCCTATCTGGTCAAAATCCTACTTAAAAAAAATATGACAAGGAGGGTTCTCAGAAGTCACAAAGGTTGCATATCCCGTGGCTTTTAGGTTAGACCTATTCTAGTGGATTTTAAGCCAAAAATAACCAGGCCATTTAAACAGGCCTCTCTAGCCCCGCCCTGTGGGATGTGATCCTTCTGGGGTCTGAGTTTGGGCTCTGGGGAGGCCCAAAACATTTCCTTTGCTATTAGCCCCAGGAGGTCTCTCTGAAAGGTGTCCTCGCTGACAGGATGAATTCTTCCCAATGTCTACCAGAAGCATCCCTATGCTCAAGCTTTACCCAAATCCTGGAAGAAGACTCCAACAGAGTGACTTGCACCACGCAGATGCTCCAGGGTCAGTCATGGCAGATTGGGAGGTGGTGGGGGTGGGTAAGAACAGAGGATCCAGCTGTACTTGGCTCTGTCTTTGCTTTCACATGGAGAGCAAGCAACTGTCCATACACCCCAGTGACTGAAGTGTGACCCCGTGTCTGCACAGCCAGTTGGCAAAAACACAGACACCTCTACAAAGTACTTGACCTGCCTAAAACAGAGTTCTGGGATTCTCTCCTTCTAAGAAATAAGTAGCGAAAAAAACTAGTAAGACCCTCTGGGGGTTGCCCTGTCCTATTCCTTGTTTTACCAACTCAAGTAACCCCTGATTCTTGGCCGCTTGATCCACCACCACTCCTTTAGGCTTAGATCGTCCGCTCTGCAACAGGAAAGACTGGAAGCTGAATCAGATCATCTCCGAGGTCCTTTCCCATGTATATATATACACATACATATTTCATATACATATATATCTATATATTTTTTATGCTTCTAGGTGGGATGAGAACATGCAAGAGGCTTGTGTAAAAGTTACTCCACTGAGGTGTGTGGGGAAGAGAGAGGGGGCAGGGAGAGACGAAAGCCAAGCTTGACCCAGCAGCCCGTATAACAAAGTGCTGCATAAACTTTAAGAGCAGGAGGAAATACTCTCTTTGAAAACGCTGACCCTAGAGAGCTGGCGGGTGTTCAGAAGGAGATGGGCAGTTCGAAGGGGGCAAGCAAAGGGGAGATGTCACTTGCTTCACAGGGATTTAACGGGGCAGGAGCGCAGGTGCAAGAAACTCCCGTCTCCTCCTCCTCCTGGACACCGAGCCTGCCTAGCCCCACACCCTTGCCCCTTCTAAGAAAATTTATTGGCGAGGTGAAACCAGGCTAACAAAACTGCGACCCTGGGCACTTCGGGCCTCGCAAGAATGCTTTGATCCTCCCCTAGTGCCTAGTAGTCCCCAGCCGATTGTACTGCCAAACGCCCAAGATCCCAGGGAAGGTTGAAGACCCCGCTTCCCCTAAACCAGTGGTGGTGTGTCCTCCCTGCGGGAAGAGGCCGCGCGGGGGCGCTATGGGGCGGGCGGGCCGACCCTCGGGAACTGAGCAACACTGATTCATGAGATCCTCTCCCTCCACTGCCCTTTTCCTAAAAGGGGTTGGCAGTCAGTAGGGAACAGTGATAGACTTGGAAGTCTGAAGAGTCATCAGCGGAGAACGGGGAGGTTGTGGGTGTTGTTTGCCACTCTGAGGCGCTCTGATTCCTACTCTTTCAGCCTTTAAGAGTCAACTCGGAAGAACAGAGAGGGGACCCTTCTTGCATTGATTCTTGGAATGATCTTGAACTCTAGAAGGAAAGAGGAAGAAGGAATGGCAATTACTGAGGACCCACCATTTATCAGATTCTGTGCCAGACTCTTCCAACTGGGCATTAGTGACTCTTCACAACAGTTCATTTTACAGTTAAAAAAGCAGATTCCAAAGGCCTGTCCTGTCCAGGGTACATGGCTAGGGTAACAGAACCCGACTGGAATTTGAAGCCATCCCATTCCACCACGCTTCCCATCAGCAGTGAGCTAGGGCAGCCCAGATGAAGAGCGACCAAGGTCCCGGCTGCTTCTACAGGAAACCAATTCCCTACCCTCCCAAACCTCAAGGTTTTTCTTCCAGAACAAGCCAAGTGAATCTCCATGAACACAAATTAGGCAGCTTTTCTTATCATAACTGGCCCTCTCCCATACCATATCCTTGTCCTCTGTTCTTTTCTACACCATACTCTCCATTCCTGCTTCAACTTTGCAAATCTCACCATGCAGAAACTGCCCTAAGCAGCAGAGGTAATTTTCAGTAAGGAACAGTTATTCAGAATTTCATTTTATAGCCAATGAGGAAGACTAAAATTTGGTGGCAGGAAATGACCCAAGGCAAATCTACATAACACAAAGATTACAAGAATCTGTGAAGAGCAGCCAGGGCTCTGAAAGCACACAATCATTTCTGGAGCCCCTGAGAAGTTCTGGATAAGTTACTTAAACTCTCTAAGCCTCAGCTGCTCATTTGTAAAATGGGGATAATAGATACTAATCCTTGCCTACATCAATACTTTTCTAAGTTCAAAATGAGAAAAAAAATGGAGTTCTTTGAAATTCATAAAGCATTTTGAGCATAAAGTATTAATTAGGTCCCCCTTGACTTTGTTCACTTGCAAATCAGGACTAGGGCTGTGAGACGGCCACAGAGGGAAATACAGGTGCCACTTTATTAATGACTGTTCACACAATGCCCTTCTCTCAAACGAAGCTGACATCCTATTCCTTCATTGGCCAAATATAAAATCCAGTGCCTTACCTCCCTTGTGTCCAGAAGGGAACAAAGCTTTGGAATGTTTACAGAGATTTCTTTATCCCTGTGAAAACACTGAGGAATTATTATTCTCACTTTGAAAAGCAGGCAGGGTGCAGAAAGCTAATAAAAACCTTGCTAAACAAACAAGTTGATCCAAATGATTTTTGTTTCTCTTCCAAAGAAACTGTGCTATTGTGTGAAGAAGGCAGTTCATCTTCATCTCTCTTATCTCAGCCTGCTAAGGCTGGTTCCCCCCTAGAACTGAGCTCTTTTCTTTCTCCTTTTTTTTTTAACTTAAACTGTTAATAAAGGAAATTTTAAACAATGCAGAAAAGTAGGCCAAATAATATCTATATATCCATTAGCCAAATTTAAGGCCACCCTTCCTGCCCCACCCTGCTCAGAAGAATGCTATAAAAAGTCCATTACATTTCTGTCAATTAAAGTTGCAACCCCAGTTGACTGAGTTGGGAAGATTTAATTAGACTAATCAGAGGAAATTTCTTGGGCCTTAGATCTGATACTTTCTGGAATTCACAACCTTATGACAAATCGTTCCAACAAAACACTCAGTATTCTGTGTTGATGCAACATGGGCTTGATGCCAGTGCACTGGGGACAGGCATATGGATGGCAAGGGTGAATCATGGCTCTGGATTCTAGAGTCCAGAGACTGAACTCCAGGTAGCCTGCTTTTCTAACCAACTTCGGGGACTTTCTCTAAAACACATAGTAATTAATCATTCTCAAGGTATAGGACTGTTACACTGTAAGAGCCTGGAATTAGTTCCTTTAGCAGAGAGTTTACCTCAGCCCTGGGTTTAGAACTATGAACCTGATGGATTCCTCCCCACCAGAGAATTTTACTCTTTGTCCAGGAGTAAAAACACTTCTGAGCCCAGTCTTAGACAGTTTCGCCTGCATCACATGCACATTCACAACCTCCCAGGATCTCAAAGAACAGGGGTTTTGTTATTGTTGTTTTGTACAGTTTTTCTTTATCCCTGTTTGCACAGTAAATGCAGACATCTGTACATTTAACTTTTATCCATTTTAGAGTTACAATGTCAGTAGACTTCACTTATCTTTTCCGAAAGAACTAGATCTGGCATTACTACACAGTCCAATATAGAAAAGCACATAATCAAGTCCCAGTTATAGCGTTCTCCAGAGTATTCCCAGATGCTCTCCGTCATTTGGCAATCTATAATGTAACAATGTTGCTGGTTCCCTTACATGTGGCGTTAAGATTTGCTCAGCCAAATATTCTTTTTTCTGCAGTCTCTTTTAAAAATATGTCATTAGAGTCGTTGTCCCGAAATTTGTTTGTATTCTGGCAGTTTGAAATGTCAACCAGATGCAGAATTTCATTGTAATGTTGTCCCTTTTTTTTTTCATTTGTCCCTGTGGATTGTTCGTGTTTTAAAACATTTTTTTTAAAGTCCTGATGAAGATGAAACATTTTTAAAATCAATGAACTCTCTTGCTTAACCCGTTTCAATTTTCTTTTCTGGCTACAGGATCACAATTCCTGAATTTCGAACATTTTTTAAGGCAAGAAGGAGAGTAACTGCCTAATTGAGTGTAGCTTAATGTTACCATAATGGTGACTTGCACCACAGAAGGGACTTGTCAATTACAACCTTTCCATCCTCCCCTTACAGTTATACACACGCTTTCATTCAAAGCCCTATTTTTACTCCTTTCCAAAAATATTATCCTTCTGGGGTGAAATTTTTCACGCATAAACTCAGCTCAACCAGTGATTTTTTTTGAAAGAAATGTTTGAGAAAACCAATTCTTAGTCATTTGAGGGAGGTAACATATACTGGCATTTAAACCTGTGTTGATAATTAAAATTTGAAAGAGAAGAATCCATGCATTTAGCCCATGATGAGAAACACTCTTGAGTCTTTCAGAAGTTACCAAATATTTAGTAAAGGCAAGAGTGGTTTATAATCATTTTAGATTACAGATTCTATAACATGACAGAATTATTTTTCATTTTTCTAAAGTTCCATAATTATAAGCTTACATTGCTACAGGGATATGTGTATTTGGGAAGCTCAGATACATAACTATAATGTTTTTATCACTGCTACAGCTAAAGTTCCTGTTTTTTCTTTTTTAACAACTCCTACTTAAAAGAAAAAAGCAAGGAGAAATAGATGAAACTGATTATGCTGTATAATACACAGAAAAAATAAATATCAGGAGATTTTAGAATATTCACTTAAAGTCCACATTGTATATACATAATATTTTCTGGGAAGATTCATTCTTAAATATGGAATTTTATCTAGAAATTTTGATACATTTACATTATAATGAGATTAACCTCACATTTGTTCTTCTATGTTTGTAAAGAAAGTTTTATTAACCAAATTCCTCGTATTTGGTATAAATTAGAAATATAACTTTAAAGATTTAAGTACAATTAGCTTTTACTTCTGTTGTAAAATTAGTTTATCTTAAAACAATAAAACTAATTAAACTGAAGTGAAAAATACTAAGTCTGTGGTGCCTGGTTTGGGGAAGGAGATTCATCTCAATAGTGCTGACCATACACTTTTGTACTAATTGTTCACAAATTGTTTCATGAAAATAGCCAAAATAAGCTATTTTAAATTATCCAATAATTAGAATACTCTAACAAAAGAAGTAGGGAACATTATGGGCACTGGAGTTATTCAGGAGCGACAAGCAAGGGACTTTTTCATGTAATGTCACTTGCCTTATGCTACTGCGTTATTTGATAACCATTCTCAGGGACCTGGATCCCAGTTCTAACTTTGTTTTGAATCTCATCCAACCAAGAGGTAATTAATCTCAACCCAAGTCTGTCCTACTAAGGTTTAGCAGAGTCATGTTGAAATTCCAGGCAGCTGCTTACAGAAAAAACCAGAACAGAGGAAAATGCTACCCACAGTACTCTACCATTCATTGCCTCTGTGAAAGCAGATCTTAATGGGTTTCAAAAGGCATTTCTATGAATGCCTTTTTTTTCCATTTAATTATTTCTTATCATCCAACCTACATAATAGTGAAAAACACTAAAGTAGCGTCCTTCCTTTGTATACAATGAGTGTTTTTATGCAACTGTCAATTAAATTAAGAGGAATTTTGAGTCCATATGATGGCTCTTCAAGATTCCAAGTCATGACTAGATCATTCTAATGTGTCAGAGAAATTAAAGTCACATCAATCACATAGACTGTTACCAAAAGAACACCAGAGCACAACTGAGGCAACGAGCTAAGTTATTTCGAGACTCAGCCTTCTCTGCCTCTAGCCTGTTGGTCCGTGGAGGGGCAGTGTGCCACGTCTCCAAACAGACATGAACAGACAATTATTACAGGCATAAGCAGTAGTTCACTGACCTGACAGGGCCTCAGAGACCAGCAAAACGGCTGTTTAACTCCACTGTTATTTAAGTCTTGCCAGTGGAGCAGTATCTAACCAAAACATACCTGTGAACACTACAGCAAGAAAACCAGAACAGCTCATAGGAAGGAGCCCCCAATTCTCCATCTCAGGAGTTTGGCCCGGGAATGGGCAGGTGATGCGAACTAATCCTGCTAACCATGCAGCTTTGTGTAACTTATGTTTATAAAACATTAAAAGTGATGTTCATATGATTTTTTGAATGTCTTTAAAAGCCCTAGAACCAAGTCTCCATCCCTCTGCAAACCAATTTTAAAACGGGGGTTGAGAAAGGTTTTAAAAGAATAAGTTTCACCCTTCTTATCTAAAGGGGCCAAAAAACTGAACATTAATATAAAATCAAAAGTGACATTAGGCCTAGATAATTCCCAAGCTCTCTGATTGCCCAGGGTAATCAAGAGTTCGTTTTCAAGGCCAGCTTCCCCGTCTGGTGTGTGGCTCAGTCTCCGAGGCCTTCAGCCCCGCTTGTCTCCCCAGCCTCTTCTGTTAGAAGCCTCCCCAAATTCAGTTGTCCTGCAGCAGATGCATCACCTGACAAGATTACTGGGGTCCACTCTTTAACTCTACCACTCCCTTCTCAGTACCCCAGTCCAGTGCCACCAGCCTGAATTCTTGACCTGCTTGCAAAGCTATCCACAACCTCAGTTCCCACTTTTGCCTATAGGAGGGGACCCACACTAGGCTACCTGCTGCCCTCTAACACACCTGTAGGTCTTTATGACACCGTCTCCATATCCCTCCACTGTTGCCAGACCATCAGCTCTAAACTAGTCATAATCTAGCATCTCTTAAAGGTATGTTCAGATCTTGTGTTTATGAAGAATCTTCTCTGCCCCACCCCATCCAAGGAATACCCTCCTCTTTTGACCTCTGATTTATCTCAATGTCTATGCACTTTATAATCTACCACTTCATATTTTTAGTTATTTTTATATTATTTTATTTAGTTTTTAACATTTTGGTCTGTCATTTTTCCAAACCAAGGCTGTAAGCTCCTTAAAGGAAGGACCATACTTAAAATTTCATGTTCTCCAATAGCACCTGGAAAAATCCCTTAAAGAAAATATGTGATGAGTGGATATTTGTTGAATAATGATTAAGTTGTCACTTTGTGATTGGCAAATAAAGGTCTTTCATTCATTAAGTTAACAGACATTTATTAAGTACTTACCATGTATTGAGCACAGTTCTAAGCCCTGGGGACACAGAAGTTAACAAATCAGACAAAGTTCCCTAGCCTCACAGAGGGAAGACAGACAATAACAAATAATATGTCAGGTGGTGATAAGTGCCATGAAGAAAACCTTGAAAGAATCAGAGGGATAAGGGCTGGCTGGCGGGTAGGGTGCTATTTTAAATAGAGTGGTCTCACTGACAAGGGATTTGCAGAGACCTAAAGGAGGTGTGATACCTGATGGAAGTATAGTCTGCCAGAGGAAATGACAAGTGCAAAGGCCCTGAGGTAGGAATGTGCTTGACATAGTAAAGAAGAAGTGGGAAATACAGCTGTATTACAGTAAGAGAGACAGTGGTGGTGAGTATATGAGAAGTGGGGGAGGAACAGATCATACAGAGCCTAGAGGACCTGAGCTCTCATTCTGAAGGAGAAAAGGAGCTTAAATAAACAGAATGTAAAACATGAAAGCAGTTTGTATCATTCAGCAGGAATGCCAGTGTCTGAGGTTAGATTAGCACTCAAGCTATTTGTGTAAAATAAAAACTCTAGTACATTTATAGTGTATGCACCTAGGCCAGGTGCACAAATAGATTATCTAATCCACTTCTCAAAACAATGTCCTGAGTCAAACATCAAGAACATTCTTTAGAATTACAGAGTGTAAGGCACTTGTGCAAGGTCCCACATCTGATCAGTCAGTGGTGGGCCTGGAATTCAAGCCCAGGTAGATCCAACTCCAGAGCCCATTCTCTTAACCACCATCCATGGAAATGGCAGAAATCTCAAACATACATCATTCTTGAGTATAAATGACTAATATACAAAATAGCTAATGTCATCTATACGAGTGTCCCCTTCTACTATCTCTAACATGAGAATCTGCATATAGATCATTGTCAAGTGAGATAGGTTAACTGCCATTAAAAAAGTATTACTAGCAATTCTCACATGGAACTAAGTTGTATGGAGACCTGACAGTAAACTCCTACACTTAGAAACTCCTCAGCATCCAGGCCCCAGCATTCTGTTACTACAGCCTCTCCACTAGCCTGAACACCACACAAACAGGCGAATACTGCACCTATTCCCAAGGGCAGAGTCCCAACTGCCGGAACAGATGGAGACCACCTGCACAATTTTGGCTCTCCCTCACCCCCCAAAAGAGTACCCAGGCCAGCAGGTATTGAATCCGCAGATCTGAAGCAGGAACCAGGTACTCTGACACTCACTCATCAAAGATTAAGAATCATTGACCTAGGGGTTCAAACAGTCTGTAAAAGCCACAATAACCAGGGAATTTGTCCAGCTCTGACTTAAGAATTGAAAGGCTTGCTTGGCAAATATTTATCTGACAATTCTTTCTGTTTTTCTTATTCACTTTAGAATCATAAAACATTGTGTTGATCAGATGAACTTCTAGACTCAGTGTTTGGATCTGCATATGTAAAAGGAAGAGCTACTGACAGTTACTCTAATAAGCAAAAAGTGAGTAGGAAATGTTGTCACTACAAAGAGAGGGACCCACTGGCCAACTGGATCCTTGAATCAGAAAGCAGTAGTGGTCAGAGGCGGGATGGCAAATAGACTTCAGTTCCAGTACCAACTCGGGTTGCTGGCTTGTGGCTGGCAGGAACGCTGCACCATGAAAAGGATTCTGAGGCTGGGCAGGAAAGAGTGGAATGATGGATTAGAAACGTCTACCACGAATGTACAGATGAAACAGTATGCTTTCTGTGAGAGTTAAGTGGAAGAGTATCATGTTAGTGAAAGGCATTCTACCTGATCCAATAAATAAATGCAATTGCAAGAAACATCAACATTGATATTTAACAGGTAAAGATCCATCTATTCACAATTTAACCATAGGAATATCCTCTGAGAGCTCCAACATCTGTTTTTTAATATTTATGAATTTACCTAATAATTCTAATATTTAATAGGAAGGATGAATTTGATTATCCAGTGGTTTATCAAAAATACCATAGTTAATGACATTATATTTTAGTGTTTTCTTACAGCTGGATCAAAGTCATCAACAATTAGCTAATTACCAAATTGTCACTGTACTGACACTGCTATTCTAAATCCAATGGCTTGTTTATTTAACTGCTCGCTAGTCTCTGTTATGAGCTTTTAGCTTTTTCCTCTGATGGTTTTGGGCCTAACAGCACACTGTTGGTTGGTTTTTGCCTTTTTTCCCAAGGCTTAATGTTGGTTTGTTTTACTATTCACTTGATGTACTCACTTGTTGCAGAAGGCTGAGGATAGGTGAAGAAGCCATCATCTACCTGATCTTTACAAATATTTAGGCAGGGAGGGACACAAACCATTTTTAGGTCATCTTTGTCTCTCTGTGCAATACAACTCTTAAAACTATTTTTTATCTTTCTCCTATTTATGGAACTATTTGTTATATATAATTTCTAAAATGTTATAATATTCTAAGTTATGCATAGTTATTTTCTATTTCATGTAACAATAAAGTATATGTGTCTTTAAAAATATTATAATATCTTACATTATGGATAAAAGCTATTATTTTTTTCTACATTATATGCTATGCATACTTCAGCATGTAAAGCTTTGTGGATCTGGGAAGATAATAAAGAAGATCTCACATGAGAAATGTACCCATGCAAACATCTCCTCTAATTATGTTATAGAATGATAGATACAATAAATGGAAAACTGGGAGAGACCTTAGAGGTCACTTACTCAAATGATTTTCAAACATAGTTTAAGTACTCATTCTAGAAAAGAAAGATCCTAGAGGGCCCCAATGTGAAATGGTTAAACTCTGAGCTCCCCCTGACTGAAACAGAAGCGGGGCCCTGTGCTTCTCGGCTTCTCTACTTCCGCAGCCCAGCCCAGCCTGGTGGTCCCTAAATCATAGAAACTGAGGAAAGGGAGGCTTAGTTGGGTGCTGTATTTGCAGGATTTGTTTGCTGAGCATTTCAACACCAGACTACAAACGCTGTATCGTGTTTCCCTTGGATCACCCCTTTATGAGACCTCTAAAGCAGGAATTTTTAATATCTTATACACCAACCACTACTAGACCATGCACCTCTATTCTGAATGGACTTTGAATATGCCCTTCCTCTTATTTTTCCAATCATTTATAAGTTTACACCCATAATCATTTAAACTAAGAATAATAATGTTATTAGAGAATAACAACCACAGTACGTGACATACAAGATTTCAGGTACCTGTTACCATATTAACCTCAGCATCTGCTTCTTTATCTTAACTGTCAGACTTCCAGAAACTCCTGATTTTTTTCAGATAGGTAGCTGCAAAAGGTAATTTTTTTAACATTTAATTGAAAGAGAATTTATATGCAATGAAATGCACAGATATTAAGTGTACCATTTGATGATTTCTGATAAATGTGCACACCCAATATGCCCATCAAGATATAGATACATTTCTGTTTGTCTGATTTGGGTTGAGGAGAGAATGCTTTTTACCATGTGCAGGCAAGCCAGAGCTCAGTCAGACAGAAAGTCTTCTTGAGAGGCTCACTGAAGAGCTGAGGACCAGTCAGGGCCTGAGTTAGAACAGCAGCCCAGGTGGTAAAGAAATATTCGCAGCCAAGCAAAGCTGGGGAGCCCCACCCCACCACTCTGTGAACTCAGGCACCGTCCCTGAAGCTGAAACACCAAGTGGCCGGTGGGCACCATGGTTACAATGATGCACAGTGGCATTTCTTATCTGGTGGGGCAGGTCTCACTAGGGAGAAGAGGCTGGAGCTCCTTTTCCCAAAGTGTACTCTCGTTGGGTCAATAGCAAGATTGTTATGGGAGGGTAACCTAAGCCGGGTAATGTGTGTAGGATCTGTGGCTTTATTGTGCCCCTGCTATGTTAATTAGTATTAGGAGCATGATGGATTGGCAACACGTGTGTGCTCTGAGTCTTAAACCAGCCCTGAGAGTTTAGCACTCCATTAGTTACACATCACAGAAACCCAGGGGATGTTTACTCAAAAAGAGGATCACTTACAAGAGGGAAACATGCTAATTCATTCCTGATACTGTCTGGGGAGAAGGACACCCCATTGGCCCATGAGTGGTGTAACCTGTCATCCAAGACAGAGATGGAATGAAAGGCTGGCGGGAAACTACAGAAAGCCCTGGCCCCCTTGGCCTGGGAACCCTGAAATCTCAAATCCTCAGTTGTTCCTACATGAATCCCTCTGAGACAGAAGTTCAGAGAAGGCCTGTGTTGACATTTCAGTTCATTACACTGTTCCAGAAGCAGGGAACCCTCAACCCCATCTCTCCCACACCCTTGCCAGGCCACAGAGAAGGGAATTCCCACTCTGCCCTCCTTCCCATCACATTTTCCACCAGCTGCTGCCTCTCAGGCCCAGACCAGCTGTATCTACCCCCACCTCAGCCCAGTGGGTACAGAAAGGGCCCAGAGATGTCTAAACTCCAGATGCTGCTCTGAGGCAGGTGATTAGTGCTAGCCTTTTTTTATTTTTATTTTTGGAAAATTAAGAGGACTTTGAGAAGATAAACTCCAAACCCCCTTCTCACTCTAAGGTTCTGGAGTTTCAATGTTGTCAAAGCAATTCTGTAGACATGAGAAAATACAGGTGTGGCTAAAATATTACTAATTCCTGAATGGTGCTTGCTTTAAATTAGTCTGTATAATTGGTATGTAATAGCTAAAGAATACAGAATGCATATATACATTTGGGCCGTGGTGTGCTGGTAAATGTTTAATAACTGGCTGCTTTGCCTGGCCTGATAGTCACTGTGGTATCAACATGCCCACCATGGCTGACTTCAGGCTACCAACCTGATACCGGGAAATGCAGGGCTGGGAAAAGATGTTCACAACTGGTTCTTGCAGGCCAACAGAATCAGGCTCCAGCACACCCTTACAAGCTGGATAAACACACTTAAATAAAATCACCCCTGCTTCTCATTATCTGTCAAGTTTGTCCTCGGCCTTCCACTCTGTTCTGGTCCACACCTCTCAGTGGAGTAGTTAAGATCATGGTCCCTAAGTCAGCATATCTGGTTCAAATCCCAATTCTGAGGCTGGGTAGCACTGAGTGTATTCCTTTGTCTCTTTCCCTGTCTACAAAACTAAAACTTTTTAAAACAGTTTCTACTCCATAGGGATGCTGTGTGGATTAAATAACTTACCTAATACACTCTCAAATGTCAGGGTACCTCAGGGTCACCTAGACAGTTTGTTGGAACATAGATGGCTGGGCCTCACCTCCAAAGTTTCCAATTTAGTAGGTCTTGGATAGGGCCTGGAAATGTACATTAATAACAAGTGGGGCCTGAGTTTGCATTTTCAACAAATTCCCAGGTGATGATGGGGCTGGGCCAGAGCCCACACTTGTGGAGAGCCACCACCCATAAGGTTTCAGTATGTGCCTACAATCCACTAAATGTTGGCTATTACCAGTGTCAATTCTAAGAGATCAGAGCTGTTGCCTGTAAAAAAAAAAAAAAAAAGCCATGCCACAAAGACTGCAGGGCCTTCCTAAATAAACACACGATCCTAGAAGGGTTCCTCAGGATCTCAGACAAACCTCAGCTACCCTCAAACAAGGAATAGCAAGGAGAACACCCACTGTCCAATGCTGCTCCCTCCATCAGTCGGTCAACAGACAAACCCCATCTGAGTGTCTACTGTGGGCCGGCTCTACAAGATGAAGATCAGGAAGGCTAAAAGGCACATACACTGAAGAAGAAAAATTTTTAAATGCATTGCTTCCTTGGGACACCAGCCAAGAAAAGAAATCCCCAAAGGGCAGCCGTCCTTCCATCAAGCATTTGAGTCGGCATGTTCGTTTTTCAGGTGTTGATCACATGTATGCCTGGTCAGCATTAATATTTTTTGGTCGTGACCTGGGCTGGTAGGGACTGTTCTTGGCACCAGACATGACTGATTCTTAAATGAAGAACATAATTTATATTCTGTGTCACTAATTCTTCATACAACTCCCATTTTGCATTTTTAACTACACTTGAAACAGCTCAAAATTGTGTAACTCTTTATATTCATGTCTCATTACAATTACGAATTGCTCTAAACTCACTATGTTCGTTGCAAAATGAAGAGGGGAGGTACAAATGCTTAATTCTTAATGGCTTTTTAGGTCAAGGATGCTAGTGTATCAAGTAATTGTTTTTTGCTAAAATATGTCTCACAGCCACATCCTGGGGTCGCTTCATGCATAAACTAATGCGAGAGAAAGCAGGACTCACTGACTGAGAAACAGAATGCTTATGCCCCCCTCACTCCCACGTGAACTTCCGGGACAGAAGTTCCCGGCGGCTGGGGAGCTGGCACACACGCTGTTTGATTGTGTAACGACCATCCCTGCCCTGCATTTGGCAACCACGGGAAACACAGCCGAGTATTGAAAACCCAGATGGGAAACCCTGGGGAGACCAGCCCTTCAGATTCTCCGTGGACCTTTTTAGAGCCTCAATATTCTGATTTTCAGATATATCTAGAGGAGGCCTGCCCTAACATTTCCACCTTATTTTTAATGGTTAATTTTCTTCCCTTTCATGGAATTCAGTGGCACACCTGTGCCGGCACAAGCATTCCCACTGTGCGCAGACCCCCTGACTTACCCCTAAAAGCCAGCTTTGCCTGGGCCAAGAAACACAGAATCCATCCTTCCTCTTTTCCACATTTCTCACTTAAAAGGTAGTTGGCCCCTCCAAATGCATTTCACTACGATAATCCTCTTCCTCCCTCAAACGCCCTCAACCAGCCACCTTTCTCCTTCCCCGTCATCTTAGTTGTCTCCACAAATGTGGTGTAGTGTGGAAGGAGAAAGAAGAAAGTGAGTCTTCTGCTGTTTGTCCCTAAAATCCCATAATGCCAAAAGTGTTGGAACTGTATCATACCCTTCACACTATAAACTAATCATACAACTCAAAAATTCCTAAGGTAAATATGGAGTGAGGTAAACTAGCCATTAACACAAAATGAGAGAAATGTTCCCATCTTGTGTATTAGGTGCCTGACTTTCCTCTATTACTAACACTCATGTCTTATGGCTTATAAACAAGGACGTCAAAGGAAAAGAACAACAGATTTGACTACCTGAACACTGAAATGATATAAGGAAAAAGAAAGGTGAAGAGAGAAGGAGGAAAGGAAAAAACAGACTAGGAAAATCATTTGCAGCAAATAGGATAAGAGGTTGATACCTTAAGTATTATTTAATTGATAATAGAATACAGGAATAAACAAAATTCATAAAATAATAAATACAACTAGCAACTGAATACAGAAAAACAACTTCACTGGAATCAAAGAAATGTGAAATTTAAAACATCAAGATACCATTATTCACCTAATAAAGTAGCGAAAAATAATTTATGCCCAATAAAGATAGTATCGAACTGGCAGGCAAACACTGATGGGGAACATTCAATATTGGTACAATCCTTGGACAGAGAAGTGTAAAAACACATGGAAAATGCCATAAAATTGTTTATACCCTTTGAACCTGAAATCCCACTTCTAAAAGAGAAAATAAGACAAAGAAAAGGCTATATACCCAAATACATTCAAGGTAACATTGTCATTTTTTTAAAGTGGAAGTAACCTAAAAGCCCAACAATGTGGAATAACTAAATAAAACTATAGTACATCCATCCATTCATTTATTCAACAGACATTTATTAATCACCCTCCATGTGCTAATCACTCCTTTCCTACTGTCAAATTCTATGGGTAATCCATAATGGATAAGTGAGGTAGAATATACATTTAGATTATTTCCCTTTAAGTCAAGCTATGTCTGCCTTCAGTGGACCATTGACAAGTATATCACTTGCAAATTATCAAGGAATAAAATGCTCAGTGTGCCATTAGGGGATTGTTATCATTAAAAAGACAACAGATAGCAAGTATTGGTGAAGATGTAGAGAAAAAGGAACCCTTGTGCACTGTGGGAATGTAAAATGGTGCAGCCACTATAGAAAACAGTATGGAGGTTCCTCAAAAAATTAAAAATAGAGCTACTTTATGGTCCAGCAAGCCCACTTGTGGACTTATCCAAAGGAAAGGTGGAAGTGGTATCTGCACTCCCATGCTCACTGCAGTATTCACAATAGCCAAGATATACAGACAACCTAAGTGACCATCAACAGAAGAATGGATATATATATCCCATCTTCTTTATATTATATGTACATACACACACACACACAGGAATATTATCCAGCCATCAGAAAGGAAATCCTGCCATTTACAACAACATGGATAAAACTAGAAGGCATTATGTTAAGTGTAATAAGTCAGACATAAAAAGACAAATACTGTATAACATCACCTTTCTGTTGAATCTAAAAAGGGTGAACTCATAGAAACAGAGACTAGAATAGTGGTTATCAGGGGCTGGGCTGGCGGGAGAAATGAGGAGATATTAGTCAAAGGTTACAAATTTCCAGTTATAAGATGCATTAAGTTATGGTGATCTCATATACAGCATGGTAATTATAGTTAATAATACCATCTTATATACTTGAAAGTCACTAAGAGAGTAAATCTTCAATGTTCTCCCCACAGAAAAGAAATAGTAATTATGTTACATGATGGGGGTGAGCTAATGCTATGGTGGTAATCATTTTGCAATATATGAGTGTATTAAATCAACAGATTGTACATCTTGAACTTATACAATGTTAAAGGTCAATTATATCTCAATAATCTTTGAAAACATAAAAATTAAAGTTAAAATGGTTTTAATAAAATGCCCATTGAAAATATCAAGGATATTGATGGTAATATTTAAGAGTATCTGAATGTGAACCTTGGGAAAATCATGGGAGACAGCTATACCAAGGGCTCCCAGTAGCTCAGAATTCACAGTCCACTGCTTTAAGGACTTGAACTAAAGTGTACTGGAGCCCCAGGGCCTCATCAACCACTTTCCTTCAAAGGGCCCTGTAAACATCTATGTGAAGCCTGGGTCCTGGGGGCAGCAGAGATGACAGGCAGGAGCAGGTGATGAAACGGCTTCACTCTCCAGTGGGGCTCCTTTTCTCAAACATATCCCATCAACCCTTGTTAAATGCCCCTCACTGCACCTCCAGCTCTGGAGGCTCTATGGACAATCCAGGAAGAGAGTCAGGAACACAGAATGTGGTGGGAGGGAAGCATGCTTGCCGTCTAAGAAGCTGGGCTGTCTTCAGACTCTGGGCTGGTGGTTTGGCCCAGGCAAAGAGAGCTCTTTGGGCTGCCCCACTTGTCACTGGCCTCAGAGCAGCACCCATCTTCCTGGCAGAGAGGGTGGCCCCAGGTGCTGACATCAGACACCTGCCTCCCGGTATCAGCTAAGATGCATCCCTGTAAACACACCACTTTCCCGCTATTCCCTAAAGCCTAAAATGTTTTTGTCAATAAGGAATAACCCTTCATTTCACATTTGGAGATGAGGCTTCAAACTGCTACCTCCGGCAGAGATAATGACAAGTTAAGTATTAAGTATACTTGCTGTGTGCCAGATGTTACTCTAAGTGTTTTACATATAGCAATTCATTTAATTCTCACAACAAACCTGGGAGGAAAGTACTATTACTTTCAAACCCACTTTACGGATGAGGAAACTTTAGAGATTTCGAGTAACTTGCCACATTCACACACTAATAGGATGCCTTTTGATCCAGTGATCCCACTTCTGGGAATAAATTAACCTGTAGGAATGAAAATATCTATACACAAATACGTTTGTGGTGGCATTACGTAACATGGGGAAAAGCTGGAAGAAACCTATTAAGAGTAACAAGTAGTGAATAGCTAAGATACTTCATCTACTGGGGGATTTGGACTCAGGCAGGCTGGCTCTAGTACATTAACCACTACACCACTCTGACTTCTTAGAAAGAAACTAACCACGAAAATTTACAGTGTGGGTAAATGGCTGATATACAGAGCCCTTCCTGAAAGCAGTTTGGAGACGATGGAGAAACTGACTGCCCGGAGGATGACATGGGGCGCTGGCTGGGATCAGAGCTCGGGCAACACATTTTGATGACCTCATGGTTTTGCCAGTACTGGGTCTGGGTGCCCCATTCCTTCCCAGAATCAAACTCCTTACCGCTCCCTCCTCCTCTTCTTCAAAAGCAAAAGTAAGCAGGTACTAATCTAGGTACTGACCTATCTTTTTAAAGGAAATAATTATGTTTTTAACCTCCCCAAAAGCCTTAGAACCACTAAACTAATCTCAACAAAACAAAACTCCTATCTACAGCTCAGGGTTGGAAAGGGAATTTGTTAACAGGGTACTGGGTTCGGTTATTGGGGTTAACAGGGCTCAGGCACTGATGGACAGCCTCAAGCTAAGCAATCCCACAACGTAGCAGATTCCCATGAGTCCAGGCTACTGAGCAGGGCCCCTGAAGTGGGTTTCCTCATATTTAAAGCCCCTTCAGTAATGCCAGGAGCCAGGTCAGGACACAGCTAAGACGAACCTGCCATCTGCAATGGCCTCACCCACACACCACCTCACCCACTGCTCACAGGTGTGCACAAGCATATACTCCACTTCCCGCCCTCCAGGCACGCTGGCTCGTGGGTGAACCTGCATGCACACACACACACGCCCTTTCCTTCTCTGGTTTCTCTCCTTGTCTTCTCCCTGATTCTTACTGCTGAAAAGCACATCCTCCCCTGACTTCCATTGAGAAGTGTCTTGGGACACAGCCAAGGCCTTCCTGAGCTTCTGCTCAGGACTGGGGTACTTCCCCTTTCACTTTTGAACTTTCCTAAAGCCTTCTTTAATTTAATATGCTGGATATGGGCGAGTTATTTGGCACAGAAATCATGGGCTATCTTGGATTAAGTAGTGTGGACTCTTGGCATTCCCAGTGTTAACATTCACGGCTCCAACTGTAAGAAATTTCCAGGACATGTGGAAATGTGTGATTTTTCTGGGGCACAAACTTGAATCTGACTCACTGTATGGCTGGTATGGAAGTGAGCTCCTTAACTATAGTGAGTGAGGCTAGCCGAGCACCCAGTGTGTACATCTCTGCTCAGCTGTGTGGCTCTATTCTCAAAATCAAGAATGCACTTTATGGAAGAAGAAAGAATTGGATACATATGGGCTCTCATGAGGGTCCTGGAATGTATCTTTAGAATGTCAAAGGTCAGCTTACTCTCTCACTATCATAAAGAAACCAGGAAATATATCCTTAACATGAGTGGGGATAAGGGATTTGGTTCTGCAAGCTGTGTTCAGGTACAATATGCATGGATTAGTCAGTAAGCACCCTCCACCCCAACACCCGCCAACCAGGAATTCAGTCCTAAGTGAAGGGGTCAAAAAAGCAATGCACCCTATCCCTTTCTCTGGGAACTTTCGGGATCAGCAAAGAAAAGGCAGCCAGAAAGAAAAAAGAAAGTGTAAGCTAACAATAATGACTAACTCCTTGTCTGGGAGGAGAAAAGGTTTCTGAAATATCTCAAGGCACAGGTTTGGTGTCAGACATGAGTTAATATCCCAGCTCTGCCATTATTGGTTATATAATCTCTGTAAGCCTTCATTTCCTTATCTCAAATGGGGATAATAAAACTGTCTAACTGTTTGGGTTCTTACAAAGATTCGATGAGATCTGTGTGAACTGCTAGCACACTGCCTGGCAACTAGAAAGTGCTTGATTAACGTTAGCCAGTGTTTTTATTATTTTACTATCTGTTAGAGAGTGATGGGAATTAGAAGTTTCCTGACTACCGAAACCATCACTTTCTCCTTCAGTTGCTTTTGCCTTAGAGGTTTATTTTCCTGGTCTGAAAAATAACACCTGGGTCCCACTCCTGTGGGGCTGGAGTGCCTCCAGTGTCCATCCTCTAAGGCCATATAGCCATGGGCATGACCCACCTTGCAGGTCTTAGATAACTTCACAATCTTTGCTGGAAGAAAATCAAAGAGGCCAGGGATAGCCCATCTGGTCAGACTGCTCACTAATAAAACCAGGATGCTTCAGAAGAAAGAGACAACTTTTCAGGAATGTGATAGACCCCCTCCTGTGATGGACACAACATCTGTTTGTCCCATCTTACAGATTTGGGGATGTTGGGTCTGAGAGCTGTTTTTTCTGACAGCATTAGATGGAATGCTGTTTCTATGCTCACGCAGGGTGTCTTTTCAACTCCAAATGTAAACAGTTAGCTCCAAGAATGGAAGAAATACCAGGTTACAGGGGCAAGCAATTACTTGATGTTTCTTTAAGGGATTTGGGACTACTTGAGTTTAAGTTAACATTTTTTTTCTGAGGATATTTTTTTATTTTACTTTTTTAATAGAAGTATAGTTGATATACAATATTATATTGGTTTCAAGTATACAACATACAATAATGTAGGTTTGACAGTTATTTACATTATTAGATGCTCACCCCAACTAGTGTAGTTACTATCTGCCAACATAGAGAAATGTCACAGAATTACTGACTATATTTTCTATGCTGTCCTTTCATCCCCATACTAATTTATATGTGATTGAGATTTTGTGCCTCTTTATCTCCTTCACCTATTTCCCTCTCCTACCCAAACCCCTCCCCAGTGGTAACCACCAGTCACTTCTCAGTGTCTATAAGTCTATTTGAGTTTTGTTTTTCTGCTGTTTTGTTGTCAGATTCCACTTATAAGCAAAATTATATGTATTCTCTCTCTCTCTGCCTGACTTATTTCAGTTAGCATAATACCCTTTAGGTCCATCCATGTTGTCAAAAATGTCGATATTTCTTTCTTTTTAATGGCTAAGTAATAGTCCATTGTCTATATGTAGCACATCTTCTTTATCCATTCATCTATTGATTAGCATTTTGGTTGCTTCCATATGTTAACTATGGTAAATAATGCAGCCATAAACATAGGGATGTATATATCTTTTTGAATCAGAGGTTTTGTCCTCTTTGGGAAAATTCCCTAGAAGTAGAATTACTGGGTCATATAGTATTTCTATTTTCAGTTTTTTGAGAAACCTCAACACTGCTTTCCATAGTAGCTGCCCCAATTTACATTCCCACCAACAGTGCAGGAGGGTGCCCTTTTCTCCACATCCTCATCAACATTTGTTATTTCTTGTCTTTTGGATAGTGGCCATTCAGACTAGTGTTAGGTGACATCTTATTGTGGTTTTGATTTGCATTTCCCTGATGGTTATTGATGTGGAGCATCTTCTCATGTGCCTGTTAGCCATCTGTATGTCTTCTGGAAAATGTCTGTTCAGGCCTCTGCCCATTTTTTTAACTGGGTTATTTGGTTTTTGGTGTTGAGTTGTATGAGTTCTTTATATATTTTGGATATTAGCCCCTTATCAGATATATCATTTGCAAATACATCCTCCCATACTGAATAGCCAAAGAGGAAATCAAGCAATACATATAGACAAATGAAAACAGAAACACAATGGTTCAAAATATGTGGGATGCAGCAAATGCAGTTCTAAGAGGGAAATACATAGCAAGTTAAAACCATAATAAAGTAGCACTATACACCCATTAGAATAGCTTTAAAAAATTTTTTTAATTGACAATACCAAGTGTTGGTGATGTGAAGCAACTGGAACTCTCATACACTGCTGGTGAGAATGAAAAATAGAACTGCTACTTTAGAAAATACTTTGGACGTTATTATTAAGTAAAACATATACTGGCCATATGACCCAGCAATTCCACTTCTGAGTATTTACACAATAGAAATGAAAACATGTGTCTATGCAAAGATTTCTATGTGAATGTTCATAGTAACCTTATTCATAATAGCTCAAACTGGAAGTAAAACAAATGTCATTCAAAAGGTGAATGGATAAACAAATTGTAACTCAGATACATCCACACCATGGAATACTACTCAGCAATAAAAATAAATAGATATGTACAACAATAGGGTTGAACCTATAAAACATTTCACTAAGCAAACTAAGTCAGACACAAAACACTACATACTGTATGCATCTACTTTTATGACACTCTGGAAAAGACAGATCTAATGCATAGTGACAGAAAGCAGGACAGCAATTGCATGGGGCCAAGAATGGGGGAAGACTGACCAGGAAGGAGGATAAGAAAGTCAATGATTCTCAACCTATGCACTTCTTTAGCTATAGGAGTATGTGTTAATATTCTTTATCAAAACACTTTGTACCAAGTAAGAAATAGAAGTTCCTAATGAGAATAAATCTAAGAATAGATTTTTTTCTAATATCCAAGGTGAAATAAAAATAGAGAAAACTACTAATTTTGTGCCAGGACTCTTTGTAGACAGGTCAGGTATTTAATCGTCCCAGGAGCATATGAGGTACAATCTGGTACTATCTTCACAGGTGAGGAAATCAAGGCGAGAGAGGACGCCTCAGGCAGTATGTGTCTCACTGGTGAGTGGCAGAATGCAGGCAGTGTGACTCTAGGAATCTGCTTCCTTAGCCTCTGTGCTATACCGCCTGTTGGACCAGATAGCGTTTTGCTCCCAGAGACCTAAAATTCCTAGAATTACGCAGATCTCCTAGGAACAGAAGCAACATTAAGAATAGCTCTAGATGGGAGATAGCACTTCCCAACAGGGGTAAATAGGTCTTCCTGCTGAGATTTTTTAAAGGGAATGGACAACTCTTCACACAAGAGTTTTTTTCTGGAGTCAGAATGGATTCAAATAACTCCTGAAAGCCCCTGTCCACCCCTTGCCTCAGCTGGCAGTTATAAGAAGGTGTATCTGTGTGCTGGATAAGGAAGATGCACACCTGGGCCAACATACTGTATTTCACACTCGTTAATCCAAGAAGGGGCGCGAAAAAACAGCGAGAAAGGAAGGGTCCATCAGGTCCTCAGGATGAAGAAAACAGCGCATTTGAGAGAAGTGGCTCCTGGCGACTCCTCCGTGTACAGATGCCCACTTTGGCAGGAGCATGCAAAGCCTCTCTTTGGTGAATCCCTGCAGACGGGGATCAAGGGAGGCTGGGGATTAGTGCCAGGAATCATTCATAATATCCAAAACAATCACCTGACCTCAGAAATCTTCCTCAACAAGCTAGGCGTGAGGAAAAATCAGTCCCTTCCCAAAGCAAACGAATAAGCAGGAGGACCTCCTGGAACCACTATATCCTCTAAGTCTGGAGCCACAACTACCTAATCGCCCTTAACAGCCCCCTTCCCACCGACCGGCAGGGGGTATGCCCCCTGCTGGGAACAACTTTGTGGGGGTACTTTTCAGATTCCATCTTGCACGCATTGTGTATCTTTTATTTCCCACCAGAATGAAAACTCTGTGAAGGCGTGGACCCTGTTTAAACTTCACTGCATCCACCTCATCCTCTCCCACACATTAGTAAGGAGCATAGCTGATGGACAGAAAGAAAGAAAGAAGGAAGGGAAAGAGGAGGGAAGGAATAAAATTAGTGGATATGAATGAACCCATATTTTCTTAAAATACCAGTGGTAGTAAATCAGTTGTGATATTAAGAAGCAAACTTCCCTAGCTTGCTAAGGCCTTAAGCTTGTGTCATTCAAACATCCTCAGCATCCAGGCTTTATATGCCTCGAGGCCCCATTGCTCCAGTACCAAATGATTACTTCTATTCCTGCATCGTTAGTCTGCCATCCTAACATGGGCTAACAGATAGCTCTTTGGATTGTCATCAGTGAATAATATTTTCCAGGTGCCAAATGTCAGATAAATACATTTGTCTTACCAGAAAACTCAAGATTTTTTTTTAATGGAAAACTATAAAACTCCAAATGGATTTGCTTCTGCTCGGTCCATCCTCCTCTACCATCCTGGTTTGAGTAACAAGGTCCAGATGAACTGTAACGTTAGTTAATTTCTCTCTGGGCCCCGATTTCCTATGAGAAAGGAAGGTGGATGACATTTCAAAAGAGCTTTCTGAGATTTATGTTTCTTTATCCATGGAGGTCTTTCAAGAGCCCAGCATTTTCTCATAACCTGGGAAGCTCCTTTTGTCTGCCTTTGAACCTATTTATTAACTGAACAATTTTTTAGATGAATTGAAGAAAGAAATAGTCTTCAAGTAGAAATCAAGAGGGGTTAAGAAAAGTACTAAATCATGTATGGCTTCCCAGTGATAAGAAATGGCCTCTTATTTGAAAAAAATTATATATATGTGTATATACATACATTATATATATATACATACACACATACATATATATATATATACACATGTATGTATGATGTGTGCATATACAGGCATACATCTGTGTGTGTGTGTATAAAGATAGAGGCATTTATCCATTTAGTATACTAAAATAACTGTACTTTTCCCATACTGTGTTACAGGGAACACAGATATTTTACTTTTCTCTAATGCAACCAAACAAACCTTTGAACCTAAAGTTAAATGAATTCCTACGTGAATCACCATCACAACACACCCTGCCAGGCCCCTGCAATGTGCACAGCACAATGCTGTCTCTGTGAAGCAGATATAGAAACATAAGATCCTGGCTCTGCTTTAAAGAGCACACTGTCCTCATGGAGACACTTAAAATGTGCATATAAAATCTGATCTTGTCATTCCCCTACTGAAAACCCTAGAGTGGTTTCCCACTGCATTTAGGATAGAAAGCACATTTAGCACATCCTCAGGAAACCTCCTAGGCTTACCTCCTTGCTCTCTGCATGTTCAACCAGGCACTTTGGCTTCACCATTCCTCAAACACACCAAGTTCATTCCAACCCCAGTCCCTTAGCACCTGCCATTCCCTCTTCCTAGCATTTTCCTTCTCTCACTGTTCCCCCTTTATTTCAAGTTTGTGGCATACTCAGTGTATTAATTAGAGTTCTCCAGAGAAATAGAACCAATAGGATATGTGTTAATATATATAAGGAAATTTAAGCATTGGCTTACACAGGATGGCCGAGAAGTCCTATGATCTGCTGCCCACAAGAGGGAGACCCAGGAAAGCCCGTGGTGTAATTAAGTCTGAGCTCAAAGACCTGAGGATGGAGGGCTAATGTGTAAGCCTGAGTCCTAACAACCACGAACCACTGGCACCTCTGTTCCAGGGCAGGAAAAGATGGGTATTTGAGATTAAGCAGACATGTAAATTCACCCTCTGTCTTTCTGTTCTGTTCAGCCCTCAAGGAACAGGGTGGTGCCCATCCACTATGGGGAGGCCTGTCAGCTTTACTCAGTTCACCAATTCAAATACTACTCTCTTCCAGAAACACCCTCAAACACACCTAGAGTGATGTTCTATCAGTTCTCTGGGTTTCTCTTAGCCCAGTGAAGATGACACAAAAAATTAACCATCACACTCAGAAAAGCCTTCCCCCAATTAATCAAGCTCTTTGCTATTATGCCTTATAGTACCCTTTGTTTTCTTCCTAACAGTTATTAGTTTGTAGCTTATCTTTATCTATATTTATATTTAATTTCAGATTTATATCTATTTCCAGATTTCCCAACTGGACTGTAAGTTCCATGGCAGCTGAACTCTTCTGTCCCATGCAATCTCAAGCCCTAAGCCTGGCACACAGTAGATACACAACATCTATTGACCAAATCAACAACTGAATGAAAATATGAAGTTTCACTGGCAGTTCAAGACAAGGTCAGGTACTAGATAGAGATTAATTCACTGAAAGTTACAGTTCATTCACATTTTTTCGACTTGTTGCACATGATCTAAGTTTCTTATTATTTTTCCTTTTGTATTCTTTAGAGACATAGCAACATGGGATACAGACCCCACTGCTCAGCTCACAAGCCTGAGCAGCTCTGAGGCTTCAGAATACCAAAGACCCTTGCCCAGAAAGTGTTCCCTCTGGTGGCTAAACACCCCCTCCTAGTGCCAGTTCAGCTTTCCGCTTTTTTTAATGCAGGGAGAGTGTAGTAGGAAAGTGAACTAAGCCCTTCCTAACATGAACAGTATTTGTGAACCTTCCAGAGGAAAAGCCATTTACAGCTATGATTGTTGAACCCTGGCCAGAAAAGAAATTGCACAAAAGTAGGTCTTCATATTCATCAGGTTATCTTCCAGATACCTCTATACACTTTATAAAGATTGTCCAGATTGAAGGATTCTATCCCAGATTTCAGGTTTTTGTCTTTATACTTAAAGACAGACTAAAAAAACCCACTTTCAAGGAGAAATAGAAGTGGCATGCTCAAAGTTATGTGGAAACTTCTAAAGAGTATTAGAAAAGCAGGCCTCCTGGTGGATGGGCACTGGACACCCAGGAAAGCTGCAGGCATTTGGTTATATTCATGATGTTCCTTTTTGGACAAAGAAAAAGTCAGCTTGCTTTAAGGACCAGAGTGGCAAGAGTCAGCACCCCATCAGAACCCACAATGGGGGACCAGGCTTGTATACCAGGGCTTCAGGAGAAAGCACAATGTTGCAGGTGTTGGAGCACAGTAGTCTCTGACTGCCAGACCGTGTGTTTTCTTCCACTGTAGGAAATCGGCACACCTGTAAAATGGGTCTCTTTTGCAATATAGTAGCCTGACCAATACCCTCTCCCAGCTTTCCAAGAAATTTGATATACTCCACACCAAATTCCTTACTCTGCACTAAAGCCATGAAGATAGCAAGGCCAAAATTCTTGGATGAAATAATCTCTAATTTACTCCAAGTCCTCGGGAGAAAAGGGTAAGGACCAATTGCATCATAAGGGAAATGTCCCAGGAACCAGCAGTCCATGGGCAAGCACGAGGTCATGTAGGGTTGAGGGTCCTGGCATCACTGAGGAGAATGTGATGATGGAACTATTTAAAAGACAGAGGACAAAACAGTTAATAAAATGGCAATGAGTATATATCTATTAATAATCACCTTAAACGTAAATAGACTAAGTGCACCAATCAAAAGGCAGAGTGGCAGAATGGATAAAAAAAACAAGGCCCATCTATATGCTGCCTACAAGAGACTCATTTCAGGCCCAAAGACATACACAGACTAAAAGTGAAGGGATGGAAAAAGATATTTCATGCAAATAATAGGGAGAAAAAAGCAGGAGTAGCGGTACTTCTATTAGACAAAATAGACTTCAAAACAAAGAAAGTAATAAGAGACAAAGAAGGACATTATATAATGATAAAGGGGTCAGTCCAACAAGAGGATATAACCATTATAAATATATATGCACTCAATATATGAGCACTACATATGTAAAACATACTAACAGAATTAAAGGGGGAAATAGATTGCATCTCATTTTAGGAGACTTTAACAAACCATTCACATCAATAGACAGATAAACCAGACAGAAAATAAGTAAGGAAACAGAGGCACTGAACAACACATTAGATCAGATTGACTTAACAGATACCTACAGAACACTCCACCCAAAAGCAGCAGGATACACATTCTTCTCAAGTGTACATGAAACATTTTCCAGAATAGATCACATACTAGGCCACCAAAGAGCCTCAATAAATTCAAAAAGACTGAAATTGTATCAAGTAGCTTCTCAGACCACAGTGGTATGAAAATAGAAATAAATTACACAAAGAAAACAAAAAGGCCTGCAAACACATAAAGGCTTAACAACATGCTTCTAAATAATCAGTGGATAAATAACCAAATTAAAAAAGAAATCAAGCAATACATGGACACAAATACATGAAATACATGAAAACAACAACTCAACAGTCCAAAACCTGTGGATGCAGCAAAAGCAGTTCTAAGAGGAAAGTACATAGCAATACAGGCCTATCTCAAGAAACAAAAACAACTCCAAATAAACGGTCTAAACTCACAATTAAAGAAACTAGAAAAAGAAGAACAAATGAAGCCAAAGTCAGTAGGAGGAAAGACATAATAAAGATCACAGCAGAAATAAATAAAATAGAGAAATATAAAACAATAGTAAAAAACTAATGAGACCAGGAGCTGATTCTTTGAGAAAATAAACAAAATAGATAAACCCCTAACCAGATTTATCAAGAAAAAAAGACAGCATACACATATAGACAAAATCAGAAACAAAGAAGGGATAATCACAATGGATGCCACAGAAATATGAAGAATTATTAGAGAATACTATGAAAAATTATATACCAATAAATTGGATAACCTAGAAAAAAATGGACAACTTTCTAGAAAAATAAGACCTTCTAAGACCCAGAAGTAAAGAGAAAATCTGAACAGACCAATTACCAGCAATGAAATCGAACTGGTAATCAAAAAACTACCTAAAAACAAAATTCCTAAACCAGATGGCTTCAAAATTGAATTTTATCAAACATTTAGGGAAGAGCTAATAATACCCATCCTTAAAGTATTCCAAAAAAGGAGAAGAGGAGGGAATACTTACAAACTCATTCTATGAGGCCAGTATCAGTTCAATACCAAAACTAGGCAAAGACACCACAAAAAAAGAAAATTACAGACCAATATCCCTGATGAACATAGACACAAAGATCCTTAACAAAATATTAGCAAACCAAATTAAAAAATACATCAAAAAGATCACCTATCATGACCAAGTAGGATTTATTCCAGGGATGCAAGGATGGTACAATATTCATACATCAATCAATATCATGCATCACATCAACAAAAAGAAGAACAAAAATCACATGATCATCTCAAAAGATGCTGAAAAGGCATCTGACAAAATTCAACATCCATTCATGCTAAAAACTCTTAACTAGATGGGATAGAGGGAACGTACCTCAACATAACAAAGGCCATATATGACAAATCCACAGCCAACATACTTAATAGCAAAAAGCTAAAAGCTTTTCCTCTAAGATCAGGAACAAGACAAGGATTCTCACTCTCACCATTTTTATTAAACAAAGTACTGGATGTCCTAGCCACAGCAATCAGACAACAAAAAGAGATAAAAGGCATTCAAATTGGTAAGGAAGAAATTAAACTGTCACTATTTGCAGATGACATGATATTTTAGATAGAAAATCCTAAAGACTCCACCAAAAAAATTATTAAAACTAATAACTGAATTCAGCAGACTATAAAATTAATACACAGAAATCTGTTGCTTTCCTATACACTAATGATGAACTAGCAGAAAGAGAAATCAGGAAAATGATTCCATTCAGAATTGCATCAAAAAGAATAAAATACCTAGGAATAAACCTAACCGAGGAAGTGAAAGACCTATGCCCTGAAAACTACAAGACACTCTTAAGAGAAATTAAAGAGGACACTAACAAATGGAATTCATCCCATGCTCTTGGCTAGGAAGAGTTAATATTGTCAAAATGGCAATCCTGTCTAAAGCAATCTACAGATTCAATGCAATCCCTATCAAAATACCAACAGCATTCTTCAACAAACTGGAACAAATAGTTCTAAATTTTATATGGAACCACAAAAGACCCCGAATAGCCAAAGCAATCCTGAGAAGGAAGAATAAAGCAGGGGGATTTTGCTTCCCAACTTCAAGCTTTCCTACAAAGCCACAGTAATCAAGAAAATTTGGTACTGGCACAATAACAGACCCACAGACCAGTGGAAAAGAATAGAGAGTCCAGATATTAACCCAAACATATATAATCAATTAATATACGATAAAGGAGCCATGGATATACAATGGGGAAATGACAGCCTCTTCAACAGCCGGTGTTGGCAAAACTGGACAGATACATGTAAGAGAATGAAACTGGAGCATTGTCTAATCCCATACACAAAAGTAAGTTGAAAATGGATCAAAGACCTGAATGTAAGTCATGAAACCATAAAACTCTTAGAAAAAAACATAAGCAAAAATCTCTTGGACATAAACATGAGCCACTTCTTCATGAACATATCTCCCCAGGCAAGGGAAACAAAAGCAAAAATGAACAAGTGGGACTATATCAAGCTGAAAATCTTCTGTATGGCAAAGGACATCATCAATAGAAAAAAAGGCATCCTACAGTATGGGAGAATATATTCATAATTGACATATCTGATAAATGGTTGACATCCAAAATATATAAAGAGTTCACACACCACCACAAACAAAAAGCAAATAATCCAATTAAAAAATGGGCACAGGATCTGAACAGACACTTCTCCAAAGAAGAAATTCAGATGGCCAACAGGCACATGAAAAGATGCTCCATATTGCTAATCAGCAGAGAAATGCAAATTAAAACCACAATGAGATATCACTCACACCAGTGAGGATGGCCACCATCCAAAAGACAAACAACAACAAATGTTGGTGAGGATGTGGAGAAAGGGGAACCCTCCTACACTGCTGGTGGGAATGTAAATTAGTTCAACCATTGTGGAAAGCAGTATGGAGGTTCCTCAAAAAACTAAAAATAGAAATACCATTTGACCTAGGAATTCCACTCCTTGGAATTTACTCTAAGAATGCAGCAGCCCAGTTTGAAAAAGACATATGCAACCCTATGTTTATCGCAGCACTATTTACAATAGCCAAGAAATGGAAGCAACCTAAGTGTCCATCAGTAGATGAATGGATAAAGAAGTGGTACATATACACAATGGAATATTATTCAGCCATAAGAAGAAAACAAATCCTACCATTTGCAACAACATGGATGGAGCTAGAGGGTATTATGCTCAGTGAAATAAGCCAGGCAGAGAAAGACAAGTTTCAAATTATTTCACTCATATGTGGAATATAAGAACAAAGAAAAAAACTGAAGGAACAAAAGAGCAGGAGACTCACAGAACCCAAGAATGGACTAACAGTTACCAAAGGGAAAGGGACTGGGGAGGATGGTTGGGAAGGGAGGATAAGGGGATAAAAGGGGTATTCCAATTAGCAGACATAATGTAAGGGGTGGCAGGGGGAGGGCTGTACAACACAGAGAAGACAAGTAGTGATTCTATAGCATCTTACTATGCTGATGAGCAGTGACTGTAATGGGGTATGTGGTGGGGACTTGATGGGGGGCGTCTCGTAAACATAATGTTGTTCATGTAATTGTAGATTAATGATACGAAAATAAAATTTTTAAAATCAAATGTTTGGGAATAAATCTGTCAAAACATATGCAAACTCTATACAGAAAACTGCAAAATATTGTTCAATGTGATTAGAGAAGGCTTAAATAAATGAAAGACTCAATATTGTAAAGATATGTTTCCCTAACTTGATCTATAGATTCAATGTAATGCCAATCAAAACCCCAAAATACTTTTTCCCCATTGAAGAGTTGAAAATCTAAATCTAAAATTTATATGGAAATACAAATTACCAAAAAAAAGTCAATAAAATCTTACAGAACAAAAACTAAAGGATTTAAGATAAGATTATCAAGACTGATCATAAAGCTACAGGAATTAAGACAATACTGTAAATACTGGCAAAAGGATAGGCATGTTGACCAATGGACCTAAAAATAATCCAAAAGCCAATCTTCATATAGTCATTTGATTTCTGATGGAATTGCAATGTAGTGCAGAAAAGATGGTCTTTTCAGAAAACGGTGCTGGGTTAACTAGAAATCTACAAGGGGGAAAAAAATGCATCTTGACCCCTACCTTACCCCATACACAAAAATCAATTCCAGATGGATTGCAAATATCAATATGAAAAGTAAAACAGTAAGGCTCTTAGATGAAAACAGAATACCTTCATAACGCTGGGCTTCATTAAAATTAAGAACTTCTGTTATTAATACATCCAGTAAGACTTGAATTCACAATATATAAAAAGTTCTGCAAACTAATAAGAAAAAGAAAGGTCATCCAATTTTTAAGAGAAAACTGTGAATAGACACTGCATAAAAGAGAATATTCAAATGGTTAATAAACATGTGAAAAATGTTCCACATAATTATTTGTCAGAGAAATGCACATAAAATTAGCATAAGATAATCGGTGAACACCTCCCAGAATGGCTAAAATCAAAAAGACTGACAGTACCAACTGTTGGCAAGGATATAGAACATCTGTAGCTTCCACGCACTGCTGGTTGAAATATAAACTGCTGCAACTCCTCTCTGGATCACTGCTTGGCAGCATTATTTAAACTGAAAATATGTGTATTCTGCCTAAGCAACCCCACTGTATGAATATACACAACAGATAAATATACATATGGTCCCCAAAAGACATGTGTAAGAAAGTTCACAGAATCACCATTCCTAATAGCTAAAACCCAGAAAGAGCCCAAATGTCCATTATCAGTAGAATGGATAAGGTAAATTCATACAATAGAATACTGTGCAAAAATGAAAATAAACTACAACCATATGTAACAATATGGGTGAATGTCACAGATATAATGCTGAGTGAAAGAAGCCAGTCACTGAAGTAGGCACATTGTATGATTCCACTTTTATAAAGTTAAAAAAAGGTAAAATGGATCTAGTGTTAGAAATCAGATTAGGGGTTACCTTTACTGGGGGTCTGATGATTGGAAAGAGGAATAAGGGGTGGCACCGAAGTACTGGCAAATTTTGAAGTGTTGCTCCAGGTGTTGATTGCATGGATGTGTTCATGTTGTGAAAATTCATTTTGCTATCCAGTATTTTGTGCTATTTTCTGTGCCTGTTATATTCAAAACCTATTTTTAAATTGTTGCTAATCTGGATTTTACTAGTTTTGCTTGTATTTACTTTGTACAGCAAATACAAGGATATGAAGATATCTAGTCCTGTTAGTACAGGTTTAAATTATACTGTAGTAAAAATAATTTAAGAAAACATGGGAGGGGGTTATTAATATATCTGAATCATCTTTTCAATGCACTGATTGAATTTTAGGTATAGTTAAATAATATCAGGGGAAAAATTTCAGGAAACTAATCATCTTCAGCTTTCTTCTACCTCCTTCTCCCAACCTTCTGTTTTTGTTGCTAATTCTGTTTTACTTTGTGTTATAATATTTATATCCAATTCTTATAATATTTGCATCCTATTCAATAATCACAAACTCATGATTGTTTTATTCTTAGTTTTGATTTGCATTATTTAATTACCACAGATCTCTTCACTTACTTTCTCTTTCCTGAATTTGTCAAAAGATGAGCCCGCCATTTGGAATCTTAAAAAGACAACTCTGGAGTTACCGGGTTGCTGGATTATTAGGTTCTCTCCCAGAAGAGACAAGTATTGATCTCATAGGTTTGGGGGGAAGGTGGAGCCTAGGGGCATGTGTTGATGAGGCCACCTAGTGAGCCTGTTGTTGATTGGTTGGCACTCAGCGCGGTCCCTGCAGTGAGTCCCTCTCTGACTGGCTGACTTTCAGGGAGGGGGTGGCTGGCACTGATCGGTAGGCTTGTAAGTGCGTGTTTATTGAATTCTAGCACTGTTGATCCCTTGACAGGGTTTTGTGCCAGGGACCCAAGTATGTCCTACTTTCCAAAAGTTGGAGTTATGCCACTTCTCCTACCCAAGACCTGCGTTTGTACCGTAGCAGCCTTTTTCATAAAGGCAAAAAATCCTCTTCAGATTTCTTTCAGTTACCAAACACAGGTACTAATGTAGGTCTTTCCTGCAAGTAAGGCGGCATAAGGAAACTTCCGGAAAGTGGGGGATCTTCTTCACTATATGCCATTTCCAGGTATGAAAGGTTTCATAGGAACCATCCGCTTTTGGATACAGGGGAAACCTGTATGTCTCCACTCTCTTCAAAGTATGATACTCTTATTTTCTTGCCAATTCTGCATCTCATTTCTGAGTTCTCTTTTCCTTTGGGTGTTCTTTCCTTCTAGAAAGGATTATTCATCTATCTTTGCATGCTCTGTCTCATTCCTTTTCTTTTCTGTAATATTTTGTACATTTGCCATGTCGTTTCTTTTCATCTTTTTTCATGCTTAACATGCGCAATTTCATCCAGACGTTTTTCATCCAACAAACTTGCACCCTGGGAAACAAACATGTATTTTATTTGGTCCCCGCGGTATTTTCTACAAAATGCAAATTTGTCACCAACATTTAAAAGTTGGGAAGTTCCACATAAAATTCCAGAATTACAGATTCTCTTGGAAAAAAAATCAAAAGATATAACAATCCTGGGCCTACCTTCCCTGACAGAGGCCATCAGCTAGTCTTTTTACACTGACAGCTCTTAAACTTTAGTGAGCGGTCAGGACCATGTGGGGGGACTTGTTAAAACAGCTTTTCCTAGGCTGCTTTCTCTGAGTTTCTTTTAAGAAATCCGCACTTCTAACAAGTTCTCAGGTTATGACGCTGATCTGAGCACCACACCATAAGAATCACTGCTTGAGATAAAGCTTTTGCTAGGCAGTTACCATGGACCACACCACTCCCTATTGTCTCATACCTAATCAGCATCAACTATTTATAGCATCTGTCTGGCCCAGGAAATTGTGCTTATAACACTTGTGATCTCTTTTATCTGAATTTTCCTTGATGACCTGAGACTTGGCCATCCACAGTCCAAACTGCTGCTGGAAGGTTGCATAATGTAGTTTAATGTAGTATGACCCACTTTTCCCAGCCTAAAGGCATAGAGAGCTCTGCTAGAGCTATGTAGGTCCTTGCTGAAGGTCTTGGGCTCCTTTGTCATGAGGTATTATTACACATATCCTGCACAGGAGATGATTCTCATTCCCATGAGAAGATAGCCTCAAGGGCCAGTCACCCTGTTCTGATCAGTCACTGGAAAATAGCCAGATGTGTTGGGTTTCTTGAGTCTGCTGAGATCCCAAGAACTCAAAAGATTAACCCTAAGGTTGTTTCTCCCCCTACCCATCCACCCACCCACTTACAGATGGACGAAATGAGAGTGCCCTGGATTTTGTCACCAGCCTCCTTTCCTTGAAACACCTCCTGGCGGGATGGTTGCAGCAGCCTGGTACTTCTCTGTTCCACACCAGAACCTCACATTTGTTTCCTTGCCCACCACATTTTAAAGTTTCTAGCAAGAATTTGCACCTCTTTGTTTGCTACTAGAGCATTGTTTTGGTTTTTAACACTTTTTTGCTCCTGGTGTGAAGTCTTCAGGGAGGAAGGCTCTGTGGTCCAGCTTCCCTGAGCCATCCTTATGGTGAAGTCCGGCTCAGAGTAACTGTATGGTCAGATCAGTCTGGGGTGAGGCCTGACTCTCAGTATCTTTAAAAACTCCCTGGGTTGTGCTAATGTGCAATGAAGTTGAGAACCACTGCTCAGGGCTTTTTGAATTTTAATATGCATGCCAAGCACTAGAGGTCTGGTTAAAATTCAGATTCTGAATCAGAAGGTCTAGGGTTCCACTCAAGGGTCTGCCCTTCTAACTAGCTTTTAATGATACTGCTGCTGTTAAGGATGATCCTTGGACCACACTTTGTAGCAAAGTTTTGGAATTTACCTGGCTAATAATCTTAACCTGGATACTCTCATTCTGACACAATGGCCTCATACCATCCTCTCAGTGCAGCAGCAGATGCCTTCCTGAAGCAGGATACAGTCATGGATAGAGAATGTACTTTTCAAAGTGCTCCAGACTTGTGTGGCAGTGAGTTCTAACTACAGACACTGGAAATCCTCAAATTCTTAGAGTTCAAAGAAGGATATGTAACAGATAAAATAATGCCCCCAAATATTAGCTCAGAACAGACTTAAGTTGTTTCTATCCAGGTACCTGACATTTGACATCACTCCCCCAAGCAGAAATGGGGCCAGGGGCCACAGAAATGGAAATAGCATTTGCCTGTGGTGCCCCACGGTGAGGGGCCACAGGAGTAAGGTGCACCCAGAAAGATAGGAACAGTAAGCAATATTACCATAATCTCCAGAGCTGGTATAACCCAGTCACCTGACTGCATTTTCTCTATTATGTGTGAAAAAGAAGATGATGTCACAAAAACAGGGTTTCTTGACAACGCTGTTGGTAAATCAGAGTGGATGCAAAACCTGGGACCACTGCCAATCTGTGTGTTAGCATAAGATCACCACAAGATGGCGCCGTTGGCTCAAGGAACATAAAGTGTCTGCAAAGGTGGAAAGTGAATTTTGTCTCAGCCCCACTTCAAGGAACAATCCTTAGACAAGTGGAATGCAAATGACAGGGATGAAAAATCAGGGCTATTTGAAGCTGCTCTTCATCAGGCCAGGAGCCTTTGACATTTGGAACTATCTAGCAATCTGTAAGGAGCGTCCAGTGTTGGGGGCTGACCAGGCCACTCTTACTTACCTGATAGAATGATCCCGGGAGCTGTATGCCACTGGATGAGTGAAAATGGAATCCTTTTTCTACAAACAATAGTAGAATCCTTTTGCAAAGTGAAAAACTCTTCCATTTGTTGTTTTTAAACGTTTTCAGAGTCACTAAGTATTGAGGGCTTATGTAAATGGAAATGTTTAGTGCTTTAAATGCATTTTTCACTTAATCTTTATAACAACCCTGTAGCCTTATTATTATCCCCATTTTACAAGTGGAGAAACTGACGGCTGAAGCGATTAAAGCATCTTCCCCAAATAATGAAGATAGGACTTAAGCACAATTTGATCTGTCTCCAAATGTTGTGAACTTAACCACTGTGCTATATTACCTCCCAATCAATATTCATTCACAAGTACACAGGTCCATACAGTGGTCTTTCTTAATCTAGTATCCTGTGACTTGCCACAAAGACATCTTACATGGTACTACAATGTGATAGGGGAATAAAGGTAAATATATGTGCCCAAAACAGAGGCACCTAACCCATTCTTGAATAACAAAAATTTCCTGGAACATCTTTATCTCTTTCCTTCCTTCCTAGCACTTTTTTACTTCTTTAGCACAACTTTACTAAAGTACTAGCCATGCTTCCTAGTCCTACTTTATTTCTGCCCTCAGCTGCCTATTGTAACCCACAAGTCAGCTTTCTCACAACCACCTACACACTACCCTGTACAGAGTAACTAAATTCCCTCTGTTCACTGCTTCCTTTACAGGCTTATTTCTCCCCACCAACTCCCAAGTAAATTTATTTTCCCTCAATAAGCTGACTTGTGGAATGGAACACAAGATGGTTATATTAATTTTCACTAAAGTGTATATGACTGACAGTCACTGCAATAAACTATCTAAACAAGAGGTATTTGTCTTTAGATCTAAAAGAATATTCGGTGATATTTCCGTCTACATGCTTGTTTATGTTTCAACACTTTGCTTATTCAAGAAGACAGACCCTGAAGAAAAGACAAAAGGCAGGGAGAAAGGATAAGAGCAGCAGTTATAAAGATTCAGTAATTATGAAATTGCACACACACGGTGCTGAAAATTCAATACCAGTAAGTAAAGCTAAGAAGGAAAACTCTCTCCTAGGCTAGTTCCATTTAATTTTTCTTAACTGGAAAATATACTAATGAAGAAGCAAAGAACCCTCAGGGAATGGTGGTCATTTTAAGAGTGGTATAAACTTTTCCAGGGTGACCAAATAGCTCTGATTTTCTTCATATTAAAAAAAACTAGACTATAAATGTGAAAGGAATTATAGAACTAGAAAAATCTCCATTTTTCACCCCCTAATGAATTAACTGGTTCAGACAACACAGTGGGTAGATGAAACCATCATGTGAAAGGTTGAAGGGGAAAGACTGAGGAGAAATCTAAAGTGAAGGGGTCTGGCTCACATCACTTGACCCCACTGATCTTGCTTAGTGGGACAAATGACCCAGTATGTGTCTTCCAAATTCACATAGCAGGGGGTTCCTAGTGTGTCTTATGAACTCTCACCCTAATATCTGAACCCATATCAAATAGTTTCTAGAGCTAGCTTCCACTCTGTAGGAAATACAGGGGATACAGAAACAAATTAAATGATTCCACAAGGAAGCAAATATGCAAATTCAGAATGGATGGCATTCTGCAGAATGAACGGCAACAAAGTGAGTTTCCTCACAGAGAGGGAGTGGGTCAGCTCTGAAATAGAGGAGACTTAGAAAACGGGAGAACCAAATGCATGTGTAGACCCTGAATCAAACACACTGGTGGTTAAGGGAGAGACTTGAGACATTTGGGGAATTTTTATAAGGACTCAATATTTGATGATATCAAGAAGTTACTGCTAACTTTGTCAAATATGATCATTGCATTCTAGTTATGTATGAATACATCCATGTTTTAGAGATATTTACTAGAGTATGTAGGGGCAAATGACATTTTTAGCCTTAAAATCTCAATCAAAAGGCAGAGAGTGCAAATGGGATGTACGAGGAGTCAAGTATAGCAGCACCTCCATAGTGGCCTAACGTTAGTGATGTGTCTGTGGCATTCACTATTCTCTATATGCATGTTAGTTTCCTAAAGGGGTTTTTTTAATAATTGAGAAGTAAAGAGGCACTCTTACTTCTATGACATTTGGTAGGACACAAGAAAATCAGCAAGTCAATGATCACTTTCATTTTTTGATGGGACACACACACCTGATACTAGAGCTCCACCAGAGTTAAGCTGGGACCCGAATGTCCCCCTTATCAAATAGCATTGCGTCCTGTTTATCTCAATCAGAAGGACAGATGGCGCCATCGGCCTGGTTAGGATTGATGCCGATGCCTCCAAGCCTTTTCAATGGAATGCACTACAAATAACTTCCTCCCGAAGACATCCGCCTATAAATCTTGGCAGGTTGTGCCAGCTTTGCGCTTGGGGCAGGAACCGGTTCAGAGCCAAGTACTCCTCCAGAATGGTAAGAAACGCTCACTGATGCAGATGGCTCTACGGTGTAGGAGAGATGCTCACCCTCATTCATAATAAGAGGATACAAATGAAAATATAATGAGATTTACAGGCTGTGAAAATCAGAACAATCGAAAACACACTCGCTGAAGATGTAGAGAAATGGATATTCTCACACGTCATTAGTGAGAGTGTAGACCGCAACAATAACTGTAGGGGGATAATCTGGAAGCATCTAATAAAACTACCAATGCCATTGTCCTTTGGCCCAGAAATTACTCTTGTAGGAATTTCTCCAACTTATACTTGTTCTCACCTTAAACCAAATTTGTCTAATGTTATTCATGGCCATATTGCTTGTAATAGTAGATGATTTGAAAATGTTAAGTACCTACCAGAAGCGGACTGCTAAACAAACGATGGAATAGCCATACATAATGAAATACTATGTATTTTTTTAAATGAAGAAATCATTTCTACTATTATATTAAACTATCTCCAAGATATATTGAGAAAAAAGAGCAAGATAAAGCAACCATGTAATAGTGTACAATCATTTGTGTAGAACAGGGAAAAGCATGCTTGTGTATGCATGCTGCGTAAGCGCTCTGGAAGGATGCCCTACACATTCATTAATATTGGTTGCCTTCAGGTAGCTGGGAGAAGGGGGAATTGTCTCTTGACTTTTAAACTCTATAACAGTTTGACTTGTCCAAAAATTAAAGATAAAAATAATTTTGTAACAACAAAAACCAAAAAGGAGTCAGTTGACTTTCAAACCAAGCTTAAAGGGAAACAGTAATTATTTGGATTCAGGGCTGCGCTGAGACAGAGAGCTGGAAAATGTGTGCTGGAACATGGGCCACCAGGCAGCTAAAAGAACAAAACACAGTTCAAGCTCCCTGTAATGGCAAAATATAATCCATTTTAAATCAAATTAAAGCCAAGCCACTATAGCTGGTCAAACTAATAGCAGTTTCCTCTTATACTCAGGCTAAGTCTCCAGATGAGATGGTCTCTGAAATCCCGAGGAGGGGACTCCGAAAGCTAGCTGGACCTGGCAAAGCCTCAAAGCCTGGTGAGGTGATTGTGTGTCAGGGCTGGGCTGGGCTCTGGAGGCAGCTCTTGGGGAAGGAAGTCCAGTCCCCGCCAATCAGCTGTGTGACCTTGTGGAAGCCGCTCAGTGACTCTGGGCCTTCTGCTGGGTAAATGCACAGATGAAGAGTAAATCACAGAAACACTGTGCATATTTTACAAATATGTCAGTTCAAACACAGACAGTGCCTACTTTTACAAATCTATAACACATGTACCTGTTAAAAATAAAATAGTATCTATCCGGCCGGGCTCTTGTTAATAAATGCACATAGCAAGAGTTAAGATAAAGGAAGAAAAAATTGCAACTTGGAAATATTTGAAGATGAGAATATCTGTGGCATCTGTTTTGCATGATGGCGATAGTCATCAAAAAGGGCGAGCCAGCGCATCTACAAACCACACCGTATAAGCACTCTGACAAAGGACAGGATGTGGGGTCTTGGAGCTGGAAGGGGCCTCAGTGCTGTCCCTGGGGTAATCCCTTCAGGGCTCACTACATCACGTCTCTGGTCCTTCCCAGACACACACAAAAACTAACTCCCAGCCCCTTGCCCTTCAGGGAGGCCATGGGACGGGAGGCCAATGCAATGTGAGCAGACGAGGGAACATCAGAATCCTGTCAGCAACCTCTGTCCCTGCCACAAAAGCCACATGCCGAGGTGCGAGGCCCCAGAAGAGCAGGGACCCGAGTGCTTACAGCACTGCCTGCTGAGCTGCCCAGCCTAGGGCACATTTGCGTGGTCTTAGACTTCTGTGTGTTAAGCCACTGAAACTTTGGAGTTTGTGTGTTACCACAGCAGAGCCTAGACTAACCTGACTGATATGGCCCCCAACCCCTAGTGACCCTAAAGATGGCAGTGGGGGACCTGAATGTATTTCCAGGAAGCTTACATGAGCTTACAAAATGTTTTCGTTTTTAGAGGGAACTTGATCAATGAGGTGTGGTGACACCCGTAGTATGTGTCATTTGCTTGGGTAAACAAGGTCTTTCAGACCGTCAGATCCATAGTGGCCGAGAGTTGAAAAAAACAGAATTCTTGGTACCAAAAAAAAAAAGTTGGGAAACCTGGATTAGCTTCCCTCTCGTTTTAGAGTTGAAAATAGAGGCTGTGAGGGAGGGGTCAGGGGCCTGTCCATGTCACACTTAAGGCCCTCTGAGAGGAGGCGAGTAACCAGGTCAAGAGGGGAAGGGGAGCAAGAAAGAGCCCCCACACCTTCGATTAACCTGGTCAGTCTCACCAGTCACTCGGGACTTTCAGAACCAAAGAAAACACCTCCCTGCTCTAGAGCAAGATTTGGAAACGGAATGCTCCCTTGCAGGTCTGGGCCAGGGGCTATGATGTGCTGAAAGAGAGGTCCTAGAATTTGAGTGAAAGAGAACATAGCAAAGATGCCTTTGAAACAGCCTCACGCCTTTCTTGTTTGGCCGAGGGATTGATCATGACCAAGGAGTGGAGGGAGAATGCTGATTTCATCCATTTCACCCTCACTGACCCCCGGGGGCAGCAGAGTCAGGGAGACCGTTCATTAATGTAGGCAGCAAGCAGGTCATTGTCCAGCTGTACTTGACTGGCTTGCTGATGGACGAGGACAGGGAGGGTTCTAGTTGCTGAAATGCCCAGGATTTCTGCAGCCACAGCTGCTTTACCCACTCGTGATCAAGGCATCTCCAAAACCCAGCAGAAAACCAGGGAGCTGGACAAAGAAAGGCACAGAAGCTCTAAAAAAAAAACCCTCTGGGAACTCAGCCCACAGAATGGATTCAAACTGCTGAGGTTGAAACCCACAAGCACCACTTCCAGGTGGTTGCCCTGGGACAAGCTGCTTCCTGCTTTCTCATCTATCAAAGGCAATAGTAATACTACTGACCACATGTGGTCGTTGAGAGATGAAATGAGTTAAGAGATGGTAATCACCTACAACAATGGCTTGTATAGTGTACGGGCTTTATAACTGCTCCTGAGTCACACATGACTCCAAATCATTTGGGGGAAATGCTGGATTCTGGGAAGCATTCGTTTTTAATAAATTAACTTGCATTTGGATTGGAGAGAGCTATTTCTAAATAATTAATAACATGTAATAGGTGCTTTATAACCATGAAGAAAAACCTGTTAATCCAACACTGATTCATTCGAATTAAGGAAGATTTCTTCTATGGGGATAAACACAGATACATAGAACATGTCTCTGACAGATACATACAGGGCCTTTGGCAAATCAAATATTCCATTTAATAGGAAGTTATGTATGCATCATGTCCAATTACCAGTTTTCAAAACTCTTTATATAATAAATAGCTTTAACACTAAACCCCATGAGACATCATTTTTCTTGAAGATTCGGGGCTATAGTGAATCACAGATACTACTTTATTGGAGATATGCAGACGGGCCGGTTCATGGAGCTCTCTTGGAGATAGGAAACTGCATACCTCTTGGTGGCCAGCACTGTCATTCATCCACCAGCTTTGTTTTCCAGGCACTGCTGTCTGCTCAGGCAGCCCCAGGTGACAGTCGTCTGCCTGGTTACTGCCTGAGCTGGTTTTAGAGGAGGGACAATCCTTAGAGGTGTACTGAGGTCAGAATGGAGGCCTGAGATAACAAATGCAAGTAGCAGGCATTCAATGAAAGCTAGTTCTCCTACCTCCCTTTCCACCGTCTCACTGCATTTCTATCTCAACTCCAGCAGGTGAGATTTTTTGAAACTCTAAGTGGACTGAAACTACTTCCTATTTCCTCAAAGGGGACAGCTTTCATAGCTAATTCTTTAATGCTCAAGCTCTTCTCTTGCAAGTCATTCATTCTTTTTCCTTCTCCTTATCATTCTCCATGGTTCCTGCCCCACCTTACTATACCTTTGTGCGAAGTAGGAAAAGGCATCTCCCCCAACCACACCCTACCTGGTCTGGCAAATTAGAAAAGGAGACTCCTTCTGGGTCTGAGCCCCCACTTGCCCTTCTTAGCTGAGCCCCTTGGGGCAATACACTAAATGCACAGCCACCAGCAGCCAATGTCACCCAGGGCCCCCCAAAGGCAAAAGCCAATGAGAAAGGGCAGGGCCCGCGTAGAGAGCCAGGAGTCAGCTGATGAAAACAGAGCCCAGGAGCGTCACCACAACAGCCTGGCCCTGGAAACGCGCTGAGTCCCCAAACTCGCCTGCCTCCTCCATAGAAGCTGTCACACATCGGGTCCCACTATGTTGGTCTGGGGGTCAGATTCCTTCTTTCCCCACAAAGAACCTTCCACAGACCTTTGGAATCTTTCACTTAATTATAGTATAAGTGAGCTCATGGTCCAAAACCACCAGGCAGTGACCCCAGTCTTCCAGAGGGATAATTTAAACAACTGCTGAGTTTACTTTTGGTTAAGTCCAGTGGCTTTGCCTGTGGGTTATACGAAACTCTTGACACAGACTAACACCCCCAGCAAACTCAAAATCCAGTTAGTAAATAAACTCTATTGTAATGTAAGGTCTAATAACCACCCTTGCTATTTACTCTTCACACTGAAATAGTAAACGATACCGTGGGAAAATAGAAGCATGTCACTGAATAGACCATCAGCAAAAGGCCAAGATGGCCTCTTCTCAGGCTCCTCTGCCCTCTGAGATTGGAATTTACTGGGGATGCATTCAGAGTAATGACAATGTTCGGTACCACATTAGAAATGGAATTGAAGCCTTGATCTTATTCCTCAAACACAGGATAGCTTCAGTATTAAAATTAACATATAAATTTAACATCCATCTTATTTTCAACTCACTTCTGCTGAGTAAAAGCACCTAGAAAGAATGAATCACTTAAACAGTAGGCAGTGAAATCAAGTTCATTTTTCAAATATGTCAGTTCAAATGCAGTCAGTGCCTGTGTTGTAGGCACTCAACAAATGTTCCCATGACGTCCCCATCCCAATGCCTCCCACCGGTCCAGGCGTAGGGCAACCTGGGGACCTGGGAGGATGAGCCCCTTAAGAGCGAACCCCACAATATGACACCTACCCTGCATACCCCCTGCTCGAGTTCTGTTTCTTTTTATAAACTTTAAATGTTCTTAGGCTCTTAGAAGTCTACCAGTTAACTGTAACAGCCTAAACCAGTGATCCCGAATCACTGCCCCTCTTTCCTGGAACCTGTCACTGCTCTCCTATTAATTTCCACCACAGCCATGTGCCCGGCTAACAAATGCCTTGCTTCTCAAAACATCTGTGAAGCTGCTTTTGTTTTTTCCCCTCATCAAGAGTACTCATAGTTCACAATGAGATACCACCCTATGCCTGTTAGAAGGGCTGTTGTCAAAAGACAGATAATTAAAAATAGAATGACCATATGATCCAGCAATTCCACGCCGGGGTACTTACCCTAAGAAAATGAAGTCTTTATCTAGAAGAAGTATCTATACTCCCATGTTGACTACAGAATTATTCCTGGTAGCCAAGTCATGAAAATAGCCCAAGTACCCATCACCAGACCAATGGATAGAGAAAATGTCATGTTACATATGAAGTAAAATAAACCAGTCACAAAAAGGCAAGTACTGTATGGTCTCACTTATAAGAGGAATCCAAAGATGCTGAACCATAGAGATGGAGAGTAGAGCGGTGGTTATCAGGGAAGGGAGGGGGAGACAGGGAGACTTTGGTCAAAGGGTATGAACTTCCAGTTACAAGATGAATAAGTTCTGGGGATCAAATATACAGCATGGTGACCACAGGTAACAATACTCTCGTGTACGCCTGGAAGTGCTGGGAGAACAGACCCTAAATGTTCTCATCACACACCCAAGAGGGCAATTCTGTGAGGGGATGGTGCATGTGCTGCCCTCACTGCGGTAGTCATCCTGTAATATATGCATAAATCCTGTCATCACATTGGACATCTTAAATTTACACAGTGTTACACATCAGTCATATCCCAATAAACTGGGAGGTGAGAGAGAAATTGTTGATTTTAAAACTCAAAGCCCCAGGGCAAAACCTATTTCCAGGTGTCACTAGTAAACTGGGAATCATGGAACAATACCATTGAAAATTCTGAGGAGCTTTAAGTGGCATTCCCCATAGAGGAAAGGGTAGCACATTTATGCTAATACCTGCTCCTTTACCACCAGAAGTTTCCAGACACAGGCATGTCTGATCCCAAACCTGTACTCAGTCTGATCATTAACACTGCCACTAAAGTTATGTGAACCAGATCTAGGGCATGTACAAGGCTGCTTGCATGAAGGCCACCCTTGCTGCAGAAAAACAGATGGGAGGGGAGGGATTTAGAAATATCCCTCCCTTGGCATAGATCTAAGGAGAAAACCCAAGGATGTGATGCAGAGTGAGGTGATTCTCAAATCTTAGCGAGTTTAAGAATCACCTGGAGAGGATGATAAACATGTAGGTTCTCAGCCTGCCAGGGATTCTGAACTCAGCAAGTGGGGCCCAGGAATCTAAAGGCGAAATTGAGTGTCTGGGTGCCTGGACCGTACTTTGAGACAAAGTGCTCACAGCTTAGATGAACAAAGCATTTTTCTAAGACTAGTAGTTGTCAGGCCCTCCCAGGAAGGGGAGAGAGGCACTGTGGTTTAAGATGAATTAAGTTCCTGTAAGGCTGGTTTGAATCAACTGCAAGTCTACAGCCATGCACCCAGATATTTTGTCTGTAGGACAGATGGGATTTAAGTAGAAGGAGTTGGCTGATTTTTTTCTCTTTTCGTCCAGATGTTCAGTTACATATGAATTACTGAGTGCCCACGAGCAGGTGAGTGTTCATTTCCCTTGAATTCTACATGTTACAGCCCACGGTCTTTAAGAGCTGAGCTATAGTCTGAGGTCTCACCACTTCAACCAGAGGGGGCTTGGCTGTCAAGACTGCAGAACTGAACTAGGAGCAGGACGTAATATTAACAATCAATTTCTCCCTCTGACCCCTGACTTACCAATGAAGTAAACATTTCCTGCTTCAGAAGATGATATTGAGGATCAAACATACCTGCACTAGCCCGTGAATAAGCTGTTGTCCAGGTAATTCCATTTTGCTGGCCATTGTAAAAAGAATCAATGGCTTTGATGATCCCTGGGTGAAACGAAGCTTAAGAACACCGCATCTTAAACTGCATTTTGCTCAAGCCGGGTCATTCAGCCTGAAGAAGTAACAGCTGAAGACATACCTTGTAGCACCATCAGCTCACATGGAACCTATTACCATGGCTGCTTGTTGAATAAATGTAGACAAACTTTTGAGATCAAGATACCTTTGAAAATACATTTGCCCTAGGTAGGCCCAGACATTAACCCATCCCTAGCACATAAAATGTTCTGGACATGTGTCTTTAGAATCAGGGATCAAATTATTCTCCTCTGCATTCCCTCACTGTCTTCTTTTATATAAACACTGATGTTTAAATATAACCCTAACAAGTCATATTCACCTTTAAACACTTGGCTATGTAACTATGTCAAGTAAATACACATTAATCCAACTAATTTAAGGAATTTTTTCCCTCCAAGAGTTCTCATTCCAAAAGTGCCTGAGAGAAATAAAAATGGGATGGCACCTTTGTTTTAAATATGTCTTTTTCTCCTGGGACCCATTCAAGGTGGGGGGGGCGGGGGCGGGATCGGATGGCAGCTGCTATCTCCCAGGTGAGGCAGCATCTCAGGCCCAGAGGACCTTCCCTTCTCCCTCTGAGATGGAGGATCCCTTTAAGACTGCCCACACCGGGAGCTTTCTCTGCATCCTTGTCACGTAGAGGCTTTTATTTGCCTATTTACTTTCCCTTCTACACACGTTTATTGTCTGACGTAAGCAGTCATCTTTCCTTTCAAGCCCTTTGAAGAATGGCAACAGTAAGAGAAGAGGCTAGTGTGGACACCATTGAGCATTATTATTTGAAAACTCACATTTTAAAATACCTGAGGAAGAAGTTTGCCTTATGTAGCACCCCCAAAAAAATGCTTTTCAGGGAGGGGAAAAGCCCTGGTTTTCCATGTTTGTCGTGATCCTCCCTCAAGCCAGAATGGCACCTTCTCCACGTGAGAATGGGGCACTTCACTTCTACATCCTGAGAGCAAAGCCAATGACCTTAGGGAATAGGAGTAAGCGCTGTCATTCACTGAGCGCTTTCTCCCTGTCCAGCACCACACTAAGCACATTACTTAGTTTCCACCCTGTAGACTGCTTCATTTTTACTCTGTTAATGGGATTCTCCATCATAATCCCCACTTATCTTGGACTCATGGACAAGCTGGCCAGTAATACACAAAGAGCATCATCCTCTTACACATAGTAGGCACTCAATAAGTATCTCTTAAAAAAGTAAATAAATGGATGGAGGGATGGAATTAGTTCTGTTCTTGAGCAATAAATTCTTTCTATTCATAGCCCCAAAACTTTACCATTCATATTTCTCAAGGAATGCCTCACTTAACTGATACCTTGTTTCCTGGTCCGTGAACTAGGAAGCAGCTTTTACATCGGGTTTCTGTATCTAAAGATCCTCTTTCCACAAGTAGAAATGACATAAACCAAGATCGTCTCCTTAGTTTATTTTCTTTCTAGAGTCCTTAGCATGCTACATTAACCTGACAACACTTAATCTTGTGTTCATTTCACAATACATTTCATGCAGTTCACAGCTGTGATTGGGTTCACACTGACGTTACACATGTTTTGATTCAGCCATGTGAAAAGAATAATTCTTAATGGAGTTTGTCTCTGAAACTGTCCAAGCTTACATAGCATGTGAGTTGTACACTCTATTCTTAGGTGCAGTCTTTCTTTAAAATGCAAGAAGGATTTTTAGCATAAGAATATAATGTCCCTGTTTAACTGTCCATTGGCAACCAAACCACTTCCTTTAGGTTTCACATATCCTGAGGAATCCTCTTTTACAAAATGGCATTCAAATATACTATTTTATGGAACATTCCAGGTTGAGTTTAGGAGCAATGCTGACTTTCAGCTTTACATCCCCAAATAAATCTTCCGTGGACCCAGCTTTCCCAAGACTATTCTTAGCATTAGACTCTCTTTTACAATAAACATTCAGCACTAAAGCCACAGAGCAGAGCTATTTGGCATTTTCCAGTGGAGTGCAAGGAATTAAATAAGTTATGTTTTTATTGCTCAGGGATAGAATCAAGCAGTCACTTTGTCAAACAGAAGAAAGGGGTATACACAGGATGCGGCCTCTCCTCAGGGGGGCCTCGGGGTTCAGCTGCCCAGAGATGGCCCCAGGTCACCACCCATCCAGAACCACTTAAGATGACGTGCCAAGTATTCTGGAGTCCGAGGAGTCGGACCTCTCGTCATAGTCATCCTCGGTGTAGATGGACTGCTTTGACACAACCGGACACCCATCATCAGGGATGGAGATCCGGGGGTCCTCGGGGGCCCTGGCGGGCAGGACAGGGGAGCCTCGGAAGACGCTGGGAGAGTTACTGGGGAAGGGGCCAGCATACTGGGACCTCAGCTGGTACTGGTGCTGGAGCGTCATGGTGTTCCACAAGGCGACGTCGTTGGGCAAAAAGGGACCCGACTGGTTTCTCGCCAAGGTATTCCTCAGCACCAGGGGGTACCGGGGCGGCTGGGGGAACGGGTGCTGCAGGGGCACAGCCAAGGGGCTGGGGACCACATTGCCGGAGTCCGCAGAGAACCGTAGCGTGTCTGGGACTCTGAAGGCCGAGCCCACAGACCACTTGGAAGAGGAGATGGGGTAGGAGCTCAGGGTGTGCTCAAAGATGTGCCCGTTGGAGGGCAACACCAGGCTCTCGGGCTCGGCCGCCGTTCGCTCTGCGCCGGACAGCGAGGAGCGGCTGGACAGCAGGACCTCCACGGCGCTCACCAGGTCCCCCCCGCAGCCCTTCAGGATGAGCTCCAGCACCGTCGGCTTCTGGGAGGGGAATATTTTTTTTAACACCTCCAGAGGCGGTCTGTTGGCTTTCAAGCTGAAGGGCAGAGAAACCGTCCCCGAGGGACCCTCAATCAGCAGGTGGTTCTGTTCCCCTTGGTACTTGGGGCTGTCGGGGCGGCTCTCAGCGTGGCCTCCGTTTTTCTGGGCAGCATAGCCCCCCCCTTCATCCACCGACACGACCTCGGGGCTCTCGGGGGCAAAGCATCCCTTGCCTTTCCCCACATCCGGGGAGCCCCTCTGCTCGGTGTCTTTGTCACCAAAGGTCTCCGCGTTGTCCCCCGCGCTGCTGTCCCCAAGCCGTTCTTCAGTCAGGTCTGAAAAGCAGAGAACAGCTGGGTTAATCCGTTCCTGGTGTGCATAAAGAGGAACAGGTGTGCATAAAGAGGAACAGATGTGCTCAGGACAGGGCCCAGCACAGGCTTTTGGGAAGGGAAATAAGTCTCAAGGGTTGTAACACACAGCAAGCCTTTTTTAAAAAAATCCAAACTATGTCACTGGCAAATGGCAAAAAGAACAAAACAAAACAAAACAAATCTGAAAATAAGGATCTAGAAAGCAGAGTGGTTACTCAGAATGATGGGTGCAGGTTGCCTCAGCCACAGACGGTCCGTGCACTACGCACAACCAGAGAAGATGTGGCTGTCACAGCATAAGGACCCTGTGTGGAGCTGGGATAAACAGAGCCCAGGGACGTGACCTAAGGACATCATGGGCTAGTGCACGACCCAGATGCCCACAGGGAAATATAATGTTTAAATCCATTTACACAGAGGCAGATTTTGTGTGAAGGATATCTTATGAACTAGTCATCACTATGTTTCATCAGGTTACCATGTACAGTAACTAGTCAATATGATTGCCTGAAAGAAAGAAACCTCTATACGTTGAAATCTCTCTGAAAAGCCAGGGATTGGCGGCTCCATTGCCTGTAACTTACCCTAGAGGGCCAACAACACCAGCTGTGAGTCCTTATGGTGGGACAGTTTGCAGGGGAGAAAGGAAAAAACTGGAGGCATCTCAGAAATGACATGACCCACAAATGACACGAGGCGTCCATAACTCCACGGCCGTGGGGTGTGAGAGGTCAAGATGCCTTCATGAACTATTTTATTAGTAAAGCTCATGGCAGGACTTCAAGATACCTTCTTGAATTGTATTAAGAGGAAAAGAAAGCTTCCCCAACAAAGCAAATATTTGCTGTGAACTAAACCAGCTGCAAACTTAACATTTCAACCTAAGACATTACCTCCAGGACTAATATTACAACATGAAGTAGGCAGAAAGGAGCGGCTAAGACTTGTTTGTGTGCAGTAGTAAATGCTAACAAACCTTTATAATAAAGGGGCATATTCTGTATTAGCAAGCTGTATATAAGTAGATTTTTATCCTTTTTAAAACATGTACTGGCTCTACTCAAAGCTAATGTAACTGATCTAAAGATGAAAATTATTAATGACCCAGTTGTCAGGTTGTAAACAATAGGTTTGCCTGTTTTCTACTGCCCTGCCTGAATAGTCTCATTGTCGCCTTCTCTGTGGGCACACCTTGGTTTATATAGATAGCCAGCGGGTGAAATTTCATCAAAGCAGCTTCTAAAAATCCATCTCCTATTTGTTGTTGTTTACTTTAAAAACCTTAAACAAAGGCCCACTATGAACATTGTTCTAACCCAGAATATATCCTAAGTATAATTGAAAAACGAAACTTTGGTTTTTCACAAAGCAATAAATACATGCCAAGCATGAACAGGTACTTCTAATTTTTTTTAATATGCTTAAACTATATCAGTGCAATTTTTTATCATAAATCTGATAGAAATTCATACTTATCCCAAATAGGCATTTTTAAGGAAACTGCTTCCTTTCCATTACAAAATATAAGGTTTCCATGTGAGGATCATTTGCAGCCCACATGTGTTAAGCCATCTTTGCTTTCCGGAACAACTCTATGACATGTACAGAAGACCTATCTCTGTAAAAGACTTTGACATATTCTCTCCTGCAACTTCCCAGGCCTGGGGACCCAGAGTTCATCTCCTGAGTTAACGTGGTGTTTATCCTTGATGCAAAAAAAGAGAAACGCAACAGGAAAAAGCTTCTCTGGATTTACATTCAAATCAGCTAGACTCCACTCCGTGTTCCTAACTCGTGACCCTTTGGCGGTTACTCTATTCTTAAACACCTGAAAAAGAGTGGCCAGCAACAGTCTGTTAACTCAGCACTGAACTGAACAAGCAATTGGATTTTGGCACCTGTTCAGTGGAGCTTGGGAAAACAAATCAAATACTCTCCCCAGGTAAATATGGACATAAAATAGTGTTTTAAATACTATGCCCCTCTAAAAAGGTTTTTTTCTTTCTTTAACTTTAGCTTGCATTATCTATTATTGTCAGTATCAAGTACTTAGTATCCCTGTGATATTCAAGAATACCAAAGGAAACAGGAAAAAGGGAGTGGAAAATACCAGGAAGTATGAGTAAGACTTGCCCCTAACTTCTGGATCTTATTATTATCTAGCAGGGAAGGTAAGATCCAGATGCAGGGGGAAAAGCAAACAGCCAGGCAGAATTTATTAAGCATCAAACCTGACACCCATTGTACACAAATGTTCATAGTAGCATTATTCACAATAGTGAAAGGTGGAAGCAACCCAAGTGTCCACGGACAGATGACTGGATAAGCAACGTGTGATATATATATACAAGGTAATATTACTCAGCCTCAAAAAGGAATGAAATTCTGATACATGCTGCCATACCAATGAACCTTGAAAATGGGCTAAGTGAAACGAGCCAGTCATAAAAAGACAAATATTCTGATTCCACTTATATAAGGTACCTAGAATAGGCAAATTCATAGAGACAGAAAGTAGAATGGTGGTCACCAGGGGCTGGGGGAAAGAGCTAATGGGGCTTGCTGTTTAATGGGTACAGGACTTCAGTTTGAGGTGATGGAAAAGCTCTGGAAACGGATATAGCAATCACTGCACAACATTGTGAATGTACTTATGCCACTATATGGTACCCTTTAAAAATGGTAAAACACTATGTTTTATGTTATGTATACTTTACCACAATAAAAAAGAAAAGAAATATGACACAGAATTATAGCAGTATAAGGGATGGTGAGATTATTTTTAAGAAACAACTGGTTCTTCCAGGAAATAAGGGGTATATAAATATAGCTATAAAGCTCAAAACTAACTTTTTAAAAAGAAATGGGTGAACATAATCAACACCCTGGATGAATTGCAAACACTGAAAACATTTAAGGGCATCATTTTGAGATCTGTCACCAAATTCACTCTTCCACAAACTGCTTCAGGTTCCAGGAGCAAGTAAGTCAAAGAGGAGGAGTTTAGCCAAAGGGAACTTGGGAATGATGCTCTAGCTAACCTGACATTAGCTACCATTAGGACAAAAACTTTTTTTCGAGATGGCAAAGATATACTCTCCCAATCAAATGGATACTGGAGGACAGGATTACAAATGTGACAATACAAAATTCCACTTCAGTACCTATTTTCCTGTTCTGCAGAACAGGCTGCCATGGAATCTTCCACAGGTGCTGGCTTGTTCACGAATTGTGACCCTCCCCCAACCCCCCCCGCACCCCAACTGCAAAATCCCCTTTTTTATTTTCTTGTCTACCCTTTGCCCTTGATACTGTGACATGCCCAGGGCAGCATGTACTTGCGGTTACTTCTCAAGGATGGTTGTTCATCTACACACTCTCTGCAGGCTTTTGGGCTCATCAGCCTCTCCAGCTCGGTACTCAGGCTGTGGCCAAAAGTGAGACAAGCTAACAGGATGTCACAGGAATCAAATCTACAAATTCAGGGCCTTCCAACCAACGGGGCTCCGCACTGTTTATACTGTGTGCAAAGGCAAGACAGAGACATGGAAGAAGCAATGACTTGGGACACACCTGTCGCTTTCATGCACCTGAGCAGCAACATCAAGTCTTGCTAAGGGGTGTGAGGTGAGCAGATTCCCATTCAGCATCCAGGGCTGGTGGTGATTCGAAGCTGGGCAGAGCTACTTACTCTCCCACCTTGAGCCAAGAATAACTCCTTGTCCAAGGGTAATTTTTGAAGGGCACAATACAGATTCCCTGCAATTTTGTGGCACTCTGGTGTCTAGTATTGGTTGTATTGTTGTGCTAAAGTAAATGTATTGTAAATTATTCTATTATAAATACAGACTTACACAAGTAATTATAGAGGGTGAGTTTTCAGCCCAGTGATGAAGTGTAATTTAATAATAGGTGTTTCTTTACATCTCTACATTTTTTTCCTAAATGAACCTTATAAATTGTTCATGTTGGTTTAAAACACAAAGGCCTTTCTAGATACAGTAATGTGAAACTGCCAACCGAAAAATGAAAAGGGAAATAACTCCCCAAACACTTTACCCTCTTTCTTCTTGAAACTGACACCCTAATTCCTGGAACATAAAGGGTAAGAGTTTATTTCAATGGATAATATTTTTACCCCTATATATCAATGCAAAAAGCCAAAACTACTAGACAAAAAGTAGAAAGAAATCAATTTCATCTGATATTACAAACCACCTATTGAAATGATACAATCTGTTTGTAATGCTTAAACATCTAGGTATTTTTTAAATCTTACTAAATGTTCACTCTTCAATGTTATATTTTTCATGATGTAGAAACGCTCACAGCCACCTCTAAAGTAAACATACTTGGGTAAAGGTTTTTAAAAGAAGCAGATATTCAATTAAGAAGGAGTTTTTTTCTATGTATAGTAATGCTACCAATTTCAGAAACTATGTATGCAATAACATAGCTACAAGACTTTTTTTCTTTTTGCTACAAGATTTTATCAAAGGAGAAATAATGAATACTCACACAACAGGTATTTATTTCCAATCTGAAATCAGAGTTTGCAGAATTTAACTTTCCTTAGAGGATTTTTTCATATGAAAGTTCAGTTAAATTTTAAAAATTCTAAATATTCATTTCAAATATCTTGAGAAAGCCTGGGACATATATGAAACAAACACTGCCCAAGGCACATAAAAATGGGAAATCTTTTTGACTTCAATGTGGTGGGTTTTATCCATTTTATCCAATTATATCTATTTAACAAAGTATCTTACATCTGGAATGAAAACACAAAAACACCAGCAAAGAGGAGTGTTTCCTAGAGCAATGTCACTGGACATTTTTTTTCTTCTGAAATCCTGTCATGCATTTTGAAACATGGATGGTCATGTCCTCCTCTGTTCCCTTAAGGTTTGGGGAGCACACCTCTAAACAACTGTTCCCTGACGGGTTGTTTTCAAGGCACACAAATCTTACAGCAATGGCAGGGAAGGAGCCCAGGCAGTATGGGTGTCCAAAAAAGACCATCTACCCAGAATTCTAACAGGAAACACACTCTTTACATTGCTGTTATCTTTATCTCACACTAGAAGTGTGGAATCATAGAAAAACTAAATGGTTGAAAACAAGGTATAGCAGGGAATGAATGTCAGTCTAAAATCTTTTCTTTCTTTGGGGGAAAAAATTGTGAAAAGTACAAATAGTCATGCTTTGCTTTCTAAAAATCACTAAGAACACTAGCTGCATGACGTCTGAAGGAATCAGGCCCTCCTTGGGACCAATATTTTGGGGGATGTTGGAGTAGAAAGGACTGGACTTAAGGAACTACGGTTCGTAACTGTGGACTTTGTACGTCTTGCAAAAATTTAGTTTTGACCCCTTTCTTAACTTAGAAGGGAACACTTTTCAAGAAGCAGGAGGGAAATTACCTATAAATCTGTACATTTACTTGATACTTTGCAAATGCAGCTGGCTACTCATTCATCCATCTATTTAACAAATACCCCTTGAGTCCTTCACTGTGTGCCCAGGCACTGTGTCAAGTAAGACTATATAGTGATCAAAGCAGTGCCTCTTGGCCACTGAGAGGCCTACAATTTACCAGTGTTTTGCAAAATTTCCAAGTTATCTATGTAGTTGGTCATATTTTACATTGAAACACAAGTAACTCAGGCCAGTAGCTGGGCAGACAATGGTGTATTCATGAGAGGGAATATTGATGTAAAAATCCACATGTAAAAACTATGGGTGCAACAGATATTCCTACTGAACTTAAAAAAAAAAACCTAATGGGAAAAAAGCAGAACACTGATCTCAGCTTTGTAGAATGTTTGTCTGCCTAGTCATGGCAATCAAAAGAGATTAGAGATTCAGTAAAGAACTGATTTTCTGAATGTTAAGTTTTCTGTAGTACTGTTATTCAGTAGTTGGTTGTCCTCTTTTACTTATTTATTTTTTTAGATGCTTGATTGTATAATAAAATGGGGGGGAAGCCACTTGGTTTTTGTTTGTTTGTTTGTTTTCCCTTGGTTTCTTCAGCTAACAGTAACGTGCAGTGCTCAGACAAGGGGGTGATTGATTAAAGCCATGTAAGACTCTGGGGGAGGGCCACAACATAATATCAAGGTGAGGGACCAATGATGATCGGCTGTCCCAGCACCCAGGCCTCAACCTCCCCCGTGCATACCCCAGGTCAAGGTCTGCTGGGCCATGTGGCCAGGAACCTCAGTGGCTAATGGCTGAGTAGCCGCAACAGATTAAAAAGCCAAAGAAAGGAGAAAAGCAAGAAGGGAAGAAGAGAAGGAAAGGCAGGCAGGCAGGCAAATAGATTTCTACTGGGCTCTATGCTCCTCCCTGTCAGAAAGGAGTGCAACATTTCCAGAAAGGGGCTCCAAGTCCTCCAGGGACGTTGATTTATGAAGATTTACTCCCTTTCCCTCTGTAAAGCTGTTAGCAGAAAGTGCTGACTGGCTGCAGCAAAGAATTTCTCATCAATGCTCTTTGATTGTATTTTGCAAACAAAATGCCTGTTGCTTGGTAACATTTCACTTGAGCCCGACCTTCCACAAAAGTTATTGCTATCAGATTCGATTTACACTGTCCTCCTGTGATTACTGTAATCTTTTAAACCCAGGAGTTCATCCATCAGGAAAAAGAAAAGCTGGTTGTGTGAGTGGATAGCACGGCTATCCGCCAGATTTATAATCCCGAGGAGTGTGTCTGGAGGGTGGGGGATCTCTCCCGGATGGCAGTGGAACTCTGGTTCCTAGACGTGTAAAACGGTCCCGTTCCTTCTAAGCCTGTCCGTCCTCAGATCCACAAGATGGACACCCGTGCCTCCCGGACGCCTGCCCAGGGCAGCTGGGGCTCCACACAGAGAAAGAAGCGGGGAGATGCAGAGGAGCGACCCCCACCCCAATGGGCACCCTGCAGAGGAATGGGGGCTGGGGGGAGGAGGGCATGGCCTAGCGTTGCCGGGTATAATCGCAGATGCTCAGTTAAATCTGAATTTCAGATAATAACGAATTGTTTACAGTAAGCAATGTTGGGTTTACAAGTTCTTGCTTATTTGCACCCTTTTTTCCCTCTAAACCTGGCAACCCACGGAAGCTTGGGAGGGAGCGGGCGGCCACCAAGGAGCGAGTGGGGAAAGGCCAGGAAGGCGGCCAGCGTAGCGCGTGCGGCTCCGTCTGGCGCCCCGACACTGGGCCCTGCCCGGGTGCCCAGAGTGAGGGATGAAGGAGCCGCCGGCAAGCGGAGGGTGGCAGGGTCGGGCCCGGGAGCCGGCGCCCAGCCACCCGAACGCAGCCTTCCCGGGCCTGGGTGCAGGGCACAGAGGTCCAGGGCGGCCGCAGAGAAGCCGCCGCTGCCCGCGCCTTTCCTGGGGTTCCCGCACCTCGGCCCGGCAGAGGAAAGCCCCTGCGCCGGGCGCCGCCGGGGCCCTCGATCCTCGTCCCGAACCCAGTGTCCTCGCACAGCGCCCTGCACTTGCACAGCTCCGCGGCGCGAGGGGACCAGGGGCACGGCGCGCGAATCGCCAGGCGTCGGGGAAAGCCCAGGACCTGTGCGTATCCCTCGCGTCCCATCCCCTAGAGCCAGCCCTGCGGGAAGGTTTGGAAGAGACCAGTAGTACAGAATCACTTATTCCTTTTCATTTGGCTGTTTTTTGGGTTTCAAAGTGCAACTCTTGAGTCAGGCCCCTCGCCCCATATTAAGCCGTCTTAAATAACCAGACCCCGTTTTTAAATTCATAGCTACACTTCATGAAAGACTGTGAAATCTTTCCTACTCTTTCGTTGGTTTCTAGCCTATAATCACAGAGGGCTTCCCATTTTGGCTTGGACCTGTGATCCCATAACAATAATCATACTTGCAGATTCATCTATTTTTTTTCAATTAAAGTAAAACAAAAAATTAGGAAGCAGATGGGATAAGACCCAATCAAGCTGGAGCTGAAAAGCCCACAGCAAGTATAAAGATGCTAGGAGGTGTGGGCCAGGAGGGAAATTTTAAGAAAGGCAGTTTTTCAAAATCTCCTAACTTCTGTCCCTATAGGTTTCTTGTTTGTACCATTTCAGGAGAAATGAACAGGAAAGGAGATCTTGAGCTCCTATTTCTGCAACCATATGATGTTTACAAAATCTTTTTTCTTTAAGAACATTTTAAAGAACTGTGTACATATTTATTTTGATGGCAGATGTAGACATAGTAAGAATCTATAGGCATAGAGCTTTCCTCTCATAGCCTGAGGAGACCAAGACACTCCCCTGGCGGGAAAGCTGGGGGTTAGGGAAGGGAGACAGCACAGGATTGTAACTTTAGCTTCTCACCTTGGTCCTGACCCCTAACTTTCCTCAGCTCTGGAGCCCAGTCCTGAAAGGCTGGCTTGGCTGGTTGAGGCTGCTGACTCAGATACACTAGGAGCTGAAAGATGTTCATGCTTCCCACGATATCTTCATGGAGGAGGGAAAAGGGTGTGAGGGGGATGAAGAGGGAATTTAGAAGTCAGTTGGTTTTATATATATATATATATAAAGAAGCTTAAATTTTAATTTTGGGCTCAATCAAAATCTTATTGTTCTTGGCCAATCATAGATGATAAACAAGGAGCCCGGGAAATGTACACCCAAAAAGAAACAAGAGTGCATCAACCCATAGCTAGAAGTAATAACATTAAAATATGAAATTTCTCCTTAAAGCCACAGCCACATTGAAAGAGATGTTCAACATACTACAATTAGATATAATAACCCCCATTCCTTTAAAGTCTCTGAAACAGAATTTGGGAAAGAGATTTCTTCCAGCTACAAAACTGAGTTTTGGTGTTAATGTGTCACTCCCTGAATAGGGTGTTTTTTCTCCAGTGGTGCCCAGCAAACATACCCTTCTCTAGGGCATGTGCTTTTCTCAAGAGTATTTAAGGAGGGGGGAAAAAGACTGTGTGTTTGTGAACCACCACTGTAGCGAACAAAAAATCCCATATATCTCTACAGCTAGGTATGCCCTTTGCAAAAGGATCATCTATGGTTTTGACACAGAGATCACACAGAAACAGATCTCCATAATTTGCCAGCAGCTACTTAGAGATTCCTAATGGTTTGTGAACTTACTGTACATGTGTAGTTACCATTGCAATGGAGCTTCACTTACTTTTCTACTTCTCAAGCGGTGAGTTACTTATCAAGGAGTATCCCTTTGCTTCTTTCTTCTACATAGGGATGGTATGTTATGTACAAATAGTTTCCACATAGGGATGGTGTGTTATGTACAAATACATTGCAAAAAAAAAGGTATAATACATTCAGCAGCTGGTAATCACATCCAGGCAGGTTTTCCCTAACTTAAACCCCAAATAGGCTTTCTCTGTACAAGTCATACAAAACATTGCATAGAACAGATACACTTATATACTTGCTTTCCTAATGAAAAACAATTATCTGTTCTTATCCTGTCCCCTCCTCCCACCATCTGATTGGTGATTGGCTGTTTTATTTTTTAAGAATGGAATTATGGGGTTCAACCAATTGAAAGAAAAACAAAAGTTACATAGATGAATGTACCAGATATGCAGCATGACCAGCCAGAACCTGAGCTGTTGGTCCCTGATGGCTCAGTCTACAAAGCCACCACTCTAACCCCTTCTCATGGTAAATCTTACTCTCCTTTGCAATTACTGGCTTTCAATTTGGAAAGCTCAGGCTGTCCCTGAATACTTGGTTTCCTGTACAAGCAAGAGTACCAGGTCTGGTTTGCCCAGTTGAAATCAGTCTTCCTTTTTTATTCCCCCAAAGCATATCCCACTGCTGCAGCTGCTACTCCACCTTCCTTCCTGCCCTCATTACCCACCCCTCCTGAGGTCATTTTTGGTTTTGTGACTCCTTAGAAACCATGAACTTTGGCCATCCCAAGAATGGCTTAAAGAACATATGCTGTGAGAGAATCCCCTCTTGGACAAGGACCCCAGAACTCAGTGTTGTATTACAGGGGTGCTGCTGGGCAGACAGCCACTGCATAATGCTACCACTGACATAAACTCGGATTCCTGTTCTGGTGTGGGGGGAAATGGAGACATGGAAGCTGAAAAAAGGAAAGTAAGGAAAGTTATCGTCATAGATCAACTTGTAGAACTGAGATAAACCTCTCATAGTTACTTGTTCTAACTTAAAGGAGTAAAAAAAGAATCTTCTTTCTCCCCACCTCCTATTCCTCTGCGGCAATTCTATACATATGAAGAGATCAGACTGACAACAGAGACAACTGTGGGGTGCAGGGCAGTGCATTACTTAGAGAAATGCTTGTATCCTACCTTGGATTAAATATCCACAAAATTCATGCTCAGCAAACTCTCTTCTGTCGTCAAAAATGCCCAGTTCTGCTGCTTACATAAGGCGTTCTCAGAGATTCTGCTAAATGAGCAACAGAACAGCCGAACTATGCCACCAGGCTGACTTTCAACTCATCCCAAAACCAGTGAGTCTGCATGTCCCCAGGTCTGCACAGCAGTTCAGTGCTCTCCGAGCCAGCCTAGCTGCTCCTGGAGAGATCCAGGAGCCAGGGGTAATGTCCTGGGGGCGGGGGCCGTAGTAGGGGGATTTAGGCAGAAGTTCTGCCTGAGTTCCATCTACAGGTGGACTAGGGGCCTTCGCTCTCTCAATTTCAGCAGTCCCCCTGACCCTCTCCCTGAGATAAGCTTTGTCTTTTGTACATTTCCGCCAGGTAAAGCAAAATATCAACACATGTTCATCGAATCCAATCCAAGAACCTAAAGTCAACGGAGTATTTGAGATGTTCAGAACAGCAAGCTAGAGACTCCCCAAGAGGAAAGAGATTCAACTGGGGCCTGAGGGCTCCAGAGGCCTGGAGAAGGGAACCGGATGGAAGCAGCGGAGTAGGGGCAATCAGCTCACCTCTGTGGCTCAAGGCAGACCTAATCTCTTCGAAGCGTAGCAACAGTGGAGAGGGGAGAGATAGGGGAAGGGAAAGCAGAGAGTCTTTGCTCCAAATCTGCGGCTTAGCAGCCTGAGGGCCGGACCCGCCTAAAATCTGGAGAAGGCTCGCCAGAGGTGGCCTTCAGCGCTTTAGGTCGAGTTTTGTTTGAATTTCTTTAAACCACAGAGACAGCCGAGAAGGGCGGCCTGAGGAGCGGGTGTTAACGAACCTGAGCAGTTCTGCCAAAGGAGTCGACTCTGGGTGCACCCGATTCTAAGTCCCTACTATAAGTTTAGGGCCATTTCTGGCCCCTTTTAAAACTATTGCTTCCAAATAGGGCTTCTTTCAACAAATTAGAAGAGACGGGGGGCCACAGTGCGCTACTAAAAAGGCATCGGTTTCTCTCCAAGCCCCGCAGGCGGAGAAGCACGCTCAGCTTGGAGTCGGCCTAGCCGGTAGCCTTGGCTCCTTCCCTGTACAGACCAGTCCCTACCACCAAACGCAAGCCCCTCTTAAGGTCCGCAGCCCGGCCGTGAAGTGGTGTGTGCCGCCGTGGTTTTTAAAAAAGTCGAAAAAAGAGGTCGAGACCGGACCTAATTATTTACCCGCTAAAACGATCACGTTCCCCTTTTACCTGGGGAAGGCGTTTGGCGAGCCCGACGCAGAGTCCCGCTGTTTGACTCACGAGGTTTGCCTTTCCCGTGGGCGCCTAAGTTCTACCTGCACGGGATCCAGGCTGAAGGCCGAAGCCCGCAGAGTAAGAATCAGCTTGGCAGGAGTTTGGGAGGCCAGGCCAGCTTCCCAAAAGTGTCTCCGGGACAACCCAGACAAAGCCGAAGCGGCCGCTCATAAGGTTTTTCGCGCAGTCGCCGGGCCGGGCTTCCGCACAGCGGACGCTCTTACCTGACTTGGCAAGCTGCGCCTGCAGTGGCCCGGCCTGGGGCTCGGCGGCCCAGCGCAGTGCGGCGGCGGCAGCCAACTCCGCGGCCGGGCGCGGCGGCGGCGGCGGCGGCTGAGACGACTGCGAGGTCGGCGACGGCTGCGGAGCGGCGGTCGCGTCCCCCGGCGGCGGGGGTCCGGGCAGGGCGCGCAGCGAGTCCGGGATGAGACTTTCGAGACTCTCGTTGGCCTGCTGGCGGCGCAGCGCCACCTGAGCCGCCATGACCCGCTGCCGCTCGATGATGAGGATGCACTTTTCGCAGGTGCAGTCCTTGAAGCGGCAGTAGCGCTTGTGGCCCTTGAGCCAGGACAGCACGCCGTGGTTGCGGCAGCGCGCGCACTTCGGCGTGCGCTGCAGGGGCGCCCGCGGCGGCTGCGATACTGGGCCGCCCATGTACAAGTACGGGGAGCCGTAGCCGTTCATGTCCCGGACACCCGGAAGAGCTGGCTGGCTGGCGGCGGCAGCGGACCAGGGGGCGCTGGACAGCGGGGCTGGGAGGCCCGCTCACGGGCGGCCTCTGGGCGGCGCGGTCCTTGGTCCCGGGGCGCCGGCGGCCGCGTGGGCTCTGGGGGGGGGAGGCGCCGCAGCCGCCTTTACCCTCCCGGGGCGCTCGCAGCCTCAGCCCCCTGCTGGTGCCCCGCCAATCCCACGCGAATCGCGTCTCGGCCAACAGCTGCTCCGGCGGGCGAGTCTTCCCTCGCCGAGGCGCTGCTGCGGCCCAAGGAGCCGGCGAGAGCTCTGGTTACAGTCTGAGGCAGCTCGTCTGCAGCGCCCAGCACCTCCTCTGCCGCCCCCCCCCACTCCTCCCCCTTCCAACGCCACCCCCACCCCCGGGGTCCCGGTCTCCTTGCTCTCCCCACCCTACTCCACGCCTTCCTCCTTCCTTCCTGCTAGCGCCCCTCGAGTTCCTGCACTTCACCTTCCTTGCCACCTGCAGCTGGGCCACTCTCGCGGGGGCGCTCACGGCCCCCTCCTCCAAGCTTTCCTGGCTTCCCTGTCAGCGGCGGGAGGGACTGCGGCGCTCCGGGACGCGGTGGGCCCGGCGGGGCGGGGAAGGGGAGGACCAGCGGGGACGAGGTGTGGGGTGCCCATAGGCAATTGAGGCCGCCCCCCTTCGTTCTCTTCCCCTCCCTCCAGGCCTGATTTGGCGGCGCAGAGTCCGAGGCCTATCTCATCCCGACATTGGCCACAGAAACTCGGCTGGACGAGAACCAGAGTTTACCAGAGCACTGCGGGTGCACTAGGGACACGGCCTGGGTGGAGAGGGACTTAAGCAGGGCGAGCCGGGCGGCGCGGCCACTGGCGGGTGGAGTTGGGGAACGACAGTGGAATTGGTTCGGGAAATTTGGGCTTCTTAATTTCCTTTTGCAACATTTTTTCTTTTGCTGCTGTAGAAGAAAAGGAATGCTTTTGAAAACCTGCCGGTCCAAGAATGACAACCCATTTTGCAGGCTATTTCAAAGGGAAAAACAATCCTCCCACTCTGGTGCTGAGTTTATTTCTTTACCCTCCTCCCATGTTTTAATAAAAAGTCTCTGTCCTGAAAGGCTGGGAAGTACTCTTGTAGAGGACTTGCCTAAATGCTGGGTCTGAGCTTCCAGAGAGTGGACGAGGGAACCACATTAGCGCCTCCAAAGTTACCGGGTATGATCACCCCTCTGCCCAACAGGCACTGTATGAGGAAATGGAGGTGTCAGCGTCACCCAAGTGAAATTCCCATGGACTCAGTGATTTAATTAATAGTTAAAGGATGCCTGCCCTTCCTCCCCTCACCGTCTTTGGATAAAGGTGGAAGTGGAAGAGGGCCCTTGCACAAGATGACAGCATACAACTTGGTTTAAACTGTTATTTCCATGTTTCTAATCTATGAATACCGTTTTGGCCTAACACAGAGTACCCTACAAATGCACAGGAGCGACCAGCCCCCCCAGTCCCAGAAAACAAAAACACAAAACAGGTGGATAAGGCAGTGCACGGTAGCACAATGGTTCTGTGCAAATTAGGGATGATGTCAGTTCCGCAGCCATTGGTCTGCTCGCTCCTGGAAGTGGACACTGAGCTCCTCTCCTGGCTGTCTGGGCAAATCGAATGAGAGGAGAGCATAGTCGACGAGTCCACTGCAAAGGCCAACCCTTCAGCTGCCCAGTGGTCCTTGACCCCTCGAGAAGACCACTTTTTCTGCACTTAGAAGCAAACAAGCGACACAAAATCGTCTCTCTGTTTGCCTGCAGTATATTCAACGAAAGCATTGCCAGGCATTCTAGCAGCCAACCCTCCTCCTAGAAGGGCAATTATGGGAGATGAGGATGGTTAGAAAATGGAGCCCAGCTGTGTGCATTTCCCCTGAAGCCCTTAGCTGCCCCCACCTGCACCCCACCCTACCCGTTTCAGACCCATCAGGGAAGTTGAGGGTGGAGGGATGCTAATCTGGGAGTGAGTGGGCAGGAAACCTTCTCCCCAAGGATTTCTCATGTCCAGAGAGGCCTTCTTCCCAAGCCACTGCCAGGCAGGGACCCCTGGATCTTGCCCCTTTCCCTCTCACTACCCCCACCTCAACCCCTCCTCTCCTCCCAACCTTCACTGGGAAAACAAGCCCTAGCACAGTACAACTGGAAGAAATGGCATAAGCTCTCAGGATGGGAGGCACAGGGCACCCACATGCCAGTGGGCCAGAGGCCGGGAAGTGGGAAGTTGGCAGCGAGTCGCTTCATGTGAGGAGAGACCTAGAGGGTCTAAAATGACACTTTCGCTCGGAAATCTCTGGGTCTCTTAGGAATGTGGGGACCATGGACTTTTTTCAATGCCAAATTTCTCCCAATTTTCTCCAAATGGTCAGAGAAACCTGGGAGTTAATAAACTTGGGAGTAAACAATTTGTCTTTAAAGGAAAGCAGCATAGCCCTGTACCAGGTTGGGGGGGGAGGGCATTCCCACTATCAAGGCAACCCTCTTTCCTCCCTCAGTCACCTAGTCACCCTGTCCCTTTGCCCCTCAAACAGCCTGGCATTATTTGGTCAGACCCCATTTCACTCCAGTGCACACCGGGTGCTGAGATCTAAATACTCATTTGATATAGCGCAATAATCCTTTTCTCATATTTGATGGGAATGTTTTCCATATCCCAGTATTTGACAACATCTCCCTATAGGAACAGGTTTGTATTTATGTTGGTAAAATGTCCCCTGCCTCAAAGTCTATTGTAACCCAACACCTGACAACCCCGAGTCCCATTTCTGTTTGCAGAAAGGGTTTATTCAAGCACATAATGGGATCCCAGCAGAAAGCCTTTCAGAACAAGGGGCTATGGTAAACTTCACCACATGAACTCCGTTTCCAGGGCTATTAAGCTTTTAATTGGAAAATAGCAGAGGAAATTTCAAGGTGACTATAACGTGTTAGCAGTTAGTGTGGAGAAGAAAAGCCCGAGCAGGAATGAATGTAGAAAGCATATGGTCCAAATCACATTTAGGAGGAGCGGCCTGCTTCTACTAACTCCCGACAGCTTATACATTTGTGGGAAAAATCATCAAAGAAATTGGAAAGGGAGGGGGAGGATTACAAGTAAATGTAACCTCATTACACTGGCTCCACTCGCACTCTGCTTTGGGGTGGTGTGTATGTGTGTTTGTGTGTTTTCAAACCACAGTTAACTAGGTAGAATTGTGACAGGTATTAATAGTGAAAGCATGAAAGACAATGTGCGTATGTTCTCTCTCTTTGGGCGCATACAGAATCTCACGGTGTGTGTTTATCTAAAAGCTCAGAATGCAAGTGCCCTTCGGAGAAACTGAGGATGTTTTGTCTCCAAATCTTGTGAACGGTGCTCCTCACTGTAAAAAAAAAAAAACACTTAATCAAAAGGACAGTTTTATATTGACACGGATGTAAATACATCAGGACATTTTCTGCTTTACTAGATTTGCATGGAGGGGGAGGTCAGAGTTCCTGTTTTGCCGTTTTCACCGCAATCAGTGTGACGCAGGAGGCCGGGGCATGCAGGAAGCCCTGTAAATGCACGAAAATGAGCTCCCCTCTCCGGGCGCAATAACTTCTCAATTCTCATCCCGTTTGTGCCCCTAAGGCATCGCTCTCTGTGGCCAGTTTCAAATTGGGGAATAATCATCTGTCGAGGAGGTGGGGCACCCAGCAATCGATTTCTTGAGGTGACAATAACGCCCTTGTTCTCCTTCAACTAACTGGGGAGAGATTCGTGCGCACCCGCCAGCGCATCCCCGAAGCTGCCCTCTGGAGTGTGAGGCAGAGGGCAAAGGCCTGTTGGGGGGACTGAACCTGAGTCTGGCGCACCCGGGGGACGTCGCTGAGCAGAAGGAAGACCCTGGACGGTTATATCCCCACACCACTTTGGCAATGGGTGGCCTGAGGGTCCTCAGGGGCCGAGGCCTTTGGGAGCAAGTGAGGACGCAGTACTGCCTGCAGCCCTACAGGCCCTGTGAGACCGGGCAGGCGCTGCTGATCGATCGGTCCTTCCTGTTCTGGAACTCAGACCTGGAGTAAGTGCTCCCACTCGGGCAGATTCCTCAGACACAGCCTAGACACAAGGCAGCACCAGCCCCCACCTTGTAGGGTAGGACTGGGTGTTGCTCCCCAACTGCTCCCCCTGACGGGTCCACATTAGCCCTGCGCTTTCCAAGGAGGGGAGACTGGAAAAGAGCGCCCGAGGAGCGCTCCCCACTGGCCCAAGGCCCGGAGCTCAGGCCTGCTTCCTCTGGGGGCTCCAGGTGCAGCCGCTGACTCGCGGCTCTGGCCTCGGACTCGGGGAGGGGCCGCGGCCCTGGTGTGTCCGCCACCGTGAGGGGTCCCTCGGGCTCGGGCGTACCGCACGCGGGAGCAGGGGCTCGGGGCTCCTGGGCCTAGTCGGGCACAGCCGCCCGGCAGCAGGAGGGCGTGGAATGGCGGAGGCGCCATCACATCCTCGCACCAACAAGTAGCGTCCAGCGAGGAGAGGAAGATCGCAGCCGACAGCCTGCAGACCCCGTCTGCCATCTGCGCAAAGGGAAACACACACCACGGACCTTACGAGGTAAAATGAGAGCAGCACTGACTTGAAAATAATTTCCCCGAGACTTAAAAATTAAAAACAAAACAGGCCAAGAAATCACTTGTGGTAAATGGAACAACATTAAAGGGACAATGATTCTTCTCTCCAGAAAGTTCGCTTTCCTTGGGGAGGGGTGCTGGTGATCGGTCCTTCCTGTTCTGGAACCCCTGTTCGTCTTCCCAAAGACGAACCACTTTTCCAGGACTCTCTCGCCTTTCCCACCTTCGCCTTCCTTTGCTGCCTCGTAACAAAGCCTCGCTGCGGCGAAAGGAGGCAGATGTGCGGGATTCCAGAAAAGAAGTCCCAGCTGGGTTCAAGGGGCCAGGGGATAACGGGAAATGGCCGCCTCGGCACGTACCCCAGGGGCAGGGAGCCGGACCAGAGGCGTTAGAGTTAACGCTGTGAGGCCAAGGCGCTGAGCCGGGCCGCAAGCGCCCGGGGTTAGAGAACCCGAGGGGCGGCCGACACGCGGAAATCTAGGCTAAGACCCTCTGCTCAGGTTCCGCGCTTCAGCGCCTCCTGGGCGGGGCGACTTCCGGAGCACTCGGGACTCCGCCCAGCCGCCTGGCGCCCCGCCCCCAGTCCTGCACGCCCCGCCCCCTCCCGGCCGTCCGGACCGCAGCTTTAAACCGCTGGAAAGTTGGCTAGTTGTTTTCTGACGGGAACTTAATGAACAAGTGGCTGAGTAAAGATCGTTCGCGTTTCTGTGAGGGGGTTGTAAGAGGAGGAGACGTCTTTTAAAGGCGAGAATCAAGTCTTAGGCGGCGATTGAGCTTCAGGGGCACCAGGCGCAGCAGCGAGCTCAGGCCTTGTCAGCGGGTGTGCGCGCGGAGGAACAACGGAGGGCCAAGGCCCGGCGCAGGTTTCCGCGCAAACTTCCCAGCGGCGCGCAGGCCGGAAGGCAGGCGCCACCCCCACCGGCCGGGCAACAAGGGCCAGGCAGTGGGAGTCGGAGAAAGTCCCTCTCCCTAGCCCGGCTGCCTACCAGAGTTCTTTGAGACGCGAAGCGCATTCCATAAAGCGCTTTTAATACAACTTGATGCAAAACGTCAAGATGCAGGGCCATATACATGTACGTGCGAAACCAGCACTGAAGTTCACGTGAAGGTCAGAAGGGCCCGATATTTATAACACGAGGTGCCAGGGAGACCGCGGTGCAGGATCGGTGGATCTGGCTCACGCCCCTGCTCCGAACTGCGGTTTCGTGCAAGATTTGGAAGGAGTCCCCGCTGGCAGCCCTCCCCAAGGCTCTAGTTCCGCAGCGCGGGGTCTGCAGCGCACTAGCAGGGCGCCAGCCTTGGGGAGGTAATCGCCACCCTGGTCCCAGCCACTCCGTGAGCCGGAGGCGTCCTCGGACACAAGGCGCGCGCCTCTTATGCTCATTGCCCCGCGTTGCTTAGCGGCAACGTGCCCAGCGTCCAGGAGGGGAAGGCACGGCGAGGCTGCATTGGTTTCCCCGTGCCGAAGCTGCAGAAGCGCGTGTAGCAGGCTCAGTACGGGCCTTGCAGGACGCCCGCCACAACGACACTTGCATACACGTGCCGTGTGCACTGCTGTACCGCACACCACGTGGGTACAGCCCACGAGAGGAAACGGCCTTGCCGTCGGGTCTCCCGAGTTCCCAGGCGGCAGAGTTTTGCCAAAATGACCGCCCCTTGGGTGTGTGCATTAAAATATGGTTAAAATCCAGCAGCCAAGCCTGTCTGAGCTCTCTTGCGTTCAGAATGTGTAAATTCATAAGGTAGTCCCCCTGAGCCAGGATCTGGGCCTGCCTGGCACCCTCCTCCCCAGCAGTCAAGAATAAATACCCAAGTAGCAACTCTGGGCGTCATAGGACCACGCCCAACCCCCTGGGGCAGGAGGAAGAGGCCAGGTCCATCTTTAATGGAGCTATTCGGCAGAGAAGCCAGGCTTTCCCGCGACTCCGCCAGGGCCCGTCGTAGTTCTGAGGTCGGGCCGTCGTGCTGAGAGTGGCCCTGCTGGGGCGGGATCCCTGCGCGGTGGCTGCCACATTCAGAACTAATCGGCATCAGGCGCGGCAGGTGGGCTCTCAGAGTCCAGAGGGCCCTCTCCGGAGGATGGACGCTGCACACTCGACAGGCCCGGTATCCAGGGCACCGGCGGCCGGGAGTCGAACTCAGTGGTGTCAGGAGGCAGGGTAGCGCACTGACAGTGAAGCCGGGGTGCAGCAAGGGCTCAGAACGGTGCTCAGTCAGCACTGGGACAAAGTGGCGCTTTGATCTGGGCTCCCCGCCTGGCTTTCTAGAAATAAGGGCCACTGAAGGGGGCTGTGCCTGGAAGGAGCACCCTTAGATTTGGCAGGGGGTGCCGAGTTTCAACACCACTGGCAAAATTTCTGTATTGGGATCATCTATGGAACAGCAGTAATTGAAGGAATCCTGGATCCGCAGAAGCCAGGATTATTTAAAGAAATGGAAGGGGCCTAGGTAGTGGGCAGCGAATGTGCGGGTGATTGGGGGCTCTTCTCCCCAAATGCCACCTTTAACGCCTTGGAGGTTGCGTCTCCGAAGCCGGTCCCTTCCTTGCGCGCCCCGTAAGGTCTTCTGGCGTCGCCGTCACAATAGCTACAGCTTCAGCCGCCCGGAAGGGCACGCGGCTGCAGTAGCAGCCTGACAAGTGTGATAAAATGATCTTCCTTAACTAAACTCGTAAAGCACTGGGCAATAAAACTCAATCTTCTGTAAAATCCAATTAAGTCATTATCTGACTGATTGTATCTTTAATTGAAAACAGAAGTGACAGTAAATTTCTGTGATATATCAGGATCAATCGATACCACTATACGATTCAGCCCCAAGAAGTGATTTATAATGTCAAACCTATATAGGTAACTCCACATTATTCTCTCTAAAACCACTGGTGGATGAAATTAAGAGTAAGTGCATTTAATAAAAAACAAGATGGTCAGGTTATTGATTACAACAGATGGGGGTGAAATCAAATAGATGTTTTCAAAGCACAGAGCGAAGAAAATACAAGTAATTTCTTTTTTCCTGTTTAATACTGCTCACCGAATATACACACAAGAAAATTCAATCATCAATAACATTTTTATTTCAGGTACAGCTGCAACTACACAGAACAATGAATTTTTTTTAGACTAGTTTCATTTCAGGATGGTTTCTGTTACATAAGGAAGTATTTCCACAAGCAATTTTTAACAAAATAATGAACTCAGAAATCTGTAATAACTTCTAAAGATGTACTTATTTTCAAATCAGATTACAACCTAAGGTTACAAAATAGTCTAGATTGCATCCTTTTTTTCCTGCAGTAGAAAAATGTGTATGATATAAGCTGTTACATTATTCTAGAAACAATGCCCAGTAACTCTGCATTACTGGCATTACTACTGTATTATTTTCAAATTACCCTTTACAGAAAAGGTAGCAATTCCTAGGGGCTTTAACTTTTTTTTACTATGTTTCAGTTATGTTTTGGATTTTGGGGGATGGAGTAGGGCTAGGCTTTTCCAACAGCAACACACAGTATTTTCGTTTACTTCGACCTCCTGCAGATTTCTAAAATAATCACTAAGTTTGCTCTTCTCACTGGTCAGGTACTTGGCTAAATTTATATTTTACAGTTTTATTAAAATACTAAAGTAAGAAATCTAAGACACCTAAGATTTCATTTTAAAACTAAAAGTAACCATCTAATTAAGACCCATTTAGATGCAAACATACTGCTTTGCTTGAGTGAATTATTGTATTTCTTGAAAACTACATGTAAACCAGTGTCATAAAAAATATTAAGGACTCTACTATTTAACTCTGTGAGCAAAAGTACTTAATTCTTGCAGGTGGTAGTCACGGATCCTAAACTATTCCAAAGGTGTTCTAGCCTCTGGGCTAAGCTCTTAGTATAATAAACCACACACGTTATCAACAGTTTAAGTCAGCATAAGTCAAGGCAAAAATATTAACAACAAACCCTGTGTATAAATGGAATAAGCCTGCTATTCCAAGTGAACAGCCAAAGGCATAGGGTGCTGCTTACTCGTCCTCCTCGATGATGACGGGAGTGACCGTGAAGCTGCTGGGCTCCGAGGCAGACTCACATTCGAGCACTTCCTTTGTGCTCTCGGTACTAACAGGAGAGCTGCTGGAGAGGGAAACCAAGCCAGAATCTTGACTGCTGTGCGGTGAGAATACTGGGAAGCGGGGAGAGACGGAGGGAGAAGAGTATGTTAAAACCGGCTAGTCTATTTTCAGTATTCAATTAGGTTCCAACAAAGATCGAGGCAAGTGCTTCTACAAGCACTCATTAAAATCTCCAGCACTATTTTAGAATAAAAGACCATTTCTGCACCGCATCTATTCAGTTTCTATTTACCAGAAGGGGAAAGTTATGTAGCAGAGTTCCAGTCTGTTCATTAAAAAAAATTCTGCTCCCACCTCTTTGGGGTAAACTATTGCCACCCTTCACTGAGCCCCTCCCCTTTTTGTAAAGGATGCTAATAGAACTTGTCTTGTCAAATGATCCAGCTGACAAATTACCCCAAGCAAGACCCCGCACGTGTATTTCTACCATTTGACAGGTAACCCTAAGTTTTTCAATATGGCAAGAGAAAGTGATAGCTTACCAACTTTCCTGTTCTCTCTCTTGGATATAGGGGGACAAATACTTGGGAGAGGTCAGTATACACAACTTTTAAAAACTAAAAAAGCAGTAAATGGGGGGCAGGGAGCAACTTTAAATGTGTAAAAAGTAAACTACTTTCACTAAAATAGAAGTCAGGTAAAGATTTTAAAAGCAAACTTGTGAACATAAAACTCCACTAGAAAACCGACATTAAATATGAAGGATGCAAAAGTAATGTGTTGATTTTGCAACCTTACAAGCTACAGTAGATACAAAATTTAAGCAAAAGGATCTCTGACCTTCTTAACCTTAGCTGAGTTCAGATCCACCCCCAGAACTCCCTTCCTGCCTAGTGTGAATGTAATTAAGGGGAAGCTGCAGTGGTAATTTCTCTCCTCATTAACTTTCTGATTGGTTTCAGCCTCAGGATTCTGCCGGGCAGTAGTTTGTCACCAATTCCAAATGGCCAATCGTTAATACTAATGTTTGTGTAACTAACTGCCAGCATCTGCCACGGCTTCTTGTACAACAATAATGGTGAAAGGGTACATTAGTGCTCCTGTGTTAATTCAGCTTGTGTTCATCAATAGGGAAATCTATGGTGTAATTAGCAAAATGCATTGGGAGCTGAGTGCTGAAGTCATTTGTAGAAAACTAAATCATAGAAGCTGTACTGGGTCCTGATGTGTTTGCCATCAATACTTATTATGTTTGGAATTTAATAAGGTATATTACCACGCTGAAAAGAGAACACTATTTACGCTTGTTATGGGTTTGGAAAAGGTTTGCTGCAGCGAGTGAAACCACACAGAAATAAAAGAACAGAGCTGGGACTTAAGAAGCAGACCTTTAACCACTCCGCTGGACCAGATTATTTCAGAAAGCCCCTTTCTTCTAATGTGACATATGGATGAACAGACAGACAGAAGGATAGTTTTGCAGAGCTACCTCAATATTCAATAAGGAAAGGCATGATCTGAAAACTTAATAAGTGAATACATTCGAAAAACAACTCAGGCAATCTACTGATAATTACTTTTGATAGTGATAGTAATTTATTTAGTAACTTAAAGAGCAAGGGTAACAGTTTGTAAGCTTTTTTTCCCAAGGAAAGAGCTATTAAATAATACTTTACAGATGCCAAAAAGGTGTGCACATGCATATATAAATATATAGTAGCAACCAGAAAAAACTGGGAACCCACAGAATCTGAAGCCTTCATTTTATAGCAGTTCATAAAAGGTGTCTTACTAAATTTTAATTGTTATATGGATAAAAAATTCCCTGCAAATCCAAGATGATTTATAATTGTGTTACATGTACAAGAATGTTGTACGTTAAACAGAAATGTTTTCCAAAGGCAGTAGACTTTGCTCAGACATCTTGTTATTACTCTACACAAATCTGGAGAGCTAAGAGCCAGCCCCAGAGTCTATGAGTTAATCTGTTCAACCCTCTCCCCATGTCAAACTAGTGACAGAAGTTCCTCTGTACAGAACGGATGGGGAAGGGAGTGAACACTGACTAATTCCAGTACACCACATACTTTCATGAGGTATTTAATCCTCAATTCACTGGAAGAATCATTCTCTGCATTTGCCATAGGGAGACCCTGTGGAAGCTGTCAAGGGCAATGTGGCACTGGCCAGCCTGACCCTCCGCCTTGTTCTCTTTCCCACACATCCTACCCTTGGGTACTACAATTAGTCACTGGCCACTGAACCTTCCTAATCTCTGTGTGAGTTTAAGGAGGCAAAATAACTGACCCTTGTCAGACTAACCCAGGAACTATAAAAGAATCGTAAGTGTGCTCCCCACCCATTCAGAAGGCCTGCCTTCTGCCTTCAGTTAACAGCTGACCTAGGAGATGCATCCTCCCCTAGCACCACACACCTTCCTCTGCTCATTTAACCACGTGGGGACTAGAAAGGGAGGGGTGAGAATTCTGCAAAAGAAAGGAATTTGGGGGTGGCCCCCTTTTGCCCACACTTGCCTTGTGGACTTAGAGAGTATTCCTATAACAGGACTACAAATAGATGCACAGCGTCCCCAGCACGGACTGGGGAGGCTCTGAGCATACTGAATGCGTAACTGCACTCCAGAGAAGATGCAAATAAATGAACTCAGCCTCTTTTGAAAAACACCTCTATTTTTAAAGAGTTTCTCCACTCAAAACTTAAACCCATGTCATTTTTATTTTTGTCCAAGGCTTACATTGTCTTTGAATAATGGGTTGTTGAAGTCAGGGACAGTGTCTGTTCAACTCATTTTGTGTAGCACCTCATAATAGTACTTCCAAGGGCACCAAAGATTTCTTAAGTGATACTCTTAGTGACTAATGTCCAAAATAATCTTCACTATCATCCTGCAAGGTACCTTCTCCATTTTAATGCAGTTTCATTAAATGTTGTTGTGGAGGAGGGGTAATAATTGATCATTGTAAATCATTTTATACCAATTAAAAATTCAAAAGTAAAAATTATCTGTTTTGCTATTTAGGTTGATTCTGATGAGCACCGCACAAGGTTAATTTCGACTCAAAAGGTTTCTCTTGATTAGTTTGTAAAAAATGCTAATATCTTGTGTCAGCAGGATTGTCTGGAAAGATATGCTGTTGGTAGCTCTCGAAATTGGCTCAATCTTTCTAGACAGCAATCTAGTGACATGTAATAAGAACCGTAAAACTGTTCAGACCCTCTGACCTCGTAATTCCACTCTGGGGAATAAGCCCAAAGAAAGAATAATTGGCCCAGAGATCCTCAACACACCACTATTTGCATCAGTGAAGATGTTAGTGCTTTGCTCAGGTGCTGGGCCAGGAGGGGGAGTGGGGAGCTGCGCTGGGTTGGGGGCCAGGAAGCATTCAGGATCTTGCCGCCCTGTCATCAGCTGTAGGCTCCCAGCATTCACAGAAAAGGAAGAAATGACTTCTGGACACCAAAGTAGAGACTGAGACGTAAGAAAAAGAAAACAAGAATGAAGGAAAACTTGCCCGTTCATCTGCGCAGTTTTCCGGTTACAATGAAAGGTAGGTAAACCTCCAAGGCTGACCCTTGTTTGAACCAGTAAGCCCAGGATCTGTTTCCTCTCAAGTAGCCTATTTGTCTACAGAAGCTAAAGGGCCTTTCTTTTATAATTATTATTTAAAAACAAAAAACCTTACACATAATCACTCCTAACCAATATTGAAAAAAAAAAGCACTTAAGATGAATTCAGTGATGCCATCTGACCATCAGAGTCCTTTTTGGAAAATATTATGTACCGTACCCCAAAACCCACCTCTCTGTTAAACAAAACAAAACCCACTCTAACCGCTAAATCTTTTGACACTGGAAAGACCCCTGACTTTTAACTTGAATGATCTGTTGGAAGTCAATGGACTGGAATGAATAATTCTCATCTAGTGATGTGAGAAAACAGGATATTCATGCTTGAGAAAAAAACTGTCTTCCTTATATTTTAAATACTATTAAACTCCCACTAAGAGACCACTTAAAAATAAAAATGCAGTGGCATTCTTCCCCTAGATGGTGACAGGAAGAAAACAGAACTGCTGGACGCTATAGCTTCCTAGAGTGTGCGGGCATTAGAGCCTGATGGAAAGCTAATGAAAATTTCTTAACAAATTCTTCCACTTCATGATAACTATAGTGTTTGGAAATAAAATCATGTCCAATCAGTACCACTTAGCAGATATTTAATGTTTCACAATAGAACTCTATTCCGGAGTGGAACTGCTGCCCTTCTCACTAACATTTAAAATAATTAGGATTATCTTAGCTGTCCGAAGCTTGGCAGGTTCAGTTTATACTTTCAAACAGCATTAATTCTTGGCACTCAGAACAAGGGATAAAAGGTAAAGATATGAATGGAGATCTTTATTCAACCTGATCTATCATGGATTAGCTCATTCTTTTCCAGTTCATGCCTGCACTCTAGTTAAGAGGAAGGCTAAGCTGTAACTGATGTAATTAGAAACCACAAGCTGAGAAAAAATAGCCCTTTATTAATCTCTCCCATTTACTAGATATTTACTTGGAAAAAATCATCTTTGAAACAACTAAACGTGTGTTTTCTGCCTAAGTGTAACTAAAGAATAGTGACAAGAGAAGAGGGCTGTGTAGGCTTATGCTTTCCTTGAAAATTTATCTAAATTGTCAGTTCTAAAATCTAACACCAGATCGAGCGGCCAGCTCTACACTTTGCACATTGTAGGGAGAAATGGCCAAGCTGTGGTAAATGAGTTTCTGCAGAAGGAATCAGGTACATCGTCAGTGCTTCTTCCTGGATACAACTACCACAGCTTTTGTAAACACCGGGAATTGCCATTTTTAAAACAAAGTGACCTTATAACAGAAAGTATATATAGGTGCATGCAATACTAACAGTTTCTCTTTCTCTCTAAATTTCATGGATCATATAGATACATGACTCACAAAATAAGACTAGAACTTTTAAATTCTCAAAATAAACAGAAGCCTATGAAGCGTCCTTTGGTAGTATGTTGGAAAAAGTGCTGGCCTGGGAGTCAGAGGATCTGGGCTCACAGCTTGGCCCAGCCATTGCTGGACACTGGCTTTCCCACTGCTTGAGAAACTAAGGCATAATGCACCAAACCTACACCCCTCACCCACCTGGAGTTCAACACAAAGGGGAGAATCTTGTGTGCAATATAGCACACAAAAAGTTAAAAGAGAAAAGGGATGCCTTTCAGCCTTCCACCCCCACCTGGGACCCAGGCAGAATCATCCTAGGGTCAGACATTTCTCCTCGACCCCTAACCCCAGCCCCTGAGACAGACCCTCTGGGACTACAGCATGGCAGCTATCAGGGTCCCACTTTCCGTGCTTATTTCATAGAGGGGGGTCTCCAAAACCAGCTGGAGTCTCCAAGCAAGCTGGAGAATAAGCAGTGTGTCTGTAACAGCAGCCCTACCCTGGGAGGGGCTCAGCAACATCAAAGTATCTCATCTCCCCGAAACCTTCATGCCCATTAGCAGTAGTGACTGGCTGTTCCCTCATTCCCAAACTGTCACTGGCAGTTGTAGAGACTTTTTCTCACTAAATTACTTCTTCCTGAAACTTTCTGAAGTGAGGAAGTGTGTACATGAGGGGTTAATTCTTTGTTACTGGTTTAGTTGAACTGTCTCCTCCAGGGAGGCAGCATTTGGTGATAATCCAAACATTCAGAGATCGTCTAATTCACTGTGTTTTAACTAAAATATACTCAAAACCTAAACAAAGTGTGACTTTTACTTCTCTTTAGTAAATTTATCCTCAGGTAAATCCTCACTTTGGTTAACTCTGCTCTGCTTCCCTCTTCAATAAAATAAGAAACACAGCCATCTTGGAAGAAATCCCCTAGACCACCCAGCAGCAGACTTAAGCATCCCGGCCCTCAGTATCCCCACCTGGGAAATGGGGCTGGCAACAAGGTCATCGTGGTAACTGTCAAGCACGTATTAGTTTCCTGACTTCTGCTGTCTGCTAAGTGGCAATGTCAGACAATCAGAAGATCTGTTTTTGAAGGTCCCAGAATTCAATCAGGGTTCAGTGCAAGGCCTACTCACTGCAGGCCACACCTCTGTGTGCCTTTTCGAGAGCACTACGAGCCAGGAATACATGTTTACTTCATTTCGGGCCTATGTAATAGCCGGAGTGGCACATCTGACCTATTTCCCATTTGGACAATAGGTCCCTTGTTACATAAGCTCTGCCCTTTTTCATTTTTTGAGGGCAAATAAGAAGGCGGCTTGAGTTGAATCAAAATAAAACAACAGAATGGCTGTGGACATGCTTTATAAACCATACAAAAAATAGTGTTAATGTCCAGTGATGAAGCAAACCATCCCTTCAGACAGCAATACTGGAAGAAGGAAGAATGTCCTCCTATTGTGCCTATGTCTGTCCTAAAAGTTGTGAACTCTAAAGTTCCTGGCACAGGCTTCTATGTGCACAAGAAGTAATAGTCTCCTCAGTTCCTACTCTACAATCACTGGGCTCCTGGAGCCCTGCCTGAAGGAGGCCTGCCGGGGTGCCAGAAGCTGGCCCTCAGCCAGACTGCAACAGAGCAGAGCTAGGGTAAGGTGTGTGGGCTCTGCAGGAGGACCATCTCTTACTATGTGAAGACCTCAGGCAAGTCCCTTACCCTTTCCGTGCCTCAGTTTCCTCATCTGTAAAAAACAGGGACAGAGCAGAGCACTTGGGATGGTTCTACACAAAGTGTCGGGGCCCATCAAGCCTGATGCTATTGGAAAGCCCCCATCACCGTGTACATAGCCTCACCATTTGGTCATCTATGTGTGTGGCCTGGAAACCACGGCACCTTAGCACTGGATGCTGTCGGAATTAAGCCCCATTTGTAGCATCACTTCCCAGCCTTTATCCTTCTCTCCACTGCCTCATTTACACCTCTCCTGCCCTGCCTCATCTTTCTTAAGCATTTGCCAGGCTAGCAGTCAGAAAAGCAGGAGCTGCTGCTCCTGGTCCAGCTTCTCATCCCTAGGGAGGGAGGTGGTTTCCCACCATATAAGTGTACTGATGGGGACAGGAGGGCTAGGGGGTCTGGCCTCTGCTCACTCTGGAGCGTCTGTTAGGCTGCACTTAGCCTGAGCCCAGCTACAAACAGCAACCACGGGAGACAGTCAGTGTGGGAAGACCCTGAGCTCTGTCACCAGACACCAGCACTATAAAAAACACCTTTGAGTCTCAGTTTCCTTCACTGTAAAAGCAGGATAATAATTATGCATCTCACAAACTTGCTTTGAGGATTGAAAAGATGATGCATGACAAAATAGTTTGTAAACTTTGAGACCCTATACACCTGTCAGTCATTGCGTCTTCTCTCCGTTGGCATGAGCCTGAATACTTCTCTAGGGTAGCGTGAGTCTGTCTCTGTACTTCGCTGAGACAGGACCAAGAAAGTAATGACTTTATTAAACATTGGTTGAGAAAGAAAAAGAAAATAATTAGTGACAACACAGCTCAAACATCCCTGAAGGTTCTCAGTTTTCAACTGTGATGTTCAAGGAAAGATGACTTTTACTTTGTTCATCCTTCTTTACACACTAAATGACTGAAAGAGAAGATGGATTCCACAATGAAATCCAAGCCTATTATTTGGTGCTTTTTATAGCATCATGCACCAGACTTCAGTGAGGCATGCATAACACTTCCTGAGGCTGGGCCGACAGGAGGAAGGCTTGGCTGTACCAGGCTGGGGCAGAGAGCAATGAAAACCACCTCGTGGCAGAAACAGAAGGAATGTCTACAAGGCAAAAGACAAACATGTGGTGTCTGAAATTGGGCTGAAAACATCTACCACGCCTTGTCTAGCACAGTGCAGCAATGTACATAGTAGGTGTTTAATAAAAATTGAATGAGTGGGAAAGACTCATTTTGTCTCCACAAGACATGCTGCAACCACAAACTGCTAACCCACACACTGCCACGGAGCATCACAAGCCGCCAGTTTGGGGATTTTAAGCGCAAGGGGTTTATTAAGTGCATCTGTATTTACTGCACAGACACTGTAAAGCTGGGTGCCAAGGCAAAGGGAAAAGCCACATCACACCCACTGGAGGCCAAGTGGCACAACGAGGGTCTCAGTCCAGGCCGAGGCCAAAGAGCCTGGCTCTTAAGGAGCATGCAGGACCATGTTCTTTGGAAACCCTGCTCAAGTGCATCAACAGTGCCTCGGCTGTTCACATGTGCAGCTGCAGGTAAAAACAGAGTTAAATACCTGTGTGATTTAATCTCAGGAACAAAAGCAGGCCAGGCAAACAAGATGCTCTACAAGTCATCTCTGGAACAGATTTCCCATTTGATTGTAGGAAAGCTATTTTGTGCCACAAAAGGAATCACACCCATGACACAGACTGCACGTGGCTTTTGCCATCCTAAAAACTAGGGCTGCCTGTCCAGATATTTTGCAACAAGAGAAAATTATCAGGTAGCCTTGCAGACGGTTTTCTTCACACTGATTAGAAAGAATCACAGATGCTTCCACCTTAAAGGGTAATATATGATGGCGATCTCAACTGTGGTGGGCATCTAGTGATGGCTAAGATAAAGGATTAAAGTTTTAGAGTTAACAGCCAGGGGAGCTGGTCACAAGGAGAGTGACTGTTGCCTTCTAACCTGAATGGCCTAAATGAGCTGAGTTTCCAACTAATCCACCAGCCTGCCTTTCACTTTGGAATTACATCTTCAATAAAACACACAGTTTAACAAAACATTTAAGATGTGCTTATTTAACTATGTTATTTTAAGGAAGTCTTTCATTTAAAAATATTCTGAGACTTGCAATTAAATGGATACGAGAGAAAGTTCACAGGCCATTTCACAAGTAGAACTTTTATAAAATTTGCAGCTTATAATTTGAAAATAAATACCGTGCTCCACATGATATGCTAGTAGTAGGGTAGAGGATCGTGTCAGATAAATTATTTGATCTTTATTACAAGGAGACTCAGTCTTCTTCAAAAAGCAAATACAAAATTTTATCAGACTATCATATTATGCCAACTTTTCCTTCTCTTTCTTTCTAACTAGCATTACAAGAAATTTAAGACTAGCAATTATTAATATTTTTCTCTGAAACAGAAAAAGGAAGCAAACAGCAGGACACATATAAATAAAACATATACCAGATGAACTCAGTCAGAATAGAAAATTCCAGGCATTTCCAGACAGGAGAATACATGCCTACTCACAGTCACACAAGTCATTTTACTACCTAAATACAACACAGCCATGATGGACAGATAAGGTAGTTCAGGTTACAGGAGCAAGAATAAACAATTTTGGCATGGTTCATGTTCAGGGTGAATAGAAATAAAATAAAAACACAAAACCTGTGTTTTTCCAAAAGATTATCTCCACACTTTGTGCAAGACCCCAACAGCTTAAAAATTTAACATATGTACTTCTTAAAACACTTTATTTAAAATACCCTTTTTCCAATTAGCCCCCCCAAAAAGGACTTCCACCCTAACTAAAGAGGTTGCTCGGTGAGTGGTATAAGGCATTCAGAGACTGTGACTGTACCTTCCCCTCTCTAGGTGTTCATGGTTTTTTGATTGTTTCAGGAGAGAAGACCACATGTTCGGACAAGTATTTTAGTTTTCCTTCTGGAAAAGGTTTTCCTTTTTCTACCCAACTGTATACTGTCTGAAGCCAAGCTTAACTGTAACCTTTTTTTGTTAAGGGGTTCTAGAATAACCACCTGTAGTCTCTTTGGGCCCGAAGCTCCCAGGGCCTGAAGCACTGGTTCAGCCAAGCTCGGCTACTGGCAGCTACAGTGACAAGAGGCGAGCGATGGCTGCCAGTCCCATGTCAAGGGAGGGACGAGGAAAACCCAATAGGTGTGGGACCAACAGAGCTGGGAGAACAAGAATGGATGTGAAAATGAACCTGAGCCACCTTCAAGGAAGTTCAGCATCCCGAAGGCAAGAGAGAGAAGAATCCATTTTAACACTGTCCCTGTCATCAAAGGTAGGGAAGCAGGGAACTTGGGCACTTGAAGGAGAAATTATGTTATCTGAAAACTTCGTTTATATGAAACAGATCATTTCTCAGTGATGGCAAAGTTAATGAGACATCATGAATCTTTCTTCAACTCAGTCCTTAGATGGATATAAATTCGTTCTGGATATTCTATGATATTAGAATGATTGACTCTGGAAGACTGAAGGGTGTACACATTTTTCCCTCCAAAGTTAAAGCAGTATATTAAAACTACCCTAAAAAAAAAGGTAATGTGGTACTATCAGATAGGTTTTGGATAAATTGGTTTTATTTTTGATTGATTGATTGACTGCCTAAAGATGTGAACAGCACAATAAATAAGCTTAATTCAACAGACATCCATAGTACTTGGGCCCCCCAATAAGTAGAATCACATTCTTCACAAGCACACCTCAAACATTCAAACAAAATGGCCATGTACTAGTCTAGAACAAGTCTCCACAAATTTCAAAGATGTACATCTTTCACACCTTTGAAGTCTTGGAGATTTAAGTCTGCAGTCTATCAGAATAACTACCAAGGAAAAAATCTTTTCAGCTTTAAAAAAATGATAAACAAGAAAGAATATAAATTTCAATGATGCCGACTAACCAACAGGCCAGCACTTGGTCACAATATAATTGATTTCACCTTTAATGCTACTGTTGAAAGTATTTAAATGCCCGGGCACTGACTCCAACCCACACACTCCTCCTCGATTCCACATTCCAAGTAGATCAGGTATTTTCACACTTGGTTCATCTTCAGTGACGACTGTAATTAAATCTTTAATTCGAAAACAAGAATGAAAGTCCAGCACTCACTGCATTATCAGCTGCCCTGGAAGCTTAGAGTAAAGAGCAATCAAATAACAACTGGTGACCTTAGCACCTTCAAGCTTAAGTAATCGGCTCATTTCAGAAGCTACTGGCTCATCTCAAAAGTGACCAATTTACATGAGGAAATGCTTTCCGCAGTTATCAGCAAGCTTCCTGGGAATCAGAAATGTTACTTAAATTGCATAAACTGTCAAGTTTCTGTGCCACCTGGCCTCTGGATTACACCATGATATTTAAAGCATAAATTTCAGAACACACTTTATTTCATGTCCAAGACTGGAAAAGGCCTTTGAGGGACCTGAGCTCATTCTCAAGAACGTGATGATGGCTACTGGTCCTCTTTATTTGTTCATCTACCTCTAGACTAGCTACAACTCTTCTTAAGCATAAAGGAAGGCAGTCCGGTGTTAAATGGTTACTCAATTCCTGGAGTATTTATTGAGCATCTGCTCTGTGCCCAGGGAAGACAGCTGGGAGGAAAACGGAGTGTCTGTTCTCACAAGGAAAACAGCAGGACACCAGTCATCAGAGACATCTAGGTGCACTTTACGCCAGGCCATTTACTAGTGCTGCGACCGCGGATAATAATTTAATAGCTCTGTACCTCAATTCCTCATCCATTAAGGAAAAACAATGTTAAAGGCTGTTGTAATTAAAAATTAAATATACCAAGTATTCAGTCAACCCTAGTTTCTTCCTCTGCTTGTCCCTTTCTACACAAAAGACAGTAGATAATCAGTAAGAGCTTCAATCTGAAGCAAAATCAGGAGGAAAGTGACATTTTTTCCCAGTTATATGTGCCTGATCCTCTGTGTCCCCCTTACCTTTATGCACTTCTTTTCTGTTCTTAGGTATCCTGTGTTTTCTGGTCCCTCTGCTCTGGTCTCCCTCCTACAAGATTACCCCTAACCCTTCCCCTCAACCCATTCCAGAAACAGTTCTGTTCTTCCAGGATACCATTGGAACTCTTGATGAAGAGCATCGAGCTAAACTAATTCACCCAAGAGGTTTAAAGGCAGGCTTCATGCTCTAACTCTCCGTTGATATTTTCATTTCAAAGAGGCTGCTTCTAGACACTGCAGAGATGTGATCTTTGGGAATGAGACAAATTTCTAAAGTGTTGTCTATACCAGTATGTTGTACATAAACAGAATGCACTGCTATTAAATGGGTAAATCCTCAAATTTCACTCTCACTACATCAGGTTTTCATAATTTATAAAAAAAGACACATTCTTGTGTGTAAGGTCGTGGTCTACACCCAGTCAGCATCCCCACCTAGAACAGAGTCCCAGCCTTTAAAACATCTCCCAGTGAGAGAATCTCAAGCAGATAATCAGCTTCCCCTTCACTCTGGCTTCCAGGAGCTTAATTAGACTGCAGTTCTATGGCTAACTAGAAAACAACTGCTATTTAAAGAACAGAAATTATAGGACAATTATTTTCTGCTAATTGTAACTTCATGTTTTCTACTGCTTTGATGAAGTTCCAGAATGCTAATGAAGTATTTGTCAGAGCACTGAATAAAATGAACTTTTAATTCTTTTTGTTAGGAAATATTGCTAGTTGTAACACTAAACCAGATACAGTTGAGAGAAAAGGAAAAGACAGAAATATTAGCATTAGCTAACAAATGTGTGTGCTAGTTAAGGGGGTATAATGTTAATCAAGATTTGCCATCTATTTAAAAAGTATTTAGAACCTTCTGTGTCAAAATAAACTATCAAAGAACAAAGAATTTAATTTTCTTTATCATGTATTATTTGGCAGTGATAATAAGCAAGGTAAATAGATGGAAAGCCAGGGTAAAAGGTAATCAAAGACACCAGAGGCAGTGCTCGAAGCACAACTCTCTTCCCTTGAATTGTAGGAGTGAACTGCTTTCTTTAATGACTGCGGGCTGGTGGGCACCAGGGAATGAAACAGCAATCTTAGGAAGGCTAGACTACTGGCCTCAGGCAGGAGCTGGTAAGTGCTGACGCAGGTTAGCAGGCTAGTGAAATGAGGTTCAGCCCACATTATTTATTAGCATAATTAATAATAATAATCGCTCATTCACTGAGCCCCCATCGTGTTCCAGGCATTGTACTTTTACTCGTCATCTTCACAAAAGACCTCTGGGGAGCTGCAAATTAATAAACTCACTCGACAGAGTTTTAAAACTGAGGCTCAGAGAAGGTGATTAACAGCCAAGGTCAGACAAGTGCTGAAGGTGAGAGCCAGAATTTGTACACAGGACTTGAACTCGGGACTTGAACAATGAGGTCACAGTACTTTACAACTTTGTTGGTTTGCTTTCTGTCTGCCTACTGCTGACAGGATCCAGGGAGCCCTGGGCCATGAGCTTTTGCTGAAAAAGACAGCTTTGAAGGCCAGGGACCACCCTGAGTTGCAGGTTTGCCTCCTGAAAATGAATGCAGCAGCTGCCCAAGGGACCCCAATTCCCACAGCTTTTAAATCTACTCTCCAAGGAGAGGAGACTACAGGGATGCATCATGTGAGTCACTAGAATGAAGGGGTTGGGGGCAACGTACCTTTTTGCTGCCTATCAGATTCTCAGTGTTTCAGAAAATAAAGGAGTCACTTGGCAGAATGCTGCATTCTTTTCAAAAGCAGCCTCTTGTTGCAGAGCCTTCTGAGCCCTGAAACAGCAGAGGACAGGGAGGGACAGTCTGTCCAGGAACAGCAGGGAAGCTGCCAGGGGCCGCAGAGAGCATGCCAGCTTCCACCAAGACCCCTGAGCATCTGGCAGGAGATTCTGAATCAGAGCCATTGGATCTGGGAATTTGAGAGCTCCCAGACACCGAGATGTCAAAAGAGAACATCCAAGGGATTTCATTTTTCCCAAGGTGCTGGTACCTCAGGAGAGGAGGGGAAAGGGGGACAGAAGACCCTTCCTCATGTGAAAACTTTGCTTTTCCCGTCATCCAACTTAAGATAATGATGGATGTTCGGCACAGCACACATCTGGCAGAGGTAGGAGAGCGGGGACGGAACAAGGAGGGGTGCGGAGGCACCAAGGCAGGATGCACCCCACAGGCCTCCTGCTCACCACCATATTCTTTGAGCACAAAGAGGCACCAGAGGGCTGAATTCTGGGCAAATCCACACAGGTGAGTTTTCAGAGTAGATAAGTAATTACCCAATTCTGCCTCATGTGACCTTCCATGAAGTCAGGATGGAGAGTGAAAAATGAACCAATTTACCCCCCTGTAGGCTCCAGCACCTCATGGTCAGCAATATCAAGGGCTCCTGATACATTTGGCAGCAACATGGCCATGCCTGACCCAGGCCACTGGTGGGAAAAGTCTATCAATCAATCAAACTAACACGGAGTCCAGCTCATGCTCCAATCTAAAGCCGGAACGTCAGGACATGGTTCATAGTACAATAATAAACTCTTAGGCTCATTCAGTGTTTGTCTTTAAGATTCTCCTGTCTCTTGAGCAAGTCAACTTTGGAGCCTCAGTTTCTACATCTATGAAGTGAGAGGGCTGAGCTCAATCAATAACTTCTCCCCCAGAATTAAAAGTCTTTGTATTATGCTAATCATCAGGGAAATGCAAATTGAAGCCACAATGAGGTATCACCTCACACCAGTTAGGATGGCCAGCATCCAAAAGACAATAAACAACAAACGCTGGGGAGGATGCTGAGAAATAGGAACCCTCCTACACTGCTGGTGGGAATGTAAATTGGTGCAGACGCTGTGGAAAGCAGTATGGAGGTTCCTCAAAAAACTAAAATCAGAAATACCATTTGACCCAGGAATTCCACTCCTAGGAATTTACCTGAAAAAAACAAAATCCCTGATTCAAAAAGACATATGCACCCCTGTGTTTATCGCCACACTATTTGCAATAGCCAAGGTATGGAAGCAACCTAAGTGTCCATCAATAAATGAATGGATAAAGATGTGGCACATAATGCACAACAGAATATTACTCAGCCTTAGAAAGAAAAGAAATCCTGCCATTTGCAACAACATGAATGGGTCTAGAGGGTATTATGCTCAGTGAAATAAGCTAGGCAGAAGACAAATACCACAAGACTTCACTTATTTTTGGAATATAAAAACAAAGCAAAACAGAAGGAACAAAACCATAGTAGTGTCATAGACACTGAGAAGTGACTAGTGGTTACCAAGGGGGAGGGGTTGGGATGGTTTGGGGGAGGGTGATAAAGGGGCACAGTAATTCACAATGACAATATAAGTTGATCACGGGGACCAGTGAACCACTGTGATGTACATTTAGAACCAACATAAGATTGTACATTAACAATACTTTAAAAAAAGTCTTTGTGTTATGATTTCTCACTATACTAGGGTTTCTCTAATCTCCATTTCTTTTCAGCTCTAATGATTTAGGTGTCTGCTCCAAATCAGAATTAACTGAATACAAAATGGAGCTGGGTAATTTAACATCAAGTGATTACTTCTGAAGCAAGAAATTAAGACCTTTTCTTCCCTACTAGAGACATTAACGTCTTCTGTCAATATGGACTAAGCTCTTTCCAATCACTAGATTCAGCAGCTAAACAGCAGGTCCAATTCCTCCATCTTTGTGCTGTTGTAGAAAAAGTGACTTCAGATGACATGTGACAGCCTCTGCCTCAGAATCAAATGCTGACCCTGCTGTGATAACCTGGTGGAAATCAGATCTTTAGCTAACTTTTCACAACCCATTTCCCAACACTATTGGTTCCTTGGCATCCTGATTGGCCCAGTCTAGGAATCCAGGCCTCGGCGGAGCATCTGTCCCTCTGGATGCACACCCAAGGGCACAGAGAGGACACATCCCCAACCTTTCCTCAAAGGAGACAGCACCTTTTTAGCCACACTGAAAACACAGTTGTCTTAATGCTATGTCAGCGAGGAAGCAGGTGGAATTGCCTTCTCCTTTGTGTCTCTTGGACAGTCATCTATTAGACTAGATCTGCTAGTAATGAGAAGGCAGCCACAAGAGATGAAAATCCTAGGGTCTTTATAGGCACCTCTGCTTGAACAAGAGCTGCTGTTTTTACATGGAGATTGATTGAGATTCAGTGCAAGCTGGCTGTTAGGCAGAGATGGACAAGGCAGGAGGGGCTTGGCTTGTGACCTGTGACCACTCCTGTACTTTTCTTGCAGGGAGAGGAAAGAGCAGTGGTGGCCAAAATGGTCCAATCACCTGGTAACTCAGGCACTGCCCAGATGCTGGGTGTGGGTACCTCCCTTACTGCCAGGCCACTCAAGAGGTACTCTGGATCTCTGCTGAAAGTGAAAACCACTGCTAGGCTCCTTTTTCCTCCACCGGAGAGACAAAAATATACCTGTTCAATAACTAGCAAAGATTCGGGGAAAATGTACTTCACAGACTGCTGCTAGTAATTGGGTGCAGGTCGGTACCAGCATTATCTGGGAGTATTTAATGCAAAGTAAAACGCAGGCTTTCTTTGAAATGTCCCTTCTTAGTATGTCCCCAGAAAAACACCGGCATGTGTATACAAGAAGACTGTAGCATTTGTTTATACAACATGATTCAATAAATAAGAGACTAGGATCCATCCAAACCATGGAGTTGTTATATATTGGTTAAAAACAATAAAGTAGACGTACATTCACTCACATGTAAGAGCTCCAAGACCAACTGTTGATTGAAAAAAGTAGATTTGAGCAACAGCATGTTCACTATGACCCCACTTATGTTAAAAAGCCAAGAAAACTAGTATTTCTTCAGAACGCATATCTGCATGTGACATCATAGCAAAAAGTCTGAATTACATAAATTAAAAGTTTAGCTCTTGAGGCAACTGCTCAATAAAATGAGGGGAAAGTGGGCCACGCCCAGCAAGCGCACCAAGATCACAACTGGTAAAACACTACGTATGGGTATTAAAAAATAAATCTTTCCAGGAATTACAGGACATAAAAACAGCAGTGTTCTGTTCCCTTAAGAAAAAGTAGTTATTTTAGCCTGTACATTCAGAAACATATTCTGAAAAAACCAGTTTTCCAAAGCTATTCTTAACTGCTCTCCTTTAAATCTCTGGCTTAAAAGGTACTTTGCAGATTAATGAAATATAAAAAACAGCTGTACAGCAAGTTTCATCTTGATAAAAGTATGAAACGGCTGATTGCAAACTATTATGAAAAAAAACACATTAACTAGAGTCAAGTTATATTGTTCATCTGACCCACTTTAAACCATTTTGATTTTTGAAAATGCAACTTTGCCAAAGATCTAACTTGCTGATACAATTTGCAGTGCATTTCATTATTATCACCAGGTTGTTAGAATGTAGCAGGTCTTTAACAGAGATCTGGACAATTCTTTGGGTTTAGCCACTTGGCAATGTGTACTTTAGGCAACTAGACTTACTAAATTACCTTGTTAACTTACTAAGTAGTCACAAACAAAGCAATCAACTGACAACTGGAATAAAAATATACTGCAATGTCTTTGAAATACTACATAATAGTTGTAGTAGTTTATGACACATAGCTTGTTATTTGAAGTGTGTGATATTAAATAGGGGCACAAATAATAGTATTTGGAATAAAGCCAAATTTAAAGCACTTCGAAAACTAAGATGCTTGAATCAGACTTGGCTCCATGTACACAAAAGATGTAGTTACTTATAAGCGAGTGATGTGAAATTGAGGGGACAACAGATTCTGCCCTCAAAATATACCTGCCACCCACAGAACAAAATATCTGAAATTCTAACCTTAAAGATTCACTTCCTCAGAATAAACACCAATGCCCTTTTAAAATGCAAATAATCAGGAGGATTCAGACAAAATCAGTATTATTTTACCATGTTATTTATCAAATTATTTTCTCTCAAAAGAGGGAGGGGTAAGAGGGGAGGGGCTACTGAAGTAAGAAAATGTCTTATATGCACATGCGTCCTTATTATGTGGGGACACTGGATGAGAAATGACAGAAGTGTGACCCTACTAACCACTGTTTCTCTCCTGAGAGATACTGACAGGGCCTAGTAAGCCCTACGGAGCAGATGGAAGACCATGACCCAGCCGAAAAAGAAAATAGAAAATCATGAGATAGTTCTTTCAACAAGTATTAAATGTGAAACAGATATTTATTTCATAATAGAGGCACTACAGTCAAACTCTCCGGTATCTGCATCCCAGCCCCAAAAGGTCAGCCCTCTGGTCACCTGAATTTGCAAAAGGAGTGAATGCAGCCATTTCAACAGTTCTCTCTCAACCACCAAAGTAAATAAGTATCAGGTAGCACATATCCTTCATAAAGAGACAGAACCAAACAATCCAAGGGAAGAAATTCAGTTTCTTTGCTAAGAAACTTCTGGGACAGGAAACTGTGCTGTTTTCAGAGCTCAGCGCATTACTGGCACATAGTAAGTAGTGGACTGAGACAAGGTGGACACCCAGGGTTGGTATAATTATAATAAATTGTCTCAAGCCTTGACAATGACTTTGGAGTAATTTCATTTACTGCACGGGGAGACTTCTCTACCTAATGATACACAGAATTTTCTCTCTGGTTTAACAGCAGCAACGTGCTATTCACAGGATTAAAAAATGGTTGAATCATTTGCCATCATCTATTGGAGACAAACATTTGGTTTCATAAATAAACAAAAGTCATTTATACTCAAAGGACCACTTGGATGGATATAAACAGTTCTGATTTACTCCAATGGGTCTGGGAGGGGGTGTAATTTATTTCAGCCCACTTAGCGCTGTAACAACTGCTTTTCAAAAACCGACATTGATTCATGAAAATGAACATATGGACTCTCTTTGTAGCATAAACCCCAACAGCCTCAGGCAAGTGCTGATAGAAATGTAGTACAAGGCATTGTGAGACGGGTATGGGGTAGCAAGCAATTACGCAGGTATTTAACCCAATCTATGGCTCATCAGAAAAGCGCTTAGCTCAGGAATCAGACCCAGACGAGCTGACAAGGAACACAGCCACTTAACTGTCCCCTCCGGCGATTACACTCTCTCAACCCAAGAGTGTGTCAAATTAAAACAACTACACATTGACTTTTCACTTCTGTAAACATTAAGGGGTGATTGACAACTTTGGGCTGCAGCCAGCCAGGCATTATCATCTGCCCTGCTTTGCTTATCAGCTCTCACCTCCAGCAGTCTTTCCTTAGGGATAGTTCTATGGGACACCAAAGGATTTCAGGGCTTTCCTATTGCAGCTTACCTCCATAAGTTGTACCATCTCTTACATATAAGCAGCTTCAGATGACCCTTAAGAACTGGGTATTTGAAAAATTAACATTTGTCACTTTCTTTTAGAAAAACTTAAGTCACTTCCAATTAGAAAAATGACCAGTCTCTTACACATGCCACTATTCCCACTGCTCTACTGTGGTCCTGATTTTGGAAGGATTTCCTTCCCTTGGTATCCTGATCTTCTTTATTTCTAAGTGGTATGGAGTAGAAAAAAGATACAGTTGAGACACCAGGGACAGACACACAAAGAAAATTTTGAAATAATGGAGAAAAATCTATTTACGATGGATAGTAAATCATCAACTGGCAACTTTATAGGCTTGTCCTGTGGAATCAACATTCAATGTCTAATGTTCTCTAATGATCACAGATAAAGGCCACAGGTAAGTGTCAAATTTAATCCCCTGCTACTTCCTCTCTTGGTTCCAAGACCATTCAGTGGGGAAAGAACAGTCTTCAATAAATGGTGCTGGGAGCACTAGACAACAACCACATTCAAAAGAATGAACTTGGACCCTTTTCTTAAACTCCATAAAAAGTGAATCAAAAATGTATACATTAGAATGAAAACTATAAAACTCTTAGAAGAAAACATAGGAGGAAAATTTCATAACATTGGATTTGGCAAATGGCCTCAATAGCTTCTTGGAATTGACACCAAAAGCACAGGAAACAGAAGAAAAAATAGACAAATTGACTTGCATCACATTGAAAAATATTTGTGTATCAGAGGACACAATACAATCCACAGACTGAAAAGGCAATCCATACAATGGGAAAAATATTTGCAAATGATACATCTGATAAGGCATTCATGCTACTTTTCTACTCTTGGTTTTAATGTAAGCAATCCTTGGCAAGTCCGCATGGCTCACATGCTGCCCCATGGCCAGAAGACAAGTTTTCCACCCTGGGTAAGCACTATCATTCTTGGACCAACCAAGTACTTCTGGTTTAATCACTCCCTTCCACCTGCTATTAAAAAAAAAAAAAAGTGTGCACACCACAGGTTAGGCCCAAACATCAGCTAATGTTTACCAGCATTTAATTACTCCATCCTCAATAGTTCTTCTCAACTGGATATGCTATTTGAACAAGGGCTCAGGTTCCCACAAAAGTAATGACTTTAAAAATGGTATTTGTTGAAGTTGTACTTGTGTCCCTCTTTTGTCTCAGGTTTAAACACTGGCCTGACTCTGTAACCAAACCGCCTTCTCCCTCTTGTCTAGGATATCACTGTCTAACAAACTGTCTGAGATGATGGCCGTGTTCTTTTTGCGCAAATATGGTAGCCTCTAGACACAGGCGGCTACTGAGCCCTTGAAATGTAGTGAGTGACAGAGGAAACTGATTTTAAATGTTAATTAATTTAGATTTAGACAGCCTCATGCACACAGAAGCTCCTGCACTAGACAGTGCGGGTCTGAGACAACAGGCTAAAGATAAGAGTTTCAATACTTGTCTGACAGTCCGAGGTTGGACAGTGTCCCTGAGATATGTGGAGTCAGGAGAGAAACCACCGTGTGACTCCACGCCCCGCGGTGCCACCTGTTCACTCTGCTCTGACGCTGAGCCGGTGACTGTGCTCCACCTCCTTGTGGATTCACAGAAAGGTATTTGGTATCTGACCCTGGTTCCTAGCGCAGAGCACCAGCACCTAAAACCCTTGGAATTATCCTGAGTGATAAGGGTAACAGAAGCCCCTTTGGCTCTGATGAGGTGACTCTTGGTAGGTCGCTAGAGAGCTCCCGGATGGGGGGCTGAGCGCCACAGAGACCCAGCCTTGAGTAGGAGCTGAGAATTCCAGCCTTCCCCTGCAACATCCAGAGAGAGAAGAAAGGCTGGAAGTTGAGCTAATCACCAATGGCCGATGACAATCAATCATGCTTAGTAATGAGGTCTCCATGAAAACCTCTTAATGGCAGCGTTTGGAGAACTTCTGGTTTAGTGAAAACACTGCCACAAAAAGGAATGAAGCACTGTTACAGGCTACAACATGGATGAACCTCAAAAACAGCATGTTAAGTGAAAAAAGCAGACACAAAGGCCACATAGTATGATTCTATTTATATGAAATGTCCAAAACAGGCAAATCTATAGAGACAGAAACGAGAACACTAGTTTCCAGGAGCTGGGAGGGTGGTAGAAATGAGGGGTAACTGCATGTGGGGATTTGTCGGGGCAGACGGGGCAGGGGACTGATGGAAACATGCAGGTTTTAGATGGTGGTGATAGATTAGATAGTAGTAGGACTTTGTCAACATACTAAAAACCATTGAACTATATGCTTTAAAGGGGTGAATTTTATGGTATGTGAATTATATATCATTAAAGCTGTTATAGATAAACGAACAAGAAAATACATCAAGCTCCACCCCATCTCTATAGCCATAGAAGTAACAAAGGTGAAGCAAACCTGGAAAGGGCTACCTACTTGGAACATCTATTCACAAAGTTTGGTTGTGATCCTAATTTGAGAGGGAAACTCTCTTAGGTTTACAGGGAAGACCTCAACTAAGTCTTGTATAATAGCAAGACAGCTGGGCACATGGCTCATCCCTTCCACGGCCTGCAGGGCCTTAGAGGCAAGGTGTTTGTTCTTCAGTGGACAGGAAGGAAAGGCTGTGTGTCCCCAAGATGTGCTGACATTCAAGGATCCCTGCAGCATGCTCTCTGCCATGGTTCATCTCCTAGGCGTAATGCCAGATCCACAGACACGTAACTGGCACTCAATTAATTTATTATTTGTTTATTGACTAAGCCATCAGTTTATATCCTGAGGGGGTGGGGGGATTCAAAAAAAGGGCAGAGAGGAACTGGTCTTGCCAAGAGCCTCGAGAGCCGCCGTTATGCCTGGCAAAGCAACAAGGGACAGCTGAACCAAATCCAAGAAAAATATGAATTTCCATTTTGACTCTGAGCAGAGTGAGTTAATTTTTAGTTACTGTTACATGAATGGATCTAACCTATAAAACACGAAAAAAGAAAGGTATGAAGCTATGAATTACCTAAACAGAGGAAGAAACAACAGTTAATACAAAGAAGGATAAATTATAATCCAGAAACCTTTTACAGAGAAACTCAGGAATGGCTTCAACCAAAATAGGAAACCATTCCAAGCTTCATCAGCACTGCCTCTTGTGCTATTTTTGGAGAAACACGAATGAAATAAAACTCTTAAAACTGCTGAATATGCTTAGAGAAAGTACTGCTCTACTCTGTCCACTTTTCATTTTTCCTTCTACCCAAGGGCCCCAGTACAGTGGTTCAGAGAAGGTTTGGACTAAACATACACAAGGTTGCCATATTCAGCAAATAAAAATATAGGAGGCTGAATTAAATTTAAACTTCAGAAACAATGAATAATTTTTGGTACATTAAAATATTGTGGACATGCGTCTATTAATTTTTGTGGTTTATTTGAAATTTAACTTTGTCCATTCTGTGTTCGATTTGCAACTATAATGATGTGACTGCATTGGGCTGACTTGGGGCTATTCTCTCCCTCCCCTGATGCAAGAGCCAAGGGAAGGCTCTGGCCCCTGTCCCACCCATAGAGGCCAGTACCATGCACGTGTAATTGTGTCCGGTGCTGTTTCAGGAAGCTCAAATGTGGTACTGTTCGTCAGTCTCCAGTAAGAAGACATTGCAACTGAGAGGAAACATGGCCAGAGAAAGAGCAGAGGGCCTTGGCAGGGGGGCTTTGTACACCTCTGCATTTAAAGCGGAGAGGAACCCTTACCCTAGAGTCGGTGTAAGTGAGGCAGAGACCCTGGATTCAGTGTAGCACTAGATACAGAAAGACCACAAAATGGTTCTCTTAACAACCCTGCTATGCTGAAAAGGGAATTTAAAAATACATGTGCTAAGATGATGATCGTGGGATTGCAGGGCCTGCTGTTATCTCTGAATATTATCTTTTTATGGAGCTCACTTTTAATATCAGCGCTTTTAGGGTGAATGTAAATAAACCTGATCATGCAATAAATTCAGTGTGCTCTTTTATTTTGCAGATTTAAGCTCAGACATCATAAATCTCTTGGAAGCAGCATCTTTCAAGAAAACAGAGGCAGCAGTAGGATTTTGATACCCACTGAAAAAACAATAAATAAGCAACTGACTTCAGAGACTTCCCCGAGTGCACGGCTTAGCCCAACAGGCAAGGTGCTTGACAGTGGGTAGAACGGTCCTAAGGGCTTTTTCTCTGTGCGCTGCATCAAAGGGGTCATTCCCGTGTACCACACTAATCTCAGGAGAGTGGGTTCCTGGGTTTTGTATGAAAGGATGGAAAGAGGACCACTTCACACATGGCAAAATCAAGCCCACCTCTACAAGGAAATAACTATCTACTCTACTTTCCCCAAAAGGTTCCATTTATGCCAATTTCAATGAACAGCAGTCAGAAGGAACATAAAAGCTGGTCACCATTCTTTACAGCAGAAGCCCAGATGGAACCTGACCTCAGCATATATTGTATACCCATGTATATGTGCAAGATGGGAAGTATATGCCTATATATAAATATAAATACATATAAAGCTAACTTTCGGTGTTTGGAAAACAAAAGCTATCCCCATATAACAGCCAAATTCTGACATAACTCAATCTGGACACCTCATCTAGTGTGCACTGCACTCATTCCCAGTGTAAACCCCACCGCACCGGGCAATGATATACTGTAATGTCACATCGCAATCTGGATTTACTATAAAGGGCCGCTGACGAGCTTCAGAGCAGTAAACATTGCAGCGAGGTGTATTTCACACTGAGCTGGTTTTTATGAAGAACACTTCACCGCCCAGGCACGGCACCTGGATGATGAATGGTGAAAGATGCATGACAAGCTTCATCATTGTTTGTAAATCTTAACTGTTCCTGCTCACTAACTCTGGAGGCAATTTTCAAAGACAGCGGCCGACAGAAGGACAGCACAGCTTTCCTGAAGGTTATTCAAGTTGTACTTGGCCTGGGCCATGCCTCTGAGGAGCCAAGGAGGGAAAATAAGCTCCTGAGTTGCTCCACACCATACCCGAGGAACATTACTGACGCCCAGCAGATTCAAGTCGGAGTCGAATGAAGAAATCGCATGTGGGATGATGCTGGGTGCTCTCACCAGCGCAGCTACACTGTCGTATCTAAGTTAATGACCAAACAGGCGCTAACTCTTTGGGATTTTAAAGTAGAAACGGTGGCCGAATGAGTAACAAAATTGGCAGACAGGATGTGTGATTTGCCCACTAAAGACGTTTCCCTGCACTGAGCAGGCAGGTGGGGAACTATAAGTCATGCTTGAATCCCATCAAGATAAAATCAGCACTGAAAACATGGGCAAGTGATGTTGTCTAGTAATTATGTTCAAACAGTCAGGACACTTAGGACATTCCCAACAGTGTTGCTTCCAGAGCTCACTCTCTGTGTCCTGTGTCCACAGGAAAACCCCTGCAAAGGTACCTTGTATACTGAACTTGAGTTTTTAAGGAGTAAGTTAAAGATGTAAACGCAACCTCATAATAAGTCACTGACCGATTAGCTTAGTGTAATATATCTTTCTCAAAAATCATCTGGGGAAAATTGGCAGGCCTTTTTTTCACACTAAATTTAAAGTAACAGCTCATGTCTACAAGAAAAAAAAAAGTTGTGTTTCTATTTGCACTTATAATTTCAAAGCTAATCATTAGTTATTTAATTTTACAATGACTGCCTTTGTCAAATATTAACACTTTACTCCCTCCTGTTAAATAAAAAGAAAATTCATTTATAACCACAAAATTAAGTGACCTTACTATGTTAATCAAGTCATAAAGGTGCTTTAGAGTTTACACTTAGCTTTGGGACTAGCAGTGCAAAAACTACACCTGATACACTGGTGGGTTTTTTGAAGGCTGCTTTTTGTTTGTTTTTTTTGCTGTGGCACCAGCATGGTATAGAAAGACACCCCTAGGTGGGGGTATTTTCGCATGTTGCACATGCCAAGGGAAGAAGTTCTGGAATTTATCATTACAGCAAAAGAAATACTATTGTATCCATATTTTTAATCCCAGCAGATAGAGTATTTCCCAATGCACTTTCAACCCCTCACTGTAGCCATCACTTCCTTGAAGATATTTTAAACATGAGAACACCAGACTGTTGCCCAGTGAAGCCTTAGACAAACTAAGTCATCACCATGTCTCAGTTTCTCCACCTGCCACATGGAAATGAGGACCCCTTCTCCTCCTAAGTCACAGGCACTAGCTTCATGCCTCACTGTCCTTACCTGTAAAGTAGGAATAATAACACTGCTATGAGAATTAAATAATTTATCCCCATAAAGTGCTCAGAACATTGTTTGTGAGAAAAGGCAAAGGAAAGGAAGGGAAGAGGAAACCACAGGACACACAAGCAGGAAGAGCGCCTCAGGAAGTGGTTTAGAACCTGACTTCTTCTGCTGGCTCCTCTTAAACACCAGCAAGAGGGCTCAGAGACGTCACAGCCTTCTGCCCACAACTCGGCCCAACCTCTCCTAAGTGTGCAGTGATTAAGACCCTCTCAACTTCTCTTGGAGGGCTGTCTTATTAAACAAAAAAGCAGTCCTATGTAAAGAACAACTAAGTCTTTAAAATTCGAGTTTTCCAAAGGGCAGGTTCTACATAAATCCACAGTGTGTGGCATCCTGGAGGTAGTACCCTAAGTTCGTCCATGTCTGATTTATTTCACTGAGTGCATTACCAGCATGCCTAACTCTGGGCCAGTGAGGCACCAGCAGGAAGGATCCTGAGGTGAGTTTCTTATTCATTCAGGATACCCTGCACCATCCCAGGAGCCCTATGAGGCCCGCAGGACGCCAGGTACCTGGAGGAATGCAAAGCTGAGTGAGTGCGGCCCCCGCCCTCCGGGTGCGGAGCACACCCTGACAGTCCCCTGCTCAAGCGCCACAGCGAGGGCGCCTTGTCCTCACAGGAGTGGGCCTGCCCTGCCTCAAGGAGGCCCGCAGGAAGGGCCTGCTGTTTCTCCGCTGCAGTGCTTCACACAGAGGACACGTCAGGGGCCCATCAGCGATCAATCTCTCCCACAGTTCGCCTTGTAGGGTGCACTTTCCATGGAGGAAGAAAGAAGGAACTAAAGACAGAAATCTGCATGTTCTCATCAAACAGAATTTCAGGCAGCTTCCTATACTGTTCTTTAGGTATAAAGGGACTGGCAGGTGTCCCGATACCCTCATCTTCTCTGGTTGTTCTCTTTCTTTACTTAGCAAACGTATCATATATGTGGTATATTAAAAATAAGTCTTCAGAGCTGTTTCTAAATGTTTATCAAACGCTTAAAATCATTATGCTTCATCTTCCTCTCACAGCAGACCACGATGCCTAGCTACTTTTGGGTATCATGATACACACACAGCTACTTTCAAACAGGGTCCCTGCAAGACCAAAAAACAAGCCCTCCTCAATGATCACAATTACTTACAGCTATACAGTCGGCCGCCAAGCACTTGCTGAAATAGAAAGATCTGTAAGACATGGTGAAGGGTCTTAATGGGAGAATAAAGGAGTTCACAGCATCTGCCATGCTTTTACATAATTTTTAAATGTGACCCATATATAAAAATAAACCTATATATATATACTACATATATAAAATATAACCACATATAATGTGATCTATATATAAAAAAGTAAACCTGTTTTTTTTTCAGCTTCCCAGATGAGGGAACTGAAGCTCTAAGAGATTAATTGAGCATCTTACAATCCTGCCCAGAGCTGGGGGTCTGAACTGGATCTCCTCTCCAGGGACGGGATTCATTCCCTTGTACATACTGGCCTCCATGGTCACTGCCACTGAATTCCCCACTTACCTCTCTGTTCAAAGCTGAAGCGGAGAATAAAAAGGTCACATAAGGAAAACACGTTTCAGCCAAGTGTCTTTTCTTTGAAATTCAGCAAATAATTAAGTCATTTCCTAAAATGCCAAATTTAAATTCAACATTTTATAAATGTGGCATAAAACACATTTGGCTTTCCTTAAACCAAGGGAAAGAAAGGGTCTATGTTTCTCCTACAGGCTCGCCATATACTTGAGAGCAGGATATACACAACAGGAACAGCCCTCAGATTCCTTGGCTACTCTCCCCTTCCTGTCTGAGCAAAGAAGCCACATTTCCAGAACGTCTTTCTCCCTGACAAGAACTGCCTAAACCATTGACACGCCTTGCAGAAAGGAATGGTGAATGTACGATTAGTATCCTGCTGTCTCTTCTTACATTTTGTGATTTATAGATCTTGTTTCCATACAGGACATGATTTCATCCTCACAACACCTGTGTGCGTCTGACGGCACCTACCACCTTATCTCCTTTAACAGATGAGGACACCAAGGGTCTTGAGAAGTATCTGTACTTCCAAGGCTACACAGCTGATCAGTCCTGGCTCCACTCAGAGGCTAATAGGCACAGAATGCCTTCACTCCACCCAGCCGCTCATGGCAGCATGGCACATCACCTCACATGAAAGGCAGCTTACCCGGGTGAGTGACAACATCTGAGGTTGTATGTAACCAGCCTCACAGCTCCACTGTTCTCACCTGTGAAACTGGAAGGCTTGGCCTTTACTAGAATCCACTGTAAATGTGCAACATTAGTGCATCCATTCCATGGAGTGAAAGCTTAACCATTTTGCATTTATTCATGACAATTGTTGGGGAACGGGGGACATATGCCCTCAGTGAAATCAGGCACTTCGAGTCACGGGTCTACAAAACTGCTGATGCTGAATGGATCCAGGAAGTTGTATTTGCAAACACAGAGGCCTCTGCAAGCTGCCCAGACATCACAGAAGGTGCATGAGGCCTTCACCTCAGAGATGTCCGTCCATTGACCTTGGCCATCTAACCTTGGGTAAAATGTAAGGGCTCTGCACCTGGCCTCACAGAGCTGTTGCCATCCTATGTTGTTAGATGAATAATATAAGAATAGCTGTGATACATAAAAAGCCCCTCAAATGAGCATTTCTTTCTCCTGGAAGAGTGGAGGTTGAATGTAAAGGCTGAGTTTGCACAGGGCCTGCCACAGTCCCAGGGCCAGAAGAGGCCAAAACCAGAAGGAATAGGATGCACCCATTTCTAACTTTCAAATTGAGGTTGAAAAATAAATAGACAAAAAGATCAAGGTAGATTTATCTTTCTCATTTGAAATTGAAACCTTTTTGCAGGTGTTGTCTGGTCACACATAAGCCAAGAACTTATACTCAAGAACTCATCACGTAAAGAAAGATTCCTATTTACAGATATGAAATGCCACGTGAGGCTATCTATTGACACAGAGGTACTGCTATGGAAGTTTCCCTCTAGAGCTCTAGCTGAGGAACCACTGTTTCCAAGATGCTCCTACCACCACCTTCTGGACAACTTGCATCTGCTACTATCAACTGGCCGCACCTGTACATAAGCCAACCCTCCTCAGTGTTTTTTTTTCAAACCATCTATAGGGAGGGACTTGTTTTGCTTATAATTTTTTTTTCCAGTTTCCAATCCACCATGGTCTGATGCTGTATATAATAAAAATGATTACTACAATCCTAAGTTAAAAATGGAAAATAACAAGTATTGGCTAGAGAAACTGACCCTTTTCTTTCACTGCTTTAAGGAAAGCCAGATGTGTTGTATTCACTTCATACACTGTGGTGAACTCATAAAATGGTACAGCCACTGGGAGAAAACAATTTGGCAGTTCCTCAGAAAGTTAAACACTGAATTCCCATGATCCAACAATTCCCCTCCTAGCCAGATGCCCAGGAAACAGGTACACACAGACTTTTATACAAGTATTCATTATATTCATACAAAGCTACTCACAATGGCCAAAAAGAGGTGGAAACAACCCAAGAGTCCATCAACTGATGAACAGATAACCAAAATGTGGTTTATCCCTGCAGTGGAGTCTCAGGCCATAAAAGGGATGAAGTACTGAGAGACACTACAACTTGGATGAACCTTGAAAATATTATGCTAAGTGAAAGAAGCCAGTATCACAAAGACCACATATTAAATGATCCCATTACATGAAACATCCAGAATAGGCAAATCCAGGGAGACAGAAAGACGATTAGTGATTACCAAGGGCTGGGGGAAGGGAGGCTGGGAGCAATGCCTATTGGGTACGGGGTTTCCTTTTGGGGTGAGCGGAGTGTCTAGGAATGAGAGAGGAGTGATGGCTGCCCAACACTGTGAAGGCACTAAGTGCCACTGAATTGTACACTTTAAAATGGTTAATGGTTTAATTGTATGTTAGGTAGATTTTAATTCTATAAAAAAACAGATCTCTAGAAAACTGAAAGACAAAAAAATAGAAGCTCCAATTTTTTAAATTAGATTCAATGGGCAAAAAAAAAAAACTGTTCTTTCAAACCGCTATAAAGTTTTTGTTTACCCTTCATTCCTTAACTTATCTCCTAGCCCAGTAACAAAGCATCCCCAGACCCACCCCAGTCTTCAGCCCCCACTCCGGGGACCCATCCTGTCTTCCGTACTCAGGGACATTGCTAGTGTCCCTGACATCTGTGCCCCACACCCTGCAGCAGTAAATTTTCCCTCTGCTGGATCATTGCCATCAGCATGCAAACCTACGCTATGGCCCTTCTTTACAAAAGAGGAAAGGACCATCCTTGAACTAAACTTCCTCCTCTGATTACTGTCCCATTTCACTTCTCCACTGACAGCAAAGATCCTTCAAGAACTGTCCATGGCCAGCACCCCAATCCCCAAAGCACTCCTAAACACATGCTCAGGCTTCGTCCCACCTCCCCATCAAAGCGGCCATGTCAAGGTCAGCCATCATTTCTACCTTGCAGCAGCTAATTAATGGTTAATTGAGTCCTCAGCTCATCTGACCTCGCAGCATTATCTGGCTCTGTTCATTAAAATGCTTTCTCTACTTGGCTTCCACTCATCCTGTTTTCCTCCTACCTCATAGGCTGCTCCCCATTACTCTCCTTTGCTGGTCTTCCTGGTCTACCAGATCTCCAAACACTGGGGGCCCCAGGGCTCAATCCTTGGTCCTTCAATCTGTTCCATCTAACTCACTTCTCTAGGAAATCTCCTCACACTGACTTCAAATAACATCTATGCAGTGAGTTCTCAAGTTTTTATTTCCAGCAGGGATAGCTGCCCTCAACTTCAGACTTTGTACATCCAACTCCTACTTGACAACACACTTGGATGACTCAAAAACATCTCAGACTTAATATGAGCAAAATTCAGCCCCTAATCCCACAGACCTGTTTTCCCACGGGCTTCTTTACCTTAAATGGAAACCTCAATCTTCTATTTGGTCAGGTCAAAAATGATGGGAGTCTTCCTTCACTCCTTCCTTTCTGGCCCTTGTCAAATCTATCAGCTTGTCTTTTCGATTCTATCTTCAAAATATATGTAGAATTCAACCATTTGTCATCACATTCATACTCTCAGCCTGACTAAGCCACTAAAGCTTTTGTAATTACTGCAATAGCCTTCTAGCTAGTCTCCCTGCTTCCACCTTGCATATGTACAGTTCATTCCTAAACAACAGCCAGAATGATCCTTAAAAACCACAAGAAAGACTTGTTACCCTTTGCCAGAAACCCTCCAATGGCTTCCCATATCATCTGAAATAAAAGCCAAGTGCTTGCAGTGGCTTACAAAGTCCTACATGACCAGACCCCACCATCTCTCTGACTCCTTCCTAACACTTTTCAGGATATGGAAGGAGGAGGGAATGGCTCCTAGCCTTTTTACAAAGGAAAACATTAAATGGTAGCAACATGCCCAAAGGAAAACATTCCCAGTAATTCCTTCCCCCATACAGTCTATTTTCAGGTTGCAATCTTCAGCAAAACCAGAGGGAAACCTTGAGCTTAGACTTGTTTCTTTAAATGGTAAAGAAAAGGCAGCTTCTCTTTGAAGAAACTAAATAAAAAGGGATTTAATGGACAAATTTATACTTAAGAATTGAAAAAAACATTAAATCTATTGAAAACACTGTTTTCCAAATTACTTAGAAGTCCCCACCCCCTACGCCCTGCCACTAGCCTCAGTCCACTCAGCAGAAGGGCCTAACTTGCCCCCCAAATGCTCCCCACTTATGGTCACTGCTGATGACAAAACTGTGCCTCCAGTAGTCTAAGAGATGACCCCTCGGGTGCCTTCTTTGACACCCAGACACAACTTTCTCTTCCCTTCCTACTTGCTCTGTAAAAATTTCATGCAATGCAGAAACCCAAGATACCATACATTTGGAAATCATAAAGTCACATGACTTCAAAAAATCCCTGAGATTTGGATTATCTACTCATTCACATTCTCCTCCTTGACAATCCCAATGTACATATTGCTGAGATTTCACTGGAGTTCTTCCTAGCTAACTCTGTCACACTTGACTTGACTAATTATTAATGCCAAAACATTAAACCTGAGGCCTACTCACATTTCAAACATTCATTTCCCAAGCAAAGTTAAGACATCATCCCAACTTTTTCCTATGAACCCTGGTGCAGCCAGTCTTCCCTTTCCCGGACTGTAACCTCTTTCCTTCTGAGTCTTTTCCTTTCCTGCCATAAATTCAAATGCCACTGCTCCTCTCCAAATTCCTTCCTCTCTGCTCTAATAAATTTCCTCTTATCTTTTTGTCTTACTGCCCTGAACTGAATTTACACCTTTGTCTGAAGAAATCTAGTGCTTCTAAAAACATTTCATTATTCCTGGAGTAAGAAGCTCAAGCAATTTCTTCCTGAAAGTAGATTTCATTCCTAGTTTTCTATCTGAACAAATGTTTCTTTAACTGCTTGATCCTTAATTGTGCACTGGCTCCATCAGACAATGAGTTAGGAGGCTGGCCTTTCAGGTTTGTGTTTCTTACAGAGCAAGCTCCCTTAAAAAGAATACCTGACTCATTTATTCATTCGTTGTCCATTCATTCATTCACTCAGCCAACTAATGACAAACAAAAGTCATCATAATAGGTAAAGGTATAAGATATGCTTTCTGTCCTTGAGGAGTTTACAGTCCACTTAAATATATAGAATCCAAGGCAATATGAAAGTAGGACCATATGAGCATACATTATATGGTATGAATATATAATACAGAGTTGGATTTTTCCAGTCCTGACAAAAAGTAGTTAATTATAAAAGTTAATCAGTAACAAGTACTTCAGTCTCTCTACAGTTCAAACTGAACAGATCCTTTGACCTATACATTCCATGAGATCCCTTACTTTAGTATATGGTAAATAAAGCATAACTTGCCCAGCTTGTTTAGACTTCATTGTTCTGAATCTGGAAATCAGAGCATGGTTCTGATTCTCATTCTCTAAACATCTGCTTTATAAAGAAACAAGTTCTCAATAGTGAGTCAAGTTATTTAGAAAACAAACTTCTCTTTTCATTTAGTGCAGGGTAAGTTCCAGTAACTTCACCAAGTTGCTCCCTATCTTCCTTATTTCCACTTATTGCCTTGATTGTGTATCACAAGACGATGCTTAAATACAAGAACCGAAAAACAGGGCCTGGAAACACGGTAGCCATAAACACCTGCCTATCACCACACCGTAAATGCTGGTGAGGAAGTTAAAGCTGAAGTTGAAGAATTGTGTATTTCAAAGTGCTTTGGTTCATTAAACAGTCACTTTTTATTTTGAACCCATTATATCAGAGCTATTTGCATTGCTGCTGCGTAAGCTCTGAGATCTACTGTATTCAAAAGCGTTTTATTAAGTTATTTTATTTCCTCCCCCAAAAGATGAATACGCCTTCTATTTTAAAATAGAAAAGTTTTGGAAAAGGAGTGTTCAATATACAGAGATTTGCTTCACCAAAAAAATCAGGATTTGAACTAATTTTCACTTGAACCTGCATTTCATATTGATTTCCAGAAAACACATTTTTAGCTTCTGATGGGAGTCTCCCATCTTATTTTCGTTATAGAAAAGAGATCACTTTTCTATATATATCATGATCACTCTAGCAAAGCAAAATCACTCCCTAACTAAATACTTTAAAGGATACCTACATTCACACAGCAGCAAACTTTCCACCAACTCCTACAAGGCATGGCGCTGTAGAGGGCTGGGGACCTACAGCGCAACACTCACCTGCGCTGCACCCCACGGCCATCTGCGTAGCCGGACACCTACCACTTGCTTTGGTTTCCGAGTAAGTGGGGCCGTCCTCAAAAGGGAAGATCTGAGACATGCTCTGGCCCAGGTAGGGGGGATAATAAGAATGCATCCTGTACTGGGAACTCATTGCGTGGCGGTTCTCCGAGTTTTTCACCTGCTCAAGAAAAAAGAAAGAATATATAAGACCAAAGTTGGATTTTACAATTAGTACAATTATTGCCAATTCTTTAAATTAAGGGAATAGTCTATTAAAATTGGGGGTATCCTCAAGCAAAATATGCCCCTCCAGGGTACTGACCCTAGAAATACTACAACTGTGCATCCTTAAGGTGCCTCTTCTATCTTGGTGAGGACACCCCCAAAATCCCCTCTACCCATATGATGCTCAATTCACAAGTACCAGAAAAGAGGTAGTAGATGAGGGTGTGCTACTTAAGAGCAACACACTCGGCTATAGCCCTGACCGGCTCATTCAACCACAGGTAAGTTATTTACCTTCCTCCTGTTCCCTCAGGTGCCAAACTGGCATCTTACCTCAGTTACCTCAGTGTTCATACAAAGAGAATACTTTTTAAACAATATATAATATGTGTGAAAGTGTAAGCTGCTATCATTAGTGTGATGCCAAGCAGGATATTGTCACAGTGTCCATTCCCACCCCCTTGCATGCTTTTCCTTGTAGGAAGGGATGTAAATCTGGGATCTTTGTTTCCCAGACTCTCCTGTTACCAGGGCTCTGGAGCTGAGGTGGGTTCTGCTAACAGGACATGGGGTCAGACTTGTAAGGCAGAAGGGAGACAAGTGCTGGCCCTCCAGCAGCAGCACGAGCTGACACTCACAAGTCACGCATTTTCCTGGCAATCAGAACTCGCCTTTGGAACTGTGGGGGCAGCTTTCGTGTAAGGAGCAGCTCTGCTTGGCCTCTCGTTCAAAGCTAAGGAGATGGGACCTGAAGGCTCGGGAAAGGCCCCTACTTCTGTTTTCTTGGCCTTTCTATCTCCACAGCAAGAACAGCTGGACTTCAATTATTTACACTGCATTTAAAAAAATAATTTACATGGTACTAACTTTATTTTTAAAAAGTCAATCTAGGGAATGTTTGGGATAAACCGATTATATTCAAGAACTAAGGACTAATTAAGGATGTTTGTCAATCAATAATTTTACTTGATAAAGAAAACAGTACTAATTTGACAGAGCATAGCAGAGTAAAATTAGGTACCAGGTGTCCTCAAGATTGTCTGTGACCATCTAAATTTTGGACAATTTGTCAATTAATACAGACCTAAGTGTACTCTGAATATCATTGCATTGTTTGGTGGAAAGGCCCATGTCTCTGATTTTTGTGTTGCTGAAGGGATTCATTTTTGGCCCTCTCACTGTTGCCCAGCACAAATTTAAGCTCTGATGGGTAGATTATTTCTTCCTGGAGAAGCAAGAGGACTCCATTATACTCAATTATTTCCTTTCAAGTGACATTTATCTGGCAAGTTTTTGGCATATGGCCAAATAGCAAATATTTTACGCTTTGCAAGCCATAGGGTCTCTAGACAAATGGTGAAGTGGGCATGGCTGTGTTCTAATAAAACTTTATAGAAAGGCACAATGCTTCACTCCTACTGGAATAAAGGGAGTAGGGGACCCAACAATGGGCTCCACCCCTAGAGGATCTAGTTTCACTGGTTGTGATATGGTTTCACTGGTTGGGATATAGACTGGGCTCTGGGGTACTTCACAGCTTCCCAGGTAATTCTAATGTGACACCAAGATTGTGAACCAGTGTTCTAGAATGACTGACAGTTCGTCTCTGAAGCATATGAAATGGTATCTCTTCTAGTTCAATCACCCAATTTTCATTTCCCACCACCATATAAATCTTTACTACATAAGAGTACAAGCAAGCTATACTTGGAAGTAGCCAAAGGGGAAAACTGGCTGCCCTTAATGAGTGAGCCTAAGTCAGGGGAGACACTGGGGCTGTGCAATCACTGAAGAGAGACGTGACAATCAAGGTCAAGTTCACTGCACAGAACCCAGTTATCAGTTAGACCAGCACATCCCAGTGCTCTCCCAAATGGCCTGGGGATGCTGTTAAAAAGTAGATTCTGATTCAGTGAGTGTGAGGTGGGGCCTCGGAGTCAGCACCCCACCCCCACCCCCCCAGGAAATGCTGATTCTAGCTCAAAGACCTTACTTTGCTCACAGAGGATTAGAATAAATGATCCTTTCTCTTTTACATAGCACCTTTAGGAGCCCATGACTAAAAAAAGACCCTCTAAAAAACTCTTTAAACTATTGTTTATAACCACAAATTTTCCACCTGAACTGAGGCAGGGTGGAAATGACACAAACAGCATTTAAAATTTGTCATTTTTATACATTAGATTCCAGAAAGCTAAAGGATTTTTTCAGGGTCTGCTGCCATCTGGAATTGTTGCAATGGTAATGAACTCAAATACACATTGAATAGAAGAGCCATTTCTGCTTCCACAGACATCCCTCAAATCGGTTACACAAAGTAATGAACACTGAATTAGAAACCAAATGCCAACTTCTCCATGCAAAGCGCCGTAAAATAAATGACAGGGCCTCCCTCTGGGTGCTGAGTTGGTCACATCTCCTTCCAGTTTGACAGTTTCTTTGAGTCAGTTCTTCAAGGAAAATATTTATTTTCCCCAAGTACAAGACACCTGACAGGATTTGAGCCTGCAGGTTCTGCAAAATGCTGGATTTTTTTCTTTTACTCTGAAGCTTGTATAAAGCCTTTTTTCAAAATGTTTGAAAAATGTTCAGTTAGTCTACAGCAGGCATCAGCAAGTTTTTGGCAAATGGCCAAATAGCAAATATTTTAGGCTTTGCAAGCCATAGGGTCTCTAGACAAATGGTGAAGTGGGCATGGCTGTGTTCTAATAAAACTTTATAGAAAGGCACAATGCTTCACTCCTACTGGAATAAAGGGAGTAGGGGACCCAACAATGGGCTCCACCCCTAGAGGATCTAGCTTCACTGGTTGTGGTACATGGTTTCACTGGTTGGGATATAGACTGGGCTCTGGGGTACTTCACAGCTTCCCAGGTAATTCTAATGTGACACCAAGATTGCGAACCAGTGTTCTAGAATGACATATTTCCCACACCCCTGAGAAGTATGAGGTACCAACATCCCCAGTATTAACTAAAAAATGCAAAAGGTTAAGTCTAGCAAACAGATTGGTCAACTTCTGCCAATCCCAAGTTGTATATTATTTGAAAAGAGATTCAGATAAACTGTAGAGTTCTTTTCACTTTTTCTCTTAAGTAAAACTTACCAAAAAATAAACACAATTTCAAGCACATGTTTATTTTTCCCTTTAAGCCTTTTTCTGTTTATAGAAAGCATCAGATAACATGAATTATTTGGAAATAGGAATTGAGTTATCTGAACTCAGATATTCAATTTCCCCAATGAATCCCCAAGATCATTGAACTTTTAAGATTTCCAGCAAAAGAAGAAAAAGATACAAAGGGCCAGACTTCTTTTGAGGTTATTAAAATGTGAACTTATTAGGCCATCAATCACTTCAGGTACAAGCAATCTGAAGAATATCCACTAATAACCATCCATGTGACAACTTGGACCTAAGAAGGGAGGACAGTTCTATGTAGTATTTCAGAGTGCATGTGTAAATCTCTGAGGCATGAAGTTAAAACTGAATGGTGATCCATCCAGAAAGCCCAGAAAAGGTGTGGCAGGATGCGATTTAAAACTCTAGCTCACTTCTTGCTCCCTTCTAACTTAAAACAATTTCAGTCCTGCTACCCGTGACTTAGACAAAATGCGTAAATAAGGACACCTTTGAAATTTGTTGTTTTACTTAAAGTCAGTAGAATTCACCTAGAACAATTTGCCCCAGGGCACATTTTGCAAAATTTGGAGACACTTTTGATTGTCACAACTGCTGTGTGTATGTGTGTGTGTGAGTGCATGTGCTTATGTGTGTATGCTAGTGTGTGTGTGTGTGTGTGTATGTGTGTATGCTACTAGTATCTAGTGGGCAAAGACCAGGGATGCTGCTAACTGAACACCTTACCATGCACAGGGCAGCGCCCATACAACTAAAAATTATCCACTCAATATTTCAATAGTGCCAAAGTTGAGAAAACTTGCTTTAAATGAGTCTAATACTACCCCTTGTGCTCAGGCCCTCACCTCCAGCTAAACCAGCAAAGTTCTAAGGGAGAGAAGTTGTATTCAAATCAGAGGAACTGCTCAGTTCTGCTAAAAAGGATGTGATTTTTTTCCCATTATCTAATGCTGCCTCGTTTCTTTTCAAGATTTTATTTTCCATTCCTTTAAACAAGCTGAGTAAAACCTAAAAACCTAGGATTCCCCAGTGAATTATGACTACTGTTACGATTAGCATGTGGTAGCTGGCAAGCAAGAGGCATGTTTTATAATCTTATTACCCACCCAAGTCTCTGAACCAGAGTATGACCTACAGATGGCAGGTGGGCCGGTGGAGGACATGCGCCGTGTTAGTATCAACCCCAGAGGAAAAACTAAGAGCTTTTGGTTTTATTTTATTAAACTGCTGATGACATCCAATGCCATAAATATGAACTATAGGTGTCCTTTTTATATACCTTAGTCACCCTTTTTTATAGGAATAGTAAAATCTCAACAAAACATAAAAATGTTAGACCCCACTTCCTGCAACAAAAATTCTTCTAAATACTCTTCACTGGTTGTCTGTTAATGCTGCAGAAAGGAAGGATCTGTTCTTACACTGAAGAGAACACTCCATCCAGGTAATGGTGAAACAAATCCGCAAAGACCAACCATTGTTGAGCTGCTGTTAAGCATGGCTCAGCTGCAGAGAATCAGAGGTGGGGACAAAGGGCATGCGCTTCATGAGCAGAATGACTGTATAGGATAAAACTCTGACTCGCAAACTCTGCTGTTTAAACAAATACTGTGACTATTCCCTTGGCATCAACATGTGGCTCACAGTTTTTACCTTGCAAAAGCCACATTTGGGATTTATGAACCAGCAGCTTTTTATAAAAGGCAGGGATCTTTGCATGCTATGGAATCCTGTCTCCAGATGATGCTAAGAGTTTTGCCCTCATGAAAGGATTTCTTTAGTTTTAATAGAAGCTTCTTTTCAAACCTTCTGAATGGGACGCCTGTTTCCACACTCACGTAATCACACACGATGAGCCCGCTAGGTCCACAGACCTTACCTGTGCCAGGAGCTGTACCAAACAACCTTTCCCCTTGAAACGCCATTCCCCTCCTGAAATGCACACCTATTCCTCCTCTGAGATGCCACACCTCACTGCTGGAGCTAATTATTTTTAACAGGCTAAAAATGATTGCCATTGTGCACCCATTTCAGAGATTACCAAAACATTACCAGGGCAAATGCTGAGTCATGTGATACAAGCAAATTTCCTACAGCCACTGTTCAGCATTCCCTGTCCCTGTGGCCTTCTGTGGGTTAGTTTTCTCTCTCCTAAACTCATTAACTTCCTCCACTGAGCTCACCTGCTTTCTCCTAAGTGGTCACAGTACAGACTGCCCCCACTCCCCTCCCTGAAGGGAGGAACTGACAAGGAGACGGAAGGAGACTGGCCTTGTGAGGCCTCCAGCCCTGCTAAGAGACTCCCCCAAAGCCTGGGCAAGGGGTGTGCTCCTTCAGCGAGCCAAGGGGGTGATGTTGAGATGGGCCTCAGCACTTAGCGGCTGGGGAGCCTAAGAGCTGTCTATCCAGAAATGGAAAGCATGCTCCTCCTCCCCAGAGAGGAGGCTGGAGGGAAAAGGGAGCGAAAACGGGAGAAAGGGGCTACGCATGCAATACGGCCACGAGGACAGATCACAGAAGAAATGGTACACGTGAGATGTTTAAGGTCATGAACCCCATGTTCCCCACAGCTTCAGACTGCCTGACGTAAGCAAAAGCAAAATAAAACCTGTGTGGGTGAGCTTTTCCGAAAAGGATGGAAAGGAGGGAGCTAAGTTGCAGGTTTGCATTAATACCAGAGTACATTTCAAAAACATTAAAAAACAGCCATAAGATGCACCATGGCCAAATAAGCAAGTCATTTACAGAACCAAAACTGACGACACATACAGCAAGCCCTCCCCCAGTTCCCAGAAATCCTGGGGAGTAATAGCCTAGAGATTCACACTACTCTCATATCAACTTTATGGGCTGGAAACCCCATATGATATCAGGTTTACCCTTTTACTTATTAATGGTCCATTTTGCTTGTCCTTATTTATAAAAATTAAGGTGTATTTTCATATGTTAAAAAAACCCAACTTAAATGTTTTTGGCTCATATTAAATTAGTTGTTTTCACCATCTGCCCCAGTGGCACAAAAGAACAAAGTCTATTCCTTTATGCAGCGTCTTCTATAGGGCGGCATTAGGGCCTGACCATTTAGTGACCCCAAAATACTTCGGCAGGTGCACTCAGAGTATTTTTTAAAGAACAACATGGATACAAATAGAATAAAACAGAACAGAAATCTGAAAATTCACTGTATATAGCATGGGTAAGAACTGTTTATGGAACTTTTCGTTTTGTGCTTATAATTATGTGTAAATATATACTGGATCACAATAGAAAACATTTCTTACTGTGGGTCTGGGTCTAAAACATTTGGAAGACACTGATGTATAAATCAGGGAAAGGGAAGAAAGGACTTAAAAAAATAGGTACATAGCAAGAGAAAGACGAATTGAAAAAATGGTTCCTTTTCCTAGAACCTAGAGGGGTTTTGACGCATTTTAGGGGCCCCACAAGAGAGAGAGGAGCAGTCCATCTTCAGACAGTCTCTGGCTAGAATTAGTCCAGTGCCTTCCTCATGTCACCAAGTCATCAATTTATGCAGGATTTTCTAGCTCCTGCATCAAAACTTACGATTGTCTGGTTCACCAATCTGAAACACAAACCCTGACTTCCAAACTGAAGTCATAGAGAGCTAGGCAGAAATGCAACAAGCATCATTTATATCAAAGCCAACAGGAAGAAGAAATTCAGTAAAATAGTGGTGGCAAAGGGCAGAAAAGAGTTTGTATTTTTAAAACTGGATTAGTAACTACCAAGACATAGGACTCTCCACTCATTCTCACTTGTCAAGTCTCTGAAAGCATAGTAACACCTCTTAAAATAGGCAGAGGGGCCTTGTAATACTGACATTCTCAAAGTAACTTTCCTGAGAAAATGCTGACTACACCCCATTTCAGAGGATGAAAATGAGCATTTATTGAGAGATCTCTAAAGACAGGTCCTGTTATCTCATCAAGTCCTTATGATGTACTAAACATTAACATTGGAGAACTGCTCAGAGAAATCAAATGACTGGGCTCTGCTCACAAAGGGATTATTAGGCAGAGAAGGCAGGACTCAAACCAAGTCAACCTCAGAAGCATCTCTGTACTAAAGCAAGCTGCTTTTCCCATTTGAATTAAGATATCTGCTTATCATAAAGCCCTACTCACTACCTTTGATTTTTAACAACTCTTCACATTTTCACTGCTTCAAGATCAAATAAGAAACTTTGGCAGGTGAGGGTGGGCACAGTCTGAAAAATGAGAAGAAAATATGCCTATAACCACATATCCAGGACCTTTGATTTTAGGACCAGAAGTATGGGAGGCATCCATCGCTGTTCCCGTCTTGATGGACAAACTTAATTAACCTTTGCTACTCTGTTCCAACCTACTGTTTTAGACAAAACTAGTGACCCACAAACAATATGTTACCATCAGAATCTCAATGGCTGTGACATCAAGAGATATAGCCCCATCAGCAGTACTGGGAAATAAGCCACTTGGATTAGCTGCTCTAAGAAATATGGATTATATTCATGTCACACATGAGCTGTCAGAAACATTAGGATACTTTGAGCATAAATCAGCAGTGTGAAGGGTATCTTATAAGTACTGAACATGATAGACTGCTTGGTGAGCAAGGTGAGACTGGACCCCCTTCTAAGTGTGAGCACAAACGCACACACATAGTCACATACTTCACCCCGACTGGTACTAAAGCTTCCAATGCAGGCTAGTGACCAGAGAGGGGCTCACCCATCTCATGGTGGGTTAGTGGCATGGAAAGGCCCCTCCTACTCCAAAATCATGGTGGACAGAATCTTCTCTAAGTAACCAAATGACACAAGAATGACCAAAAATCTGTTTACCTCAAGTACACAGAACAGAGTGACAGGGGGGTGGCCAACAACGCCTCTCAAGGCTTCATACAAGGAAAACCAAGAAACGTGTGTGGCCCTACAAGGCAGGCAGAGATCTAATAGCAACGAATGTGCCCTCTGCAGTCAGGAGAACCCTGGCTCCATCTCCAACCCCCATGCCTTCTACTTACCAACCGTGTTGTACTGGCAAGTCATTCATCTCCCCGAGCCTCTGATCCCTCACCCCCAAAAGGGGTCGCAGGCCCTCACAGGGCCGTGGTGAAGGGCTAGGCAGAGCACCGGATGTGAAGTGCCCAGCACGGAAGGCTGATCAGCTTTGGGCGGCACCCTCCCCAGCCCCTCACGGCCCCCTGCAGTGGGAGCAGCAGCGGGAAGGCGGGCATCACATTCACAGACCCATCTTTTGGGTTTGCTACCAAGGGGCTCTGAGCCCTCTCAGTGGTATGTCAGGGATCTAGCAACAAAGAAGGAGACAGAAAAATCTTCCCACTACATACTTTCAATATTTTAAGTACATACACATTTTGCTTGGTATTTGAAAGAAAATCCATTCTTTAAGAATTTTTTAAAGTTAAAAAAATCCAACGCAAGATCCTACACTGCTACTACCAGAGAGAGAGGGAGTGGGGGAGAAAGGGAGGGAGAGAAGACTGCTCCCTTACATGTTTGGTTTTACACCATTACACAAGACATGGAATTATGATATCTGCCTTTATTCTCCCAGCACTGGTTGATAAGAACTGGAAATTGCCAAAAAGAGTGTTTTCAAGAGGAATGTGAAGAAAAAGGTGATAATCCCTTTCTCCTATTTCTCAGTCTCCTTATGACTTCCCCCCACCCCCGCCAACAACCTCCACAGGAAGCTGTGCATCTCAAGGACGATGCCCACAGGGTCGCTGGTACCAAAAAGGGGACACTGGAAGGAACCTGCCCTGGGTCAGGCAATAAGGGGGTGCACTCTGAAGAGAATTTTTAGGAAATAATAAAACTCACTAAGTCAATCTGCATTTAATTCTTACTATGCAGTGGCAACTCTCAGCAAGAGCAGTGATTGAGCCTTGACTTCACCCTGCCCCACCGCCACCCCTTGGTACACCACTGCACAGGGCCCACCTTCCCACAGCCCTTCCCAGGGAACCTCCAGACTGAACACAATGGCAATTAGAGAATTATGTGTCCTTGGATTCTCCCCTCATCCACTCCACTGTGCACTACAATTTGAGGGTCAGGATAGCCTAGCACAGTGCCAGGCACAGAGCTGGCACTCAGTGAATGGGTGATGATGAATGCACGAAGGAGTTTCATATACACACACTCTGTAATATGGTAGAGATTTTTTGTAATGCTGTTCTTTTACTTTTCTATAACAATATTCCTAATGCAATTTTAAAAATTAGAGCAAAGCAGCCTGTTACACATTGCCCTGATTTTGGTCTTTATTCAATCAGTGAGGGACACTTAATCCACAGAAACATGGACTCCCAAGAAATCTGAGGAACACTTAAGCATTCTGAGGAACAACTAATTTTATGTCACATTCACATCTGCTTAGGAAAAAAAGCGCACTATGAAGGCAAACATAAATACGCATTTATTTAGCTACCAGCTCAAACAAATCAAATCTGACAGCTTTCAAAAACTGTGACCTAATTAATGAATTTGCAAGCAGATTACAGAACCCCAAACGACTGTTATTTACTAACCTAATACTAGTGTGTCCAAGATCAGGCTGTGTAACAATCCCCAAACAGATCAATAATGCAGGTCTTCCTGGCGCCACGGAAATGGGGGACTCATCCCTGCAGACGATTAGCCCTTACCAAGGCTTTCCAACTCAGTCCAGGTCAACTGAACTCATGTAGGAATGGAAATGAACCTGAAGGACCAGCCAGGACTTACTGGAGCCTCTCTAAGGTCCCCAAACACCTGAGTTGTCCCTCTCTCTGGATTTCCTGGGGTGCTACTGGACCACTTTAGCCAGGCTGAGGAACCAGTGCCTTCGGATGTTGGGGGCCCAGCCCCTGACCCTAGGTGCTCTCTCTCGAAGTGAGAGCTACCTTCCCCAGAGCCTGGGTTTCCAGAAGGCAGTTGCACTTTCTTCTGGCATACATGTTTTCGCCAAAATACTCTGCCATGCTCTAGTTAAAACATATCCTCAGCCTCTGTCACACCATCTGTCTGGATTCAGCTTCTAAAATGCCCATCACTTCCCAGTTTTGTTCCAGACACAGGGCCACCAGGAAAACAGTCATCACAGGGAACGATTCTTACAAACAACTGCCCTCACTGCAGAATCACCAGTGTACAAATCATTTAAGTTTCATAATACATGCAACAAAACAGCAATTCCTTCAGTGAAAGCTGTAATGAAGCTCAGACAATGACAGTTGTGACCATCACTTGTAAGCATCCAGAAGGAGACAGGACAGTAATTCCTGTGTCAAAGTGCACGTAAGTAAGGTGACAGTTTAGCAACAGAAAGCCAGGACTGCTGCACTCATTCAGGCAGCAAGGCTCTGGAGTGGCTCACAGGATGGAGAACTGCGCCTCATGGTGCTGGCTCGCCAACAGAAGCTTTCTCCCTGCAGGAATATGAGTAGCTCAAGAAGCCGAAGAGATCTAGGTTTATTAATTCTCCTTAAAAGAACGTAATGAGGTATTATGCTTCAGAAGAGAAAACTGAAGACATAGCAAAGACTTAACAGGCCACGTAAAGGGAAATGCATAGTAGAGGAAATGTGACCTCCAAACATGGAGAAGCCTAACCACCTTCATTTCACTGGCTTTAAATTTCTGGTGGTCTATTGTGACTTTTATATTTCTTTAGACAGAAAATTCTCCAAGACTGGCCTTCTGACCTAGCAGGCCCATTCCCGAAACCCTTACCATAGCAGATGGCAGGACCTACTTGGAGTGCATGTCAAGGAGTCCCACAAAATGCTGGGTCTTCAATGACTGAGGCAGAGGTTTCTAGATTCTGGGCTTCAGCTCACTAAGATGTAAAAAAAAGAGGCAGGGGGACAACAGGAGAGTGTGGCCAACGTTTTATGTTGCCATGCAAGGGCATTTACAAAAGAAACTCTGCCATCTAAGAGGTTCATTATTTTTTTAATAAATGGAAGGGTACAGTCTCAATAAAAACAGGCTTTTGAATCGAATACTATGGCTTTAAGAAAAAGTCACTTCTTACTTTCTTCATTTCCGTGGAAACCAGCACGGTAACATCCTGCCAGACACATTCCCAATAAAATAAGGAATGGGCCACCACAAACATCTATTGCTGGAATCGAAACTGAATACAACACTAAGAACACAAAACCACACCTGGAGTTATTTGTTGGGGAGAAAAATGTCAGCATCAATGTTTGTCTACGTCTAACCTAGATAGCCCACAATAAGCAACTATAAAAATATTACAATAATAGAGTTCATAAAAGTGGTCAGATATAAAATAAATGCCCCCCATCAGAGCAACAAAACTTGGAAACCTTTCCATCAACAACCATTATGTCCCTATAATTCCCCCTTAAGAAACCAAATTAGAGTTGTCAGTCCTAATACCCCAAGGCAATAGACCTATTTTAATTACCTTTTCCTGAGGAAAGAAATTGCTTCACATGTTTTAAATAGAATCTGTCCTTGTAAACTCCTCTTGTGTCTTCTTGCAAACTTTGTCTATTTTTCTTTCTGGAGGAAAAAGCCAGGTAATGTCCGTCCACCAATAGGTAGTGGCCAGTAACAGTTTGGTCTAAAAAGGGAAGCGAGTTTAATCTGTGGGTGACGTGGGCCATGGGGTTGGAGCTGGCAGCTCAGCAGATCACAAGATGGTTTGTAGGCAGAGCACCTGACCAAGGTTAAAAAGGCCCGGGTTTGGGGCTTGGCTCTCCATTCACCAGCTGCGTTCCACCAGTCACTTCCGGTTTCTCAGCTGGGAATTATGCACACCGGAGTTTGAGGTGGCCAGATGCACATTATCTTGGGGTTCTGACGGTGCCACTCAGTGGTCCGAGGCAAACCCAGAAAGTTCTCTGAAGCCTCCTACTTCATCTTAAAAATTGAAGTGGATTTTGCATTCTAAAACCTTCTCCCTGACAAAGCATTTTTTTAATTTAGGAATTTCTCTTAAAAGACTGTTCATCATCATATCCCCACACCCCCACTGCTGGACGCTCCTGCGGGCCTTCCAGGCCCCAGGTGGGGAGGGGCTGCAGCAGCACACAGCACATGCTTGGGAAGTCACTTCTCTGTATGCTTTTGGTATGCAGGCTGTCTTTATGCTGAGCCATACTAATAAAAAGAGAAGCAGTGTGAAAACAAGGGCCTGGAAGGGCTGCATGTTAGAGGACGGAGAGCAGCAGCTCGGGATAGGCAGGCCATGCAGGCAGTCAGAAGTGCTGGCAGGCCACCCCAGGAATGCTCACAAGGGAGCACCTTTCTCTGTGCCCTGAGGCCCGCTTGCTAGAATCTGGTTGCCTTCCTACCTGCATCTGCTTCAAAACCAGGGCTACTTAGATAATCCCCAACTCCCCTTCTCATTTCCCACAAGACAACAGCAGACATCCCCCAAGACCCACTTTTCGCACTTTTGTCTGGTTCAGTAGTAGATCCCTAGCGCTTAGTGGGACTTGCATGCATGTTTATTTAATGAATGGATACACTCCAGGAGGTGCATGGTCATAAATGGGCAACCATATCATGAGACACCTTAGACTGAGATCAAAATAGCCACTAGAAGGAATGCAATCACCTGTGTCGTGCCACTGTGACCACACCCTGGCTGTGGCCAGAACGTGAGTCTACACAACCGTGACACAAGCTTCTGAAATGCGATCACAAGGGCGCCTGCCACAGGGACTGAAGGGGATCCCAGGTACGGCTCCGAGTTCTCCCGTATTTATTTCTGCTCACTTGATATGCACCTCTCCCTTGTCAACCTGGTACAACATGTTTATTTAAGAGATAATGTTGCCGTGGAGGAGTGCACAAGGCAATAAACAGCTTTTGCAGGCAATTAAATGCAGAAGTGAAATTGAGCTGCTGGTCAGTGGAACCAGCCATTCATCGTGAGTTTGTTCCAGTGTCACAAATGTTATTCCTGTTTCACACCAGGACAGCAATCTATGATTGGGCCACAAATCTCCAGTGCTGGAGACAGACTAAAAGCGATTAAAGCAGCTTTCAGCATGCAGGGCATTAACACAAAAGAGCCTTGGGATTCTGGGATGCGGACCCAGTGCCCCCGCTCTATTTTTTAAATATAGGTTTTGCACTTAGTGTGCTCAAAAACTATGTGTGGTTTGCTTGATTTTGTAGAGAGACAGGAAGTCTCAACTCTACAATAAAAAGTCAATGGTAAGGAAAGTCCAGCTTCAAAAAATTATGATGCTCTCCACTAAAGTCCATTTTCCCTAGGAATCAGAAAGTTCTTCGTTGAAAAATATTTGTGTGCTACTCCCTCAAACGGCACTGATACACAAAGCAGCAAGGGAGAGAGGATGACTTATAAAATGACAACTTGCTCTGATGAACAGTTATGCGGGGCTCAGTAACAAAGAGTCAAAAAGTAGATAGAGGAGATGCTGCCTAAGATTCCAGCCCTACAGGTCAGACTGGGGTCAGACTAAGAGAAGATCCGCCAGGAGGGACTGCCACAGCGCTCTCCAGGAGCAGCTGTGGGACACCAGCTGCGACAGAAGTACATGGCAACAGGTGAGAGGATGGCCCCAGTGCGACCTCCCCCAGGGAGCTTCCACCAGGATGGGGCAAGGCACGGTCCCAAGAGCAGAGCCAGGGCACCTTCCCACGCAGCAGCAACAGCAAGGCTGGGGGAGGCCCTGTGCCAGATCGCTGTTCCCTACACTCTATCATGATGACTTGGCTAAATGGTGGGCCACCTAATTCCTTATCAATGACAACACTTACTGGTTTTAAATATTATTTGTAGAAGCTCACCATTTAATTAAACAGTACTTCTTTATAACACATACATCGTAGTAAACATATTTTGCACATTATAACCTTTCCCTATGTTTTCATGTTTCTATTTCCTGATTGGATCAAATTCTTCTCCAACCACAATAAAAATTATTCCATATACATTCATACCTGGTCCATATTGACATATCATTCCTTAGTGTATTGTGTATAGCCTGTCTTGTTACAGAGGGGATCTGAGGTAGCTAACTAAAATACATTAGAACAAAAGGCTGAAAATTGAATAGATTTTTTTTAAAGCAGAGTCAAATGAAAATAATGACTAATCAAATAATTCACTGCAGTTACTCTCAGCATTAACACTTATTGGTAGACACAGAAAATCCTACTAAGAGGAATCATCTCCTTTCAGATATTACCCTGCCTTTCGTAACCATCCATGCCACGATCCTACAAAGGTGGTACTCTGCCCACTTTACAACCAACCAGAGATTCAGAGGGCTCAGTTCTTCGCTCAAGGCTACACGAACAGTCAAACCACAGTTAGAATTGCATATGGATCTTTAAGCGCTAGATGCCACGTTCCCCAAAGCTCACTGTATCATTCCCCTAAATAAACAGGCTTGGTTACAAGTCCAGGCTCTGCCATCAACTAGCTTTGGGTGCTGAGCAAATCATTTTGGCTCCGGACCGCAGTTTTCTCTGCAGCAGAATGGGGGTGAATTAGAGCACTGCGGGAACCGTCTCGGCTCTGATCATCACTGGACTGGTGGGCAGCTGCCATTTTGTGAACCGACAGCTTAAAATTATGTTGGCTCTTGTATTTCTACTGTAAGAGTTTATTTCCAAGAGAACTAATTTTTTGTGGGCATGACTATAAGGTTTTAAGTCAAGCTTGTGTTTACGCTGGTTGTAAGATTAATCCACAGACTCATAAAATGTCAGACTTAGAAGGGATGGAGGGGTCAAGCTCCCTCATCTCAATTGTTAGGGTCATTTTCTACATTGTACACACATTGCGGGTGTGCGTAGATATGTTTTATTGATAATCACATTCACAGGAAATTTGAATGCAAATTCCAAATGCAACTTCCAAATAATAAGGAATTCGGCATATATTTTAAACACTAGTGGCCAAGAAGGCATTTTTCAGGAAAGCACTGGAGGCTCCATTCGCAGCCATCTGAAGTAACCATATTCTAGAAGTTTCTGTGTATTTCCAACCTCCACAAGTCAACAAAGACAATGAGAAGAGGTTCCAAGAAGATCCCCAGTGAGAAGCAAAGGATGTAGGTAGGGATTCCAAGCCCTACAGAACTGAAGAGGGCCTCGGTATTTGTACTTCATTGATGGCAGTTCTGTAACCCTGAGCTTGTTGCAGACCCCATGATAAGCAGGTAGCCCTGAGAAGCACCCTTAGAGTCAGACAGCAACAGGTTCCAACTCCAGCTCCTCCTGTTTGGTGGCTGTCTGACTATGGATTAGTTGGCCCTCTGAGTCTTAGCGTCCTCCCTTGTAAAAAGGAAACAAAACCATCTGCTTCCTGGGGCAGCAGCAAGGATCACCGGGCGATCAACGGCAGCTATCATTTCAGCGTCATGCCAAAGAACGGGCATCACCTACGCTAGCAGGGAGGGACCTGTTTCTGCAAAATGATTTGTTATGTGAGAATGTATTACCAATGGAAGGGGGCTTAAAAATAGAAAAAGTTAAGCCCAGCCCTAGGGGAAAACAAACTCATACATTAAATGATGCCTCAGAGTCTCTAGGGGTGGCTAACCAGTGACACCTCTCCCCAGCCTAGTAAGTGATGGTTCTCGACCAAGATGGCGCACACATGTTCCCCACAGGACTGACAAAGTTTGGGCAAGATTTTTGCCCCCACCTTTGCTAGCAGTGGTACAAGAACGTGCCCGTGGGGGCATCGCTCCTTGCACCCAGAGGCTGAGGCAGGTCTCCAAGACCAGGTAATGGTGATGCTCAAGACAACCCGTGTCCACAAGAGGGTAGACCTTGGGAAGGGGACTCCAAGGAATTCCAAGACCTTGCCACACCCTTCCCAGGTTTTTAGGCGGATTTCATGTACATTAGTGTGTCAAGTATCACTCCCTATCTGGAAAATTTTGACAAAGTAGGAGGGTTAGTTAATTCAGGATATTCCCACTCTGTTGTAAAGCTGATCATTAGCTGCCTTTCTTTCAGAAAACAACTAATTTTCCTTTCTCAGAAGCCAACAAGACCTTCCCTACTCTATGCTTAAAGCCTGGAAGTAACCAGAAATCCAGGACACTCCAACTGTAGTCCCTGGTTCCTGGGGGTCTGCAGGATGAGCTGGGATTTTTTTAGAACTACAAGATACTTCTTTCTCCTTTCAGAGGAGAGTCTCTAATAGAAATCAACCTAAAACTTTCCCCAAATCATCAAATCCAGCTGGCACTTTGAAAGGCCTGTAGGGACCCAGCTTGAAGATCCAAAATATCATTGCATTTCCTTTATGCTCATATTACCTCCCAATTCTAACACCAATATGCTTCAAGCTCCCTTTATAAAAAACATGATGCTAAAAATAAAACAGGTGGAAAACTTATGAAACTGGGTAAGCCCAGGGGATTGCTGCTGACATATTAACACTCCAAAGAAGTCAGAACCCTAATGGTAGTGAGAGAATTCAAAAGTGAGCTGACTTGAATATAAACAACTTCCTCACACCTAAAAAATGCCAGATGGAATAGAATTGCTCAGAGGAAAATTGCAACTCACATTTTTTTAAAAGCAGCCTAAGGAGGTCAAATTTGCCCTAAATCCTCACATATATACATCACACTGTGTTGGAATCAAATCCAAGCTGAGAAAGGCCGAGCATGGTAAATGCATCCAAAATGAGAGCAGTTCTTATAGAATCACATCATACAGCTGAAGGGGGCTTGTAGGTGTGGAGTCTAAGCATGTATGTACACATTACGACAACATGATATTCCAGCTTGTGAATGTTCTCAGTGCCTTGAATCTGCTGCTAATATACCAGCATGACGGAAATGTTTAAAACTGAGGAAGCAGAAGCCGTAGATAAGCACTGATAATGCAAAATGCTTTGTTTTACCCCAAACGTTAAAAGCTCTTGATTGTACACAAATCAAAAATACCTACTGAAGAGCATGAACGACTGACCTCCATTTCCAGCTAAAAATGCATCAACACCAGCCCAGCACAAGTAATCTAATTCCTTCCTTACCTTTTTTCCACAAAAACACACAGATTACAGTACTTCTCACAGGGTGCAAATTCATCACTAAGAAAGCTGCACCCAGCATTTTCTAAGCTGTCCAAAAAAAAATGAGGGCAAAGCTGGAAGGGGTAATACAGTCAGCTACTTGTGAATCTGACTCTGGCCAACTGGGTATTTATGCAAAATGACACTGAAAAATACAAAGAGTAAAATTTGAAAACACAAACAAATACATGCACATTTGTTTTCAACTGCAACCAACTTCTGGGGTAAATCACATTATGTGTACAGCGAAGATTTTTTACACATTTTGCATAATGTGCACACACACGTGCCGAGTTGCCCAGAGTGTGTGTGTGTGTGTTGTTTTCACATATCCAGTTCACACTCCAGTAACATCTTACCTGCCACTGGTTTCCTGCCTGACCGGGCACATAAGGTGCTGGGAGGCTCCGAAGGCTGTTCTTCACAGGGGATCCCCCAAGGGAACTTCCCACCTCCCCAGAAGAGGTTTCAGCAGCCAAGGCCATGGAGTACTGCGAGTAGGGGTACAGGTTGTTGTAGTAGGGGAACAGAGACGACTGGTAAAGGCTGCTGTAGTAGGTGGAGTCTGAAACCAGGTCAGACGTGTTCTCCACGTGCCCTCTGCTGGTGACAGCAGGAATATCCTGGATGACCATACGTCCCTCTGGAAAGGAAAAAGAAAAAGAAAAACAACATGGTGTTAATGCAGAGGTTCACAAAATTTTACCTCTAAACTCAGCAATGTATGGTCTCTCTCTTCAAGTCTGCAGAACTGCACGGCAAGGCCCTTCAGCACACTGCTTTCTCCTGTGGCCGAGATGGAGGGTCCCTGAGGTTGGTGTAACTGGTGGCACAGTTGACTCTTGGTGTCTATTTTTATTAAGAATACCAAAACCATTTCAGGAGTCATTTTAATTACATAAATCCTGACTGGGTCTCACTCTTATCCAGAAGTTCCTATTCTAACGTCAAGAAATCTGAGATCAAATCTAGTTAACTTGGCTGTTTGCAACATTTTTACAACAAAATTCATTGTACTTACCTTTAAATAAAAGTTAGTGAAAAAAATCCCAGCACCCAAACCAAGACAGCCACATAGATATGTAAAAGGCCAGTTAGTAAGTATTTTAGGCTTTGTGAACCATTCAGTTGCAGAATGTACAGGCTGCACCTGTGATCCTGGTGCAATAAAGCTTTATTCACAAACACAAGCTGTGATTTGCCAACCCCAGGTCCAAGATTTAAAACTGTGTCAATGCGACTAGATTAAACATGGTGGCATGAGAGGTGAGACACAGGCTTCCTCCTAAAACTGCATATAATACGAAAATATTATTAATACAACTATTCCTGAAAGAGCAACAGGAAAGAGGACTGCGCCAGACTGTATACACCTGGAGAAAAGAGCAGACCTCACAGAACAGGGTAACGTACCAAAGCCATGGCCCAGTGGGACCCAAGCCCTTCCCCAACCCCAGCTCACCAGCGGGAGGAAGAGAAACAGAGCAGGAAAGGAGTGGAGGCCTGAGACTGCTGAATACCTAACTCTGCATATCTGGTCTGGGAGCACAAACCTACATTTCATGGTGCTTGCATGGTACTCTCATGAGTACGGGGCTGGGAAGCTAAGACAGGCAGAATTCCTGGAGAAACTGAGATTCCAGCCACTTGTGGAAAGCAGGGATCCATATCAGGCTGCTCTGGGACAAAAGAAAGGCTGGCAGTCTAAGAGACTTCCTAACAAGGAAGCCCTTAGCAAGAGGGCTGCTACAGAGGCAAGGACTGCACCGAGCTTACTGCTCAGGAGAGAAGACAGATAGACAAAATTGTCCAGGTGCACTCTGCACAGCAGGTTGGGAGCTTTGCCATATAGACTCTCATATTTAAGGAGGAAAAACAAATCTTCCTCCTTAGATAGTCTTCAGGTGCTCCAGCTCCCTGGCTGGCTACACAGCTCCAAGGACCCCCTCCGTGATATGCAGCCTACTGCGCCTTTCTCCCTGCCAGCCCCACCTGGCTTGCAAACTGGCAAACCCTACCCTAGCAATAGCCCAGCCAGAGGGAAGATCTGTCTATAGCAATTACAAATGCAAAGCATAGAGACTTATACCTGTGTTTTCTGCCCACTGGTTCAGGCAGTGGAGACAGGCATAGCAGCCTGGAAGCAGGCAACAGATCTTTCCTCCCCCCAGGCACCAATACCACTCCCCTGCAACCCCCAACATTGCTTCAGGGGCTGAGCAGCTCCAGAGAGTAGAGCTTCAGGGCACTAGAGGGTGCCATATACAAATATGAAATGCCAAAGGACCCTGGTTCAGAGTAAAATTATTAATACAACTCCTGAGAAAGATTTAAATGATACTGACCTCATGACTCTCCCTGAAAGGGAATTCAAAACTAAAAATCATTAACATGCTCATGGAGGTATGGAAAGATATTCAAGAACTCAGGAATGAATTCCAGTCAGAGATCCAATCGTTGAAAAGCACATTGGAGGGCATTAAAAGCAGATTGGATACAGTGGAGGAGATGATAAATGAAATAGAAACTAGAGAAGAGGAATACAAAGAAGCTAAGGCACAGAGAGAAAAAAGGATCTCTAAGAATGAAAGAATATTGAGAGAACTGTGTGACCAATCCAAACGGAACAATATTCACATTATAGGGGTACCAGAAGAAAAAGAGAGGGAAAAAGGGATACAAAGTGTCTTTGAGGAGGTAATTGCTGAAAACTTCCCCAAACTGGGGAAGGAGATAGTCTCTCAAGCCATCAAGATGCACAGATCTCCCAACACAAGGGACCCAAGGAAGACAACACCAAGACATATAGTAATTAAAATGGCAAAGATCAAGGATAAGGACAGACTATTAAAAGCAGCCAGAGAGAGAACTAAGATGACATACAACGGAAAGCCCATCAAGCTATCATCAAACTTCTCAACAGAAACTTTAGAGGCCAGAAGGGAGTGGCATGATGTATTTAATGCAATGAAGCAGAAGGGCCTTGAACTAAGAATACTATATCCAGCAAGACTATCATTTAAATTTGAAGGAGGGATTAAACAATTGCCATATAATCAAAATCTGAGAGAATTTACCTCCCACAAACTTTCTCTACAGTGTACTTTGAGGGACTGCTATAGATGGAAGTGTTCCTAAGGTTTAATAGCTGTCACCAGAGATAATAAAACCACAGTGAAGAAAGTAGAACAGCTAATTACTAAGCAAAAGCAAAATTAAATTAACTATCCCTAAAGTCAGTCAAGGGACAAAGAGTACAGAATATGATACCTAATATACAAAAAAAAATGGAGGAGTAAGAAAACAAAAAAGAACCTTTAGATTGTGTTTGTAATAGCATATTAAGTCAGTTAAGTTAGACTCTTAGATACTAAGAATGTTAACCTTGAACCTTTGGTAACCATGAATCTAAAGCCTGCAATGGCAATAAATACATACCTATCGATCATCACCCTAAATGTAAATGGACTGAATGCACCAATCAAAAAACACAGAGTGACTGAATGGTTAAAAAAAAAGACACATCTATATGCTGCCTACAAGAGATTCACTTTAAACCCAAAGACATACACAGACTAAAAGTGAAGGGATGGAAAAAGATATTTCATGCAACTAACAGGGATAAAAAAAGCAGGAATTGCAGTACTTGTATCAGACAAAATAGACTTCAAAAACAAAGAAAGTCACAAGAGACAAAGAAGGACATTACATAATGATAAAAGGGTCAATCAACAAGAAGATATAACCATTATAAATATCTATGTGCCCAACACAGGAGCACCTACATATGTGAAAAAAATACTAACAGAATTAAAAGGAGAAATAGAATACAATGCATTCATTCTAGGAGACTTCAAAACTCTGAAGGACAGGTCAACCAGACAGAAAATAAGTAAGGAGACAGAGGCACTGAACAACACACTAGAACAGATGGACCTAACAGACATCTACAGAACTCTACACCCAAAAGCAACAGAATACGCATTCTTCTCAAGTGCACATGGAACATTTTCAAGAATAGATCATATACTAGGCCACAAAAAGAGCCTTGGTAAATTTTAAAAGATTGAAATTGTACCAACAAGCTTCTCAGACCACAAAGATATGAAACTAGAAATAAATTATGCAAAGAAAATGAAAAATCTCACAAACACATGGAGGCTTCACAACATGCTCCTAAATACCCAGTGGATCAATGACCAAATAAAAACAGAGATCAAGCAATATATGGAGACAAATGACAACAATTCAACACCACAAAATCTGTGGGATGCAGTGAAGGCTGTGCTAAGAGGAAAGTATATTGCAATACAGGCCTACCTCAGGAAAGAAGAACATTCCCATATGAGCAGTCTAAACTCACAATCAATGAAACTAGAAAAAGAAGAACAAATGAGGCCCAAAGTCAGTAGAAGGAGGGACATAATAAAGATTAGAGCAGAAATAAATAAAATCAAGAAGAATAAAATAATAGAAAGAATCGATGAAAGCAAGAGCTGGTTCTTTGAGAAAATAAATAAAATAGATAAACCCCTAGTCAGCCTTATCAAGAAAAAAAGAGAGTCTACTCACATAAACAGAATCAGAAATGAGAAAGGAAAAATCACTATGGATACCACAGAAATACAAAGAATTATTAGAGAATACTATGAAAAATTATGTGGTAACAAATTGGATAACCTAGAAGAAATGGACAACTTTCTAGAAAAATACAACCTTCCAAGGCTGACCCAGAAAGAAACAGAAAATCTCAACAGACGAATTACCAGAAATGAAACTGAACTGGTAATCAAAAACCTACCTAAGAACAAAACGCCTGTACCAGATGGCTTCAGTGATGAATTTTATCAAACATTTAGTGAAGGCTTAATACCCATCTTCCTTAAAGTTTTCCAAAGAGTAGAAGAAGAGGGAATGCTTCCAAACTCATTCTACGAGGCCAGCATTACTCTAATACCAAAACCAGGCAAAGACATCACAAAAAAAGAAAATTATAGACCAATATCCCTGATGAACATAGATGCAAAAATACTCAACAAAATATTAGCAAACCGAATTCAAAAATACATCAAAAAGATCATCCATCATGATCAAGTGGGATTCATCCCAGGATGCAAGGATGGTACAACATTCGAAAATCCATCAACATCATCCATCACATCAACAAAAAGAAGGACAAAAACCACGTGATCATCGCCATAGATGTTGAAAAGGCATTTGGCAAAATTCAATATTCATTCATGATAAAAACTCTCAACAAAATGGGTATAGAGGGCAAGTACTTCAACACAATAAAGGCCATATATGACAAACCCACAGCCAACATTTTACTTAACGGCAAGAAGCTGAAAGCTTTTCCTTTAAGATCAGGAAAAAGACAAGGATGCCCACTCTCCCCACTTTTATTCAACACAGTCCTGGAGGTCCTAGCCACACCAATCAGACAACACAAAGAAATAAAAGGCATCCAGACTGGCAAGGAAGAAGTTAGACTGTCCCTGTTTGTAGATGACATGATATTGTACATAAAAAACCCTAGAGAATCCACCCCAAAACTACTAGATCTATTATCTGAATTCAGCAAAGTTGTGGGGTACAAAATTAATACACAGAAATCTGTGGCATTCCTATACACTAACAATGAACTAGCAGACAGAGAAATCAGGAAAACAATTCCATTCACAGTTGCATCAAAAAGAATAAAATACCTAGGAATAAACCTAACCAAAGAAGTGAAAGACCTATACTCTGAAAACTACAAGACACTCATGAGAGAAATTAAAGAAGATACCAATATATGGAAACATACCCGTGCTCATGGATAAGAAGAATTAATATTGTCAAAGTGGCCATCCTGCCTAAAGCAATCTACAGATTCAATGCAATTCCTATCAAAATACCAACAGCATTCTTCGACAAACTAGAGAAAATCATTCTAAAATTCAAATGGAACCACAAATCCCCAAATAGCCAAAGCAATCCTGAGAAGGAGGAATAAAATGGGGAATTATGCTCCCAACTTCAACCTCTACTACAAGCCATAGTAATCAAGACAATTTGGTACTGGCACAAGAACACACCCATAGACCAATGCAACAGACTAAAGAGCCCTGGTATACACCCAACCATATATGGTCAATTAATATATGATAAAGGAGCCATGGACATACAATGGGGAAATGACAGCCTCTTCAACAGCTGGTGTTGGCAAAACTGGACAGCTACATGTAAGAGAATGAAACTGGATTATTGTTTAACCCCATACACAAAAGTAAACTTGTAATGGATCAAGGACCTGAATGTAATTCATGAAACCATAAAACTCTTAGACAACAACATAGGCAAAAATTTCCTATTAGCATGAGCAACTTCTTCCTGAACGCATCTCTTTGAGCAAGGGAAACAAAAGCAAAAATGAACTCATATGACTACATCAAACTAAAAAGTTTCTGTTCGGCAAAGGACACCATCAACAGAACAAAAAGGCATCCTACAGTATGGGAGAATATATTCATAAATGACATATCCGATAAGGGGTTGACATCCAAAATATATAAAGAACTCACGCACCTCAACAAACAAAAAGCAAATAATCCAATTAAGAAATGGGCAGAGGACATGAATAGACACTTCTCCAAAGAAGAAATTCAGATGGCCAACAGGCACATGAAGAGATGCTCCACATCACTAATGATCAGAGAAATGCAAATTAAAACCACAATGAGGTATCACCTCACACTAGTGAGGATGGCCAACATCCAAAACACAAACAACAACAAATGTTGGCAAGGATGTGGAAAAAAGGGAACCCTCCTACACTGCTGGTGGGACTACAAATTCGTTCAACCATTGTGGAAAGCAGTATGGAGGTTCCTCAAAAAGCTCAAAATAGAAATACCATTTGACCCAGGAATTTCACTCCTAGGAATTTACCCTAAGACTGCAGCAGCCCAGTTTGAAAAAGACAGATGCACCCCTATGTTTATCACAGCACTATTTACAATAGCCAAGAAATGGAAGCAACCTAAGTGTCCATCAGTAGATGAATGGATAAAGAAAATGTGGTACATATACACAATGGAATATTATTCAGCCATAAGAAGAAAAATCCTACCATTTGCAGTAACTTGGCCGGAGCTAGAAGGTATTATGCTCAGTGAAATAAGGCAAGTGGAAAAAGACAAATATCAAATGATTTCACTCATATGAGGAGCATAAGAGCAAAGAAAAAAACTGAAAGAAAAAAACAGCAGCAGACTCACAGAACCCAAGAATGTACTAACAGTTACCAAAGGGAAAGGGACTGGGGAGGATGGATCGGAAAGGAGGGACAAGGGGGAAAAAGGGACATTACGATTAGCAGACGTACGGTTGGGGGGGCACGGGGAGGGCTGTACAACTCAGAGAAGACAAGTAGTGATTCTATAGCATCTCACTACGCTGATGGACAGTGACTGTAATGGGTAAGTGGGGGGGACCTGATGAAGTGGGGAGTTTAGTAACCATAATATTGCACATGTAACTGTAGATTAATGATACAAAAAAAAAGACATATGCACCCCTATGTTTATTGCAGCACTTTTTACAATAGCCAAAATATGGAAGCAACCTAAGTGTCCAGCAGTAGATGAATGGATAAAGAAGATGTGGTACATATACAAAATGGAATATATTCAGCCATAAGAAAGAAACAAATCCTACCATTTGCAACAACATGGATGGAGCTGGAGGATATTATGCTCAGTGAAATAAGCCAAGCGGAGAAAGACAAGTGCCAAATGATTTCCCTCATTTGTGGAATATAACAACGAAGCAAAACTGAAGGAACAAAATAGCAGCAGACTCAGAGACTCCAAGAAGGAACTAGTGGTTACCAAAGGGGAGGGTTGTGGGAGGGTGGGTGGGGAGGGAGAAGGGGATTGAGGGGTATTATGTTTAGTACACATGGTGTGGGGGGTCACAGGGAAAACAGTGTAGCACAGAGAAGGCAAATAGTGACTCTGTGACATCTTACTACACTTATGGACAGTGACTGCCTTGGGGTACGGGTGGGGACTTGATAATATGGGTAAATGTAGTAACCACATTGTTTTTTCATGTAAAACCTTCATAAGAGTGTATATCAATAATACCTTAAAAATAAATAAATAAAACTGTGTCAATGCAAATAAACAACCAAATGGACTCCTAAGTCACTCCTCCAATGAACATTAAACAATGTTCAAAGAGTTGATCCAGGTGCCTGAAATGGTGGCAAGGCGTCAGGATGCCCCTGCCTGTAGGGAGTCTACAGTCTAGGATAAAAGACATAGGTTTACAAATACTAACACGGATTGTCGTACAAGAATACCCATAAACTTTTATGGAAATTCAGTGGCTGGAAAGATGGCTTGCAGCCTAGAAAGGAATTGTAGAGACCCTCATGGAAAAAAGTGCCTCTGAACTGCACTTCAAAAGTGGAGCAGGACATTGGTGAGAAATGATAAAGAGTCATGAGAAAAAGGCAGGCGGGACGAAGCAACGGAAGCAATCAAGTAGGAGGATAGTTAGGAGTGAAGGGCAGGGCAGTCAGGCTGGAGAACTGGGCACATAAAAGGTAAAAGAGGTCCAGTGTGCCAGGTGGGCGGGAGCCTGGGGAGGGAAAACCTCGGTCCAGCTCTCTGAACTCTTCAGACAGTGGAGCGAACTGAGGATTTCTAAGCACGGAGCACAGCGGATCAGAACTGTGGGCTGGGGTGAGCTATCTCAAGGCGACCCTGAAGACAAGTGAAGGGAAGAGGGACCAGAGGCAGGAGGCCCATTAGGGAGCCAGTGGGAGAACCATGGGCCTGCAGACAGAACAGGACAACCCGTGCCCGGGACACATGGGAGACAAAGCTCAGCAGAGCTGGAGGACCCATGGGATGTGGGGAATTGAGAGGCAGGAGAAGGCAGTGAGACCCGTTTGGGGGAGAACGGGGAGCCTGGCAAGACCGAGGAGAGGGAGGTGAGGAGTTCTGTTTAATCAGGAGGCCAGAGGCCCACACGGGTGGGGGAGGCGAACGTGGGTGAGAAACTTGACACACACACTCATGGGAGAGGCCAAGGGTGGAAGCTGGGGTTCACGAGCCCCTCCACTGCCACCACCCCGAGATGCCGGCTACATCCAGGGAGAGGGGACGGAACTGTTAGGGAAGAGCACGTTCGGAGAAAAGAAAAGACACCCGAGTCTGGAATCCTGGAGAACCGAGGAGAGAACAGCGTCAGAGGCCAGAGGGGATGTGGATTGTGAGGGCTTTGTGGTTTTAGCCTGATGGAAGGAGCAAACACCTACCAGAAATCCAGGAACAAGTAAGCAGTGAGGAAACAGAGGAGATGAGCAGGGTGGAGAGCCCTCTCTCCCAACAGAACTAGGATCAGCAAGAGGCCTATGCCTCCCAGCTCCCTGCCAGACGCATGGTGGTAAATACTTGTGGATCAAGGCAGAGTGGTTTTTCAAGCAGCCTGGCATCAAAATAAATGTGAGGAAAAACCCAGAAGATCCAAGGAGTAACAAGATGTTACTCTTTTTTAAATGAAGATGTTATTTCATTTTTAAAACATAGAGAAGGGCTGAGCATACGTAGGCAGGGAGAAGAAGCTAGTGGCCAGAAGTTTCCCAGGACAATCAATGCATGGCCAGAGCAAGTGCTCAGAAAGTGTCCGCGGGCTCAGTGTATGGAAGGAGAGAGAAAATAGGCAAAGGCAGGCATGACAGACGCACACTCTGGAAGGTTTGTTTGAGGACAAAGTAAAATGTATTTTTACAGGCTTATCTTAAAGTCAGCACTTAAATTCTCTTTTCTCTGAAAGGATAGCGTATCCAGCCATGTGCCAATGCACTGTCTAGCCACTAGTTCCTTATATTTCTTTCCTTTCTTGCCCTTCTCTTCTAGTGAGATGAGAAATTCCAGCTCCATTACTCCACAGTGCATCTGGAGAAGATACATGTCATTCCCGCCCTGAACTTTCCCATGGGTCATTTTCCTATCTTTAAACACCAATTGAATGCCATCATATGTGGCTTTCCGTATCTAATTTGATGTAATGTCTTTATTGTTTACCTGATTACAAAAGGAACACAAATTTCACAATGATGAGTTATATGGACGTTTAAATCAAAGAAGGAATGAATGACATATTCTTACCACCCAGTCGTAAGCATCAATGGGACATCTGAATACACAGACATTTTAGATGCTATTCCTGAAAAAAACTGGATACCCCAAAGAGCCTACCCTTCAAAAGCAAGCTTCTTACTAAAGAAAACAAAATATAGCAACAGGTAAAGAATAAAACAGAAACCAAGGACACCAGCATTCTAGAATCAGGGCACAGGCTTATGAATTTTGGCATCAAACCTCAGAACCTTTTATCAGGCCTCAGTTTATCCGGCAACAAATTGATGTGAGTAATAACTGTCAAGTTAACAAGAGAATGGCTGCAATAAACTGCATAGTAAAGCCCAATAAAATGCTACGTCAGGTCAAGGCAAGAATCTGTTTTGCTACGGTGGACTGTAGCTAATTAACAATGTCATCACTCTTCCATTTGCCCATATTTTATTTCCTCCACATGGAAGTACAAAGTTGGATGTATTAAGGGTTGTTGTTCATAACTGCTACTGTCCTAATTTGCGCAACAAGGAAAAACATCAGCAGGACTGGTTTCAATAGCTAGGAAAGGCAGCAGGAACTGGGAAGTCATGTATCTGGAGAAATGACCAATAGTCTTGTCGAACAGAGACATTCACAGAGACAGAGCTGGCAGACTCCATCACTCGTCGTCCCAGGGCTCGTATGTGTAGCTTCGCACATTCACAGTCTACACGCCAGTTCTCCAGTTAGGCTTCCCGGTCCCTCCGCTACTTTTTTTGCACTAACTTATGCAGCGTGAAATATGATTCACTCCTTCATGACAGATCGATACTCACACATGATAAATACCCTTATTGATCTTGCAGTGTTATATGCTTGTCTCCAGGCCCATGGCATATTAATAGCAGTTAACCAGTAATTCATTTTAAGGTACGTGAAGGCTTTTTCCCCAACTCTTCTCTAGTGTCAAGATTCCCAGAGTTGTTGCACTTTGAGTCCTTTACATCCAAACCCAGGGCCATACTCTTTTTGTAATGACAAAATCAAACCACTCCCCCCCGTTTCTTACATGAAAGAACATGGATGAACCCAAAATTAACAATTTACAAAGAATAAGGTTATTGGTGATTCACCAAGACCTTACTTATGTAAATGGTTAACTTGTTATGCCAGGTCTTACTTTTCCTTGTAATCCTATACCTTGCTTGGTGCCGCTCCTACTTAGCGTGTAGATTTTAAGAGTAACCTATCAGGCAAGATTGGTCACCACTAAGTCTGAAGACTCAAAATTGTCTGCCGTCAACTAAAGAGTTGTGCTGGGTGCAAAGAGGGTACAGAAAAAGTACAAGTCATTTTCCCCATTCTTTTTTTTTTTTTCAAGGGAAATTAAGGTCTCAGGAAAAAGACTAAGTGGTTTGATGAAGACGTGTCATGGAATCTGGAGGAGGGCACCATCTCGCTGGAACAAGCAGACGTGCTCAGCTCCTGCTTTTAGCATTCTTCTCGCAGGGCAACCCTGTGTCCCCGTGAATGGTCCTTGCACCTCTGAGACTTAGGAAGCGCTGCGAAATCCCATGGGATGCTTCAGGACTCTTCCTCTGTGAGGGAGAGAACCGGGAGGTTGCAACACGGGGAGAAGAGTCTCTCCACGAGCGAGCGGACACCTGGGCCCTGTGGACACTCACCTAACCCCAGGAAAAGCTCGGCATCCCGACCAAGAGAAGAGGTGCGGTTTCTGAGATAAAGCAGAGCTGGTGCCGAGAGGGGCCTGGTCACTGAGGTGGCAGTGTGCCTGCTGCTCACACCACACTAACTGGCGACTGTGATCACAAGAGGGACACCACCACAACTGTCACCTTCCCCTGCCGGAGACGATTCACGTTCAATGCAATAAACTTACTGAGCATCTACTGTGTGCATGGCAACCTGTCTGGTACCTTGGAGACAAAGGACAGAGTCCCTGATGCCGCAGGGCTCATCAGTAAGGGGAGAGTCCCAAATACACACCCCGGAGAGACTGCCTATGGCTGTGGGAAACACAGAGCTGGGTGGACGGGAGGATTAAGTCCAGCCTTCAAAGTACAAGCTGTGCCATTGCTGGCTCACTAACATCGCCCTTGTTCACACGGCATTGAGTATGTGTGAGCCCGTTTCTCCTTTTCTACCCGGCAAATTTTTTTAAGTGGAGAGAGAGAGAAAGAGATTGTTGGTGGCCAGATCTAAGAAACCATATTAGAGAGATATGGGGGAAGATGGAGAAAATACAAAGGGGGCAAAGCAGTACAGGCCTTCCAAGGCAGCTGCTAAAATCTTCAACAGGCTGCCCTGAGGCCATCGAAAAGCCTAGTTAGTAACAATCACATCTATTGTGTGCAGCAGTCCCCACAGTGCTGGGTGAGGGAAAGCCAATAATTAAGCAAAAGCCAATCCTTGCCCTCAAGGAGCTAACTCTGTGTTGACACAGAGAACAAAGGAGAATTTGAGGAATCAGAAAAGGTTTTATAGCAGAAGACACACAAAGGCGTGCACACACGCACACACAGGAGGCAGAGAGGGTTGGAGGGCATTCTAAGTAACACAGCACAAAAAGTTTCTGGGATGGCCAAGCAGCCTGCAGAGTGGGGCAGATGGAGCACAGAGTCCCCGGCAGGATGAGAACCAGGTCACTGCCAGCACAGCACGATGGAGTTCGGATTCTGCTCCAAGGGGAAACCACCTGGAGTGGCTGATGGTGTCCCACCAATGCCTGTCTCACGCACCTGCCCATCCACCAGCAGTCCTGTTTCCAGGCTCCTGCTCTCTGGAGTACCCCCCCTTCCCCTCCCCTCCCCTCCTGGGGTGCCTAAGAATTCTCCAGGGCCACCCAGGAAAACCGTTATCCCTACCGCAGGAGGCAGATATGAAGAAAATGTCACTTCTCTGACTTTATGAGAAAATGTCTCGTGATCATGAAAGCCTATCTGGTGGCTAAGAAAGAGGTTTTCTCTGGGCCAGCTCAAAATTTCTTATCACTGGGAAGATGCCAGAGACAGTGTGAGACTGTCAACACCTCCCAGCAGATGGAGTAGGCCATGCCACAGACAGGCTGGAGGCGAGCTGGAGTCTGGAAAGGGATGAGAGAAGCAAGATGACCGTTTCCTCTCCACAGTGCCCTTTCTGTAAGAAGTGGTATGGAGAATCCCTTCTCGAATCTTTTTACTATCTCCTACTGAGCACCTTTTAAATGAGGAGCATTTTTGACTGATGGTGTACATAAACTTGGGTCCTCAGGAAAGGTCTGCTCTGAACTGTTTTCAGAGAACTTGAGATGCAGGGGCTTAGCTTCTCAGGGTCTTTCTGCTTGGGCCCCAAGTGTGCTGACCATAGAGGTGTCTGGGTTTAAGTCTGCATGTGACCAGCCCCCTTGAGATTTGGGATTTAGATTCTGCTTTTGTAACTTTCTTTTTAATAAGATCATAGATGTTGATCTTTCCACCTCCAGGATGGTGACCTGCCGTGAAAGAGTGGATGCTTAAGTAAATGCAAGGAAATAAAAAAACAAATGACTAATCATAACTGTTTCACATGACTTTCATTCAACTTAAGTTATACCTAGTTCAATTTGATATCCTCACTTGTCAGTCAGGTATTTGTCTTGTAAACTGTTTCAAGTCATCATGGATGGTAACCTTACCAATTGCTGAGAAGGGCTGGGCCCCCCAGGAACAGTACTGGCCTCTAAACCAGAAGCTCTTGGCTGTGGTGTGGGGTGGGGGATAAATTCCTCAAGACTGGGCAACACCCCAGCCCCTTTTACACGAGAGCCTCTGGAGGTGGACCTGGGCGTCAGAACTGTTCACAGCTGCCAGGGTGACTCCGGCACCAGCTGGTTGAGAACTGCTTTAAACCCATCAGAAGTTGGTGTTTTAATGCCTGGGAGTTACACCTTTACACTTACTGCAGCACTCCAAAAATGTCACTGGAGCAACCCCACCAGCCACCCCAACTCCCTTTTAAGCATCCACAAAGTCAAAACACTTGCACAGTTACATAACTGTCCTTGCTTATTTGCCTTTTTCACTGGGTTGACATTTGCACTGATGATGCAGAAGCAATTCACCACCAGTGTCTTAGGACAAATGGCACTAATACTCACGACACTTCACTGCTATGAAGTGAAACACTTAATCATTTAAAGAATTTCTATGTTGATCTTGCTTGATGCCCTTGATGAAGAAGAAAACAAACCCTTGATGAAATCTCTGCCTATGAGGGCAGTCTTCACTACTGTGTGGCCAGGTGGGAGGGACTCATAAACTCTCCTGCTGGCCACCCCAGGGGTGGCTTCTGGGAGATAGGCCCCTTGGGCAAATGTTTGCATTAGGAGCTATATTCAAGGCTTTTTGCTTTATAGAATACCATGTACACTTGAAAGACTGCTGAAAAATTATGAGATGTGGGTATTTGGCAGACACCATCTTGTCTTGACAATGGACCGATCAAGCCCATGACCTCAAAGCGAACAACTGACCTGACAGTATTTGCCAAAAATGTGAGCTTTCAAGTAAAAATAAAGAATTTTGGAAAACTTAATGTCTGCACTTAATGGTTTTCCACCTGAAGACTCTTCCAACAAGATCAGTGGTGATATTATTCATGAGTGGGGTTTTCTGGTATTTTGTTATGAAAGATGCCAAAGTGTGGAAGATGTGCCCAACTCAGCAAATGAATTATTTTTCAAGTGACCAATGCGTGGTGTTACGAAATAATGCACAGATAAAAGATCCACTTAAAGGGCAGTGGGTTTTAATTTAACAGAATACAAAAAGCTCATTAACATGGTTTCAGACACCACACTGCAACTAATCTTTAAGAAATTATCACTTGTCAAGTTTTAGTCTAGTATCCATGAACAGTCACAAAGATCTCAAAAGGCTATTCAAACACTTCTCTCCCTTTTCATCTAAGTAGGCTGAATTTTCTTCGTGTATTTCAATAGAAACAACAGACTAGATGAACTAGATATGGGAACCCCCCCCCTCCGCCATGTCCTACTATGGCAGACATAAAAAAGATTTGCAAAATGTGAAACAATACCACCCTCCTGATTTTTTTTTGGAAAAACAGTTATTTTTCATTAAAATATTTTACGTATGTTAGCAAGTAATGGATTTGTTTTAAAAGAATTAATAAACATTTTTAATTTCTCAGTTTTAGTTCCTAATTCAATAAATAGTGATAGATGTAACCCACATAAGCAGAAGCTCTTTGAGGTCCTCAATGATTTGTAGCGGTGTAAAGGGGTCCTGACACTAAAAAAAGTTTGAGAACCTCTGTCTTACAGGCTCTTCTCAGTCCAGGAGGACTGATTTCAGAGCAACTGGAGGCAGTGTCTCATTCTGAGCTAGCTCCCTGAGCTGCATCGTTAGCAGTCTGCAGTAAGGTCCCAAATGGGCCCCTGTGGCTTTACCCTTAAGCCCGAAACTTAAGCCAGTGAAACCAACATTTACTACTACACAGTAAGCCAGGCAGCACATCAGGCTGACAGCACCAGCTCGCACGTTAAAGTGCTTGATCCCATCTAGAATCTATTGCCCTACTACTTGGATCCAGCTACATAAGTCTTCCATGCCCCTGTGTCTATATGTAATGTGGGGATAACACTCTGAGGGCTGAGAAAGGCCCTGACACACAGTAAGTGCTCGATAAATGTTAGCTACTGTTACTATCACAATCACGACACACTGGTGGCATTCTTTGCCCTCAAGCAAGAGAGCCACCAAATAATTCTGGGGGGAAGAAAAAGTGATCCTTGCTCCAAATGCTCATCTTTAGGGTACTGCAGGAGGGCTGGGCTGCATCTGGCAGAGATTCCTGAGAGCGACTGAACTTGGGAAGGCACACAATCCTCCGCTCCTGGCCTTCTCTGAGGTCAGACAGTAGCCTTGAGTGCAGTCGGTCATATCACTCCCTAAAGTCATAATCAGGAAACGCGGGAACAATCTGTTTCTCCCACAAGGCAATCATGACAGGGCTATTTTAAATGTCAAAACACAAACCTGGCCAGGGAAGCAAACAACCTCTTCACTGTGTACCTGCCAGGAGGCAGAATCATCTCTGCTTAGGGAGACAAACACAGCCAGGTGAAGAAGAGCTGACCACCTCTTCCCTTCCCCAAATTCCGTCTCCTCAGTCCCTCCTCCTGGTGCATTCAATTCTGCTCCTGAGAAATGTAGCTACTATGGTGCTTCTTGTAAGGCAGGGATTTTATTTATTTATTTATTTGTTTGGGGGGATGGCTGCTGTTCCACGGCTGCACTTTTAGCTTGCTATAAAGTTAATGTGCTATTCAATGCTCATTCCAAGCTAGACTGTGGGACTGTGTATTTCTGCAACCCCCAGATGGCCATTATCTGTAATTGCCTATTACCATGCATATTCATGTCACCTAGCTTGGTCTGTGACCTCTAGGGTGGTTAGAGCAAACTGCTCCCTCTTAACCAAATTTGTGAAGGAAGCTTTTCTGACCTTCATTCAGGACTTTGATGGTATATTCCAAAGCTGACATTAGAACATTTCCAAGCACACCCATCTCAAATAGATCTCTTCCAGATGTACCTTTTCTGCCTCCACAAGGTTTACCTCCCCTCAAATAACAGGAAAATAAAGGATAATCAACTCTCTGTTATGTGGGGGCTGATAACCCCACTGGGAATTATCTGAAGCCCTTTATACTCCCTTTTCTTTGATTTGGCTATGCAGTTGTACCATGCTTTCTAAGACTGCTACTGGGAGAAGGTGGAAATAGGGAAGGGAGGAACTTTACATCTTAAATTCAGTATATACTCTCCCACATTTAATGTTTTCTGAGTGGGAAGAGGAATTACATTCAAGTCAGTGATTAAAACGGGATTTAGGGATTCCATGTGCCCTTAAAATATTAATTCTAGAACTGACATTTGTTGATGCATCCCAAAGTGTCACTTTATGCTTATCTCACTTTCCAACATTAGCAGGAAAGGAACACGGGACAGGGACTGCTGGCTGCACACGGGGGTGCCAAAATGCTTTGCCCTTCGCTGGCATTTCTGCCTTTTCCACCATCACTACCCTTCAGAAGCCCTAGCTGCACGGCTCAGGTGTGAGGACGGGAGGTGTACCGCTACGCTATTATAAGGTTCACAAAAAAGTCCAAAAGAGAGTCTGGCGCTAGGAATGAAATCACTTCATTTTTGTGTGGTCAGTACCTGCCACTGCATCTGAAATTGTCCCCCAGCATCTGAGATTGTCCCCCAGAATCTACTCGGTCTGTGCACTCTTCATTTGTGGTCTTTGTTTCCTTCTGTGTTTCCTGCCTTTTGAATAAAACTTCTCTGGAATGAAAAGAAGTCAGTTCTAAAAATAAACACTAGTTCATTCTTTCAACCATCATTTTTTCCAAAAGCACATAAAGGAAACCACAGAGAATTAAACTTAACAGTTTTTCATGGCATCTGACAGCAGGGAAGGCCTAGGAACTAATTTTATCCCTAGTATTGATGCCTGGAGAAGGGGAAGTGGTGAGTCTAAGGATGTCTGCGATTGGGAATGGGACCTTAGCCGAGGCCCCCGTCTGAGACCTTGCATTTTGCCACCAGGCTGTGTCATTAAGGGAAAAGCAAGCCATACAGATATGGCCAGTGAACATCCTAAGTTAAAAAGACACCTGCTGCTACTGACAACGAGTCAATGCTGACCATTTCCTGGAGGTGAATATAAATGACTACTCACTGTTTAAACGCGGGCCTGGAGGCACATTACACACAGAAGTGGAGGGAGCTAGCTCTCAGGCTCCAAAGACAGAAACCAAGATGGTCAGGACCTCATCCTTTCCACTGGGAAATGTCAGGCTGGGCAGAGGCTGAGAGTCACGATCTGATCCAAGGGCACATCACACTGACCCAAAGCCCCTAACTTGTGGCTCTTGTGACTCCTCACGGCAGCAGCCTGCTCCAGCCCTCGATCCTCCTTAGCTCTGCACTCTGCCAGCCACTGCCGGCGGCTGTGCTGCGCTCAGGGTGCACCCGAGTCCCTCTGAGCCAAGACCTGCAGCCTTACGAGATGATTGTTTCTATTGCCTCCTCCATTATTTCCATTATGTCCTCACAGCTGTTTCACCAGATGTCACTAACCACACAAACAGGATGGCGCAGCAAAAACACCATAGTTGTGACAATTCCTGCCTAACAACATAGGGGCCAGAACTCGAGTTGCCAGGCTCCATGCAGTGAGAGCCTAAGCATGTGAAATAAGCTCTGCCACTCAGATCACCCAAGGAGACCTCAGCCATGACAATGCCCTTTCCTTTGTCTCTGGCCGGAGACAGAAGCTTCTGGCTTTTGAGAATGGCAGAGGTGGTGGCTGTAAGGCCCTGGAGGCTCTGACAGCTTGGGACATGTTAACTGTGCATGCAGAAACACATATGTATGCACACACATGTATATGTAGACACACATGTATACATGCACACACACAGATGTACCTATAGCTGCATCTCTATCTATATCTATATCCATACCCATAACTCAATCGACAGCCTAAGTGAAAAGTCAAATCTTACCTGAAAGAAATTACAGAAACTACACCAACAGCCAAGTTGGGGCTATCAGCTAAAATGTTACCACAGCAACTAAGAAACACACCGACAGAACCTCTGTAACTGGCCAACTGCTCACAATTATAGTTTCAACTGCATCACATCTATTTTATTTTCCTTAGCTAGTAACCTGTGTTGTACAGATTTTGTCCATCTCTGGATTACTGGAAATCTAACATGCTTTCAGAAATTCCCTTCCACAGAAATTCCATTTCAGTATCAAGACCGTTTGGCAGTACTCAGCGTAAACACAGAGCCTGGGAACCTCGCTGCAGCGGGTTGCAGCCCGTGGCACAGTGGGAGGAGTACAGAAACCCTAAAATCAAGGCCTGCATAAAAGGAGCCCCATCTGCAGCGAAGGAGTTGGTAACTCTGGGGCTGCACCTGGTGTCATTTGTGGCTACACCACTCCCCCCCACCCCAACCACCAGCCTCACCTGTGTTTCTCAAGGTTTGTTCCATCATAGGAACAATACTGGATTGCCAAGTCAGAGAATAAAGACGTTTTTTTAATCAACAGTGAGGCAAAGCTAAGTGGGATATCTGAACACCAACAACAGAGAAGCCTATGCTCCTGCAAACACACATTTCTAAGGAAGTCGTCTCTGCCCCCCAACTCCAGGAAAGGAAATGACAAAAGGTAGAGCCTTGAGATGCACCTGGGGGTTCTCTATGCTCCCCCCTAGCCTAGACACAGACCAGAAAAGTACAGCAAGGCTGACCTTCCGCAAAGAGACTGCAAAGCTGTGGCTGAAGGGATCTCAGAGCTGAAGAGCTGAGCTTTCTGGAAAGATCATTACAGCTGCTGCCACAGAAGGACTCACTAAAGTCAACGACACAGGAGGCAGAGAACTGTTCTTTCAAACCTGGTGAGCCCTCAAGGCTATTTGCCCCAGAAAGGTCGGCTGGGGAGAAAAAGCTCTCAAAAACTCAAATTTGTTCATTCAATACCAACTGGGTGCCCAACTGTTTATGTTCAAGGCAGGAAGGTCATTTTGTTGTGACAATACCATATGTATATATATGTATATGCAGGTACCTTTGCTTCAGCTGAGTTGGAACTAGAAATCCCACCAACTCTACAGAATATGCAGGACTTTATTTACTGCAAGCCAAAACATGGAGTATAGAACTGCATTAATAGCTAAAATAAAACCAGTGTGAAGACAAGGAGAAGAAACTACGAAACAGTGTGACAGAAAAGATGACACCTTAAGAAAAACTAAGAAAATAATAAGCAACAGATTATTAAATTCTCAGGGACTGAAAAAGCAAAAGTAGGGAGGAGAAACAAAGTCACTACAGATTAAATATGGAAGAGGTTTAAGCCAATTATAAAAGATCAAAGAGAACAAGAGAGGGCAGGGGCAGCCTTACAAGTAACCAAGATAGGAGACCTTGGGAGAAATACGACCAGGGTAAAATCACTACAGTTTACAGTACAAGTAATCTAGGAATGACTTCAGGGAAAGCACTGGAGACCACTATGAGGAGAACAGCATGGGGATAGCAATCAACACACTATTTTAAAAAGGCACACAACTCCAGAGGGAAGACACTTCCTATGTAGAGCAGAGAGGATTGGAAGGTGAAAAGTATATGTGAAAAATGCCAGTGCCTTGAGCCACATTTTGGATTTCTACACCATTGCCCTCTGGCTGGGAGATGCGGAGTGGTCTCCACTCCAGGCCACCATGGGCAAAGGGAAGAGCCACCGCCATGGTATTAGAAGTGTCCCTGGAACTCCCCTGATGCTCTCCGTTTCATCCCCAATAAAAATCTGACACTGTCCCCTTTGAATAATGTCAACTTTCTCAAAAGTCTCAACCATGACCAACTACCCTGGATTTTAACTTCTAAGAGCTGAGGCAAGAAAAGAGCTGCTATATGAATGATGCCACCTTTTAACTTTGATATCACCTTTAATTTATGAAACATTCTACAGTGTATATAAACTCTTTCAGGTGCTACCCACAGTAACTGACTGAGGCTGAGAGAGGAGCTGCTCTGCTCCCTGGGAAGAGGCGCTGTGCATGGCTTAGGAAGGTGCCTTGCCCGCAGGAATATGGCTGTAGCTGGAGTCTAGATTAGACCCAAGCCTGCTGGTACCTTCCTGCAATCACACTAAAAAGCCAGGCACCCAGCCTTCACCTCTATTCTCAGTAGCTAATTCTCTGTAACTTTGTTTTTAGTAATCATGAATACACTGGACACTATAAAAAATCAGAGCCAGAAAGCCAAGGGAAGTACAGGATATGGCCAAGGAGTCCCTGTTAAAACTAGTATCTGGGATCAAGGCTAATACTTGCCCTATAAAACTTCTCTCCCATATGAGATTGTACAGATCACTAAATAACAAGGATGACTAAAAGCTTATGGTATGATTGCACTTACAGAATGAAAAAGTGTAGCATAATAATAACATAGCACTTACTAATGCCGAGAAAAGAAAAACAAAGGCAGCTCTGGACACGAATTCTGGTGTCACACTTACTCCATACCTGGATACAAACATTTACCTGGTTTAGTAACTGGCTGCACAGTGGGTTCCAACTTACTATCATGACCAGGGCGGCGGAACCCAGTATCAGGCACGAGCATGGGCTGTGAGCCACGGGTATGGGTTTGAATCCCAACCCCACCAGTTAGTACACATGCGCTCTTCAGACATCAATGAACCTCGATTTTCTCAAAAATGGAAAAGCTAGTTCCTATTTTACAGAGGTTCTGTAGAGATTAAATGAGAATATAAATAACGAAGCAGCTAAGACAATAAAAAACGGAGAGCATCTGGCATGAGGCAGATGATCAGCCAACCACAGTTAGTAGCATTGGAGTTATTACCACCTCTGAAAACATAATGCCAAAGAGTTGGGAATTAAACTACACTCAGAAGGCAAAAAATAAAGCAGCGTGGCCCCTGTCGCCCTCACAAAAAGAATCAGGAAAACGTTATTCACAATCCCGCGTGGATCTTCAGTTCAGGAAACATCACTTATTTCTGCCCTTCTGACTCCGGGCAAAGTAAACAAATGAGAATTACATTTCTTTGCTTAATCACCCTTAGTATGCTTTGTTTTTCCAGTTTTACCAAATTTTCCCTGGCTCCTAGATGCAAGCCTTTGTTCCCTGTCAAACTCCTCTCTGTTGCTGTAAATAATCTCTCTCCCTCTTTTATATTACCTTTCAAATATTTATAGACTGTTATTCTCCGTCTGTCCGAGCCATACATCATTTTGGTTGTCCTTCCCCTGGATTCTCTCTAGTTTATCTACATCTTTTAGAGGAAAACAAACCCAGGTGCTCCATGATGAAAACAGCCCACCCAGAGCTAACCAACCCCAAGCCAGCAAGGCCCCCTCCTCAAAAGCCATAAGAAAGTTCTTTGATGTGCTTCTTACTCCTTTTCGCCTGTAACTCATAATTCCGTCGCTCAGATAAAAATGGAGGCAGAGGGTGATAAGGCACGTGAACAGCACCCTCCTCACGCGGGTGGCTGGGTGCCCCACCCCGACAGGCACAGAAGCAGCTCAGAGGCGCTAGGAGGAGCCGCCCGGGCGCTGCTGCCGGGCGCCCCTCCCACCCACGCTGCATTTGATAGGAATGCCCTAAGACAGAGTCCTTGACGCTCTGCTGATGCTCGGCTTTGCCCCGAGTGAAAAATCTGACGCTGCTTATGTTCAAACACCATTGTCCAAAAACTGTTCATGTTCAACAGAGGTTTGGGAGTGTTTTTAAAAACGCAAACTTCTAAAACTAAAGGCTTAAAAATACTGTCCTCGTCACCAGGTAGACCCATTTCACAGTGAGCACCAGCGATACTGACTGAGCCCAGTCCAGCCTTCTCACCTTTCTTCCAGGAGGCGGTGATGTGGTAGTGCCTGTCTGCCATGACACGTCTGTGCCGACACCCCCTGCTTCTTCTCTGACACGCATGTTGGGGTTCCTACAGGACATGCCTTCTGTCCCCACTGTGAGCAGCAGCAGGGGCCGGCGGAGCCGCCCGCATTGCTGAGGGCAACTTCCTCATCTCAGAGGCCTGAGTGTTTGCGTGGTTATACGGCCTCCCCACTCCCCTTAGAAAGAAGAGATGGCTATCACTAGACACAGGCATCAGTGACATTGCTTACAGTGAACAAGAAAAGTGAGGTCAGGGAAAGAAGGGGCCAGCTTCCTCATACTCCAGCGTGAGGGCTCATGACACGGTGTGAGAGCATTCAGCTGCGTTGTTCAGGGTCCCCGCTCCGTGGGGGTGGGGGTGGGGACTACATGATCCTCACCCAGGGACAGTAATTCTAATATGACAGTCCATGTAGCTTCATTTTTGCAGAACACTAGTTTCTGTCTATAGGGCGGGTCATATCCACGCTCAATCCTCTGCTTCTTGTATTAAGTAACTGAAACGTGAGCTCTATGGCATGTTTCTGCACTTGATGTTTACAAAGAATTTTTACATAAATATCTTAGTTGAGCACCACGATAATTCTGTAGGATAACTTGGGCAGGCATGATTATCTCATCCATTTCACAGATGAGGAGACAGACAAGGAAAAGAACTGCTCAAGATCAGAGAGGAGGTAAGAAACCAGGCCCGGCCCTGGGACTCTAGATCTTAGGCTCTTTCAGTGACCTGGTGGAGCTTTCTCCCCAGAAAAAAGTGACCAAGATAGCAGCAAAACTCTTTCTCCAGGTGTCTTCAGTCTTCAAGACCTTTGCTCAAGCTTCTACTACCATATACCATTCTTGGGGAAACCTGGCCTTGCCGTGGAAGCCATGTGGTAATAACAAGTCACCTGGAGGGAAGCACGACTTGTGTCCATACCAACCAAAACAAGCAGTAAAATCACTTTGAAATAGTTGATGACTAACATATCAAATAGAATAGAATGAGTAATATTCTAATTTCACATTGCATTGGTAAGAATAAGATCAGTCTCCAGTAACCAGAGTATGCAACTAGGCAGCACATCCCTCTCCTCAAGCATGGCCATACCAGTTTACTATATACCAAACAGTAATGATGAAACTTCTAGACCACCACACCGGATGTAACTACATGGCATGGTTGAGCCATTGCGGCCATCTGAAATGAGGAGTAGAAGTTGGAAGAATACGAAGAACACATCAGGGTTAGCCCTTCCATGGCCATTTCCATCTGCTAAGGGTCTGCTGATGGAGAAATAGAAAAGCTACAGGCGTCTGCTCCTCGGCTTGACCTCTGAAGACCACAGTGACGGGGCTCAGTCCTGGGCTCCGAGCTTCTCTGCTCTGCATCCCCAGCTAGTCTTGTGGTTTAAAATACCAAGTTGGTGGGGGAGGAGGGCATTATAACTCATATCACAAAGGGTCCATCTCCATAATAAATAAGAAACTCCTAGATAAGGGGGCAGGGGAATTCAATAGAAATGGACAAAGGACATACACAGATGGTTCACAGGAAGAAATACAAATGGCCCTTAAACCTATGAAAAGATGTTCAACCTTACTACAAAGGAAATAGAGTATAAGCTATATCAACTGTATTGGTTTTCCATCACTGTATACCAAATTAACACAAATGTAGCAGCTTAAAACAACACAAATGTATTATCTTTCGTCTGTGGGCCTGACACCTGAAACAAGTCCCTCCCAGCAAAAATCAAGGTGTCAACAGGACAGCATGCCTTTCTGGAGAATCTAAGAGTGGTTCCATTTCCTTGTTCATTTAGGCATCTGTCAGAATTCAGGACCTTGAAGTTGGAGGACTAAAGTCCTGTTTCCTTGCTGGTGGTCAGCAGAGGGCTGCACCAAGCTTCTAGAAGCCTACTGCATTCCTTCTCCATCTTCAAGTCAGCAACAGCGGGTCAAGCCTCTCTCATGCTTTGAAACTCTCCTGCATCTTTTTCTGTTGTAGCACCTCTGGGGGCAGGGAGGAAAGGCTCTCTAATTCTAAGCATTCATGCCATTAGAATGGACTCACCTGGAAAACCCAGGATTCTCTCCCCATCTCAAGATCCTTGAATTCATTACATTTGCCAAGTCCCTTCTGCCATCTTCACAGACCCCGGGGATTGGGGTTTGGACCAATCTGGGGGGCCACTATTTAAACGACCACACAAGTGTACAGTTCCACCTCACGCACGCCGGTGAAGCACGAGCACCTGGTGCTGGTAGGGCTGTGGCAGTCGCTCTCTGGAGGGAGTACCATTGACAGTATCTACCGAAGCCACATGGAAACTGACCCCCCAAGCAGAACCCCTATCCCCCAACTTTCCATCTTCACTACCACTGACCCGATCTTGCCTGGGCACCTGTAAAGCCTTGGCTTTCTCCCCTGTGACTCACTCATCTCTCCTATATGCACAGTGCAGCAGATCTTTTAAGAAAGTAAATCAGATCACACCACTCACTGCCTTGGTACTCCAATGACTTCCCCTTCACACTCATAATAAAATCCCAACTTTTTCCCTGGCCTACAAGGCCTTGCGAGATACAGCCCCCAGTGACATCAGCCCTTGATCACAGCTCTCCAGCATTACTGGCCTTCTTCCTATTCTAAGTGAGATCTCCCCTTGCCATGCCTTCTGCCTGGAAGGCTCTTTCCCCAGACCTTGATTGCAATGGCTCATTATTACTTGGGACTAGCTCCAATTTATATCCCTTTAGAGAGATCCTCTTTCCCTAACTACTCTATCAAGCAGCCACAGTCCCTTTACACACAGCCATTGTATCACTTTGTCTTTCTTCATAGCATCTAACATTTTGTGAAAAATCTGAATTTATTTAGTGGTGTACTAGTTTATCAACCACATCCCCCAAAGGATATATAAGATCCGTGAAAGACAGAGGTTTTATGCACTGCTGTATATCCCATGTCTGGAAGAGGTCTGAACCAGTGCAGTCACACAATGACTATTTGTTGAATGAATGAAAAGTGAAGTGCAAAAACAGAAGGAAGAAAAGAAAGAAGGGAGGGAGGGCATCTTGCTCAGACAGCAGACTCACCAGCAAAGATTAATTCAGTTTGGTTCAGCAAATATTTATTGGTGTTCAATGAGTGCAACCTGCTTCCCTGAATTAATGCACATGCTGTATTTTAGATAAACTCCAAAACCTCAGGACCAGCGTTAAGGCGTGGTGCAAAAACAGAGAGGAGCTTTCTAAGTGTTGAAATTAATGAATACTGGGAGTCATGTATTTACTATACAGTGGGTTGAACTAACACTGGATGGCTGCAGCAGTATCTAAGAATTCTAACTCCCAATAAACATCGGAAAATCTGCTATTACTATAATACCGAATTGGTATTTCCTTTGACAACAAACCAGTTATTTACAGTCTGCTTTAAGAGTTTCTTACACATTTTTTCTGAAAAGCATGTTGAGTGATATTGTACAGTAAGACCACATTAGTGACGGTGAAGGCGGCCAACAGATGTAAGAGACTAGGATAAACTGGGTTTGAAAAGGAATTTGGTTCAGCGACAGGGATCAATATCTATGTGAATTTTCTTAGGGGAATCAAAAAGGTGGTCAAACTGAATTTTTTTCTAAGTTGAAAAGACAACTTCAGGCTAAGACAGAATTGCTGACCTGCGCTTACACAGTTGTTTGTGGCCATGGGAAACGGAACCCTGACAAGCCTAGAACCAGTGAGAGCAGCTAGAGCCAGAGGGGGCCAAGAGGCAGCCCTACCCAACTTCCTGGGCACAGCGAGGACCGCTCCTAGGCTCGGAGGCCAGACCATCTGGCAGAGGTACAGAATTTATGGTATCCTGTTTAAGGTGTTAAGACGATATTCCCCTGGGTCCTCTTTCCTACAAACCTCAGTCCTTTGAGACATTTCAGAGCCCTCTTTCCACCAGAGGCATAGATTAGACCAGTATAGAAAACAAAGAAAAGCCAGCAATAAAGCAGAGACTTAGAGACTGGGAGAAGAAGAGAGAGAAGGGAGAGGAGGTGGACAGAGATAAAAGGAATCATCTCATTTCATGTGGGTCTACAGGTGATTTCAAAGGCCAAGAAGCTTTGAAGAAAGCAGGGCTAGGCCATAAGAAGGAAACAAATCCTGCCATTTGCAACAACATGGATGGAGCTGGAGGATATTATGCTCAGTGAAATAAGCCAGGCGGAGAAAGACAAGTGCCAAATGATTTCCCTCATTTGTGGAATATAACAACGAAGCAAAATTGAAGGAACAAAATAGTAGCAGACTCAGAGACTCCAAGAAGGAACTAGTGATTACCAAAGGGCAGGGGTGTGGGAGGGTGGGTGGGGAGGGTGGGAGAAGGGGATTGTAGGGTATTTTGTTTAGTACACATGGTGTGGGGGATCACAGGGAAAACAGTGTAGCACAGAGAAGGCAAACAGTGAATCTGTGGCATCTTACTGCACTGATGGACAGTGACTGCACTGGGGTGTGGGTGGGGACTTGATAATATGGGTAAATGTAGGAACCACATTGTTTTTTCATGTGAAACCTTCATAAGAGTGTATATCAATAATACTTTAATAAAATTTAAATAAATAAATAAATAAATGAAAGCAGGACTAGCATAAGAGGCTGTCCTTAGTCAAAAGTTAGTTAAAAGAGAGGGAGAGAATGGGGAAGGATCACTTCATGGGTACAGGCTTTCAGTTTAGAAAGAAGACAAAAGTTCCAGTGGCTGGTGGTACAGGCTGCACAAGGTGAACGTAATTAGTGCCACTGAATTGTATAGTTAAAAATGGTTAAAATGGTCAATTTTATGTTATGTGTATTTTGGCACAATCACACAACACCCAGTACTGCCATCTAGACAAGTTCTCCAGTGCTACAACCAGCTGATGGCAGGAAATTCTTTGTCTATGAACTACCCTCATCCCATTGCTAATGTGAGGACAGCCGTTCATTTTCACATACTCTCAGGATCTCTCTTTTGCTCTCCACAAATGATGGTGGTCTTCCATTTTTAGAAAACCAAGGATAAAAATTATTCTTGCCAAGTTTCTAGGGTAATAGAATTCCCTCTCCTTCATTCTGAGAAAATGCTTGTCACCCAGGGTCTAAAACGTTGCTTTAAGCCTTCAGAAACAAACCAATACTTCTTTTGGCTAATAATACAACAAAGAAAGCCCCTTGTCAGGCCCTTCTATGGTTTACTTCCTTCAACACTGTTCCTTTCACTACCAATTATATGTGATAATGAGGTTAAAAGAGGAAAAATTTCCTAAGACTGAATATTAACATATTTCTAGTGATAATAAACTGCAAACTTTGAGAATCCTCCATGATCTAAATGTCTGGTCATCAAAGAGATTCTCACTGGGTTTTATACTTGCAGTTTGCCCCAGGATGAAGGTATCATAACCTTTCAATTTAAAGAACTTAAGTTTGAATTTTCTGGAACCCTCATACACTGCTTGTGTAGATGTAAAATCGTACAGCCTCATTGGGAAACATTCTGGCAGTTCCTCAAAAGGTTAAAAAACATAGTGTTACCTATGATGCAGCAAGCAACTCCACACTTGAAAATGAAACATATATTCATATAAAAACTGGTACAAAAATATTATAGAAGCATTGCTCCTAACAGCCAAAAATATAAGCACCAAATGTCCATCATCTGATGAATAAAAAAAATATGGCATCCATGTAATAGAATATTACTTAGTAAAAGCATAAAAAAGCAGTAATCAATACCTGCTACCAAGGGGTAAATCTTGCTAACATCAAGCTAAGTGAAAAAGCCAGACACAAAAGGTCATGTACCTCAGGATTCCATTTATATGAAATAGCCAGAATATATGAAATGTCATATCCAGAATAAGCAAATCTATAGAGACAGAAAATATATTAATGATCACCTAGTACTGGCACAGGGAGTAGATAATGGGTATAGAATTTCTTTCTAGAAGATGAAAGTTCCACAATTAGATTCTGGTGATGGCCGCACAACTCTGTGAACTCACTAAAAAAAAATAATAATGAACTTTAAATAGATGAATTTTATAGTATATGAATTGTGCCTTAAGCTGTTAAATTACTTTTGAATTTTTAGTCATTTAAAATGTTCAGATACATTTAAAAATTCTGACAACACAAAAACGCACATTGAACATCAATGATTTTATTCTCTGATATCTGCAGGTGGGTACACATTCACTTATCAAGTGTTCTGAAACACAACTTCAAATTTAACCATCATTATTCATCTATTCAGCAAAGGTTTACTGACCATCCCTACAAAGCCATGTACTGTGCTATGCCCATCAACAAAATAAGTAAAATGCAATCCCTGCCCTTAACATTACATTTTTACCACAGAGGTATAGATGTAAAGTAATAAAATGTTTTTATGTATTTTAAATATGCTGCTACAAAACTAATTTGTGGCTTCAAACTCTGTATTTACCTCTTTTTGGCTCTAGATGTTTTCTGTACTCTTTTTAGTTAAAGGGAGACAGACCAGTCGGCTTCGTCCTGTGTACACCGTTGCTGTAAAGGCTTTATGGAAATACTGTCTGCAGGGGAGCTAATCACGCCAATTCATTACTATATTTGACATGTAAGCAAAGACTGACCTTGAAATAAACAGACATGACTGAGAACTATTTAAAACAACAGGCTATCTAAATGATCAGTACCATTTTTCTGAAGTGTTTTCTCTCATTCAAACCTCCAACTGTTGCTTCAGTTTAAGGCGTTTTGTTTTGTTAGACATCCTGGAAATTTCTGACATTGAAATAGAATTTTATCTGGATGCCTTTTTAAACCACTATCTAAATTTTCTATTCTATATGAAATTGAGAGAGTTCTGTCTAAAATCAAAGGGAATTCATCTCACCTAAGTGGCCAGAATCCTTTAAAAATAAACTCTCAAACCAGTTTGGGTAGACTGTTTTGGTTGTTCATTTGAATGAAGTGGTTCTTTCTGTAGAATACTGGAAAACTGCAAAGATAACAACTGAAATGCTATTTTAAATTTAAATAACCCCACAGAAGATTTTTAGGGCAGTGAAAGTTACTCTGAGTGATACTGTAATGGTAAATACATATCATCATACATTTGTCCAAGCCCATAGGATGTACAACACTCCAAGTGAACCCTAGTGCAAACTACGGGCTTTGGTCATGGCGACACATCCATGCAGATTCATCAGCTGGAAAAGAAGTACCACTCTGGTGGGGGACGTTGATAATGCGGGAGGGCTATGCACGGATGTGGGGCCAGGGAAATACGTGGGAAATCTCTGTACCTTCCTCTAAATTTTGCTGTGAATCTCTAACTACCTGAAAGCATAAAGTTTTTTTTTTAATTTAAAGAACTCAGTATCTTCAATTGTTAATTCATCAACCACATTTCCTACCAGTGGAAACTGCAACGGGGCCTTAACTCCATTTTCAAACCACCACATTTCATGTTAGCAAAGCACTTAGAAGACACCCAATGTGTTCCCCTATGGGCACTCCCTCCCTCGTGTGTGTGTGTGTGTGTGTGTGTGTGTGTGTGTGTGTGTGTGCGCGCGCGCGCGCGCGCGCGCGCTGAAATAGAATTACTGCTAAAGAAGAGAAGGGCGGAGCAGTCTCACCATTATCAAACACAGACCTGCATGGCCCTTCCATCAGGGGAAAGGTGAGTAAAAGTGGCCAAAGGAGGCTGAGCTGCCGGGACAGCGGAGACGGTAGGAGGTTGTGCGATATGGGGGAGTGTGAATGTGAGTGCGTGTGGAAGTCCAGGGTGTTCCAGAAGGGAGGGCCCCATGGGAGATAACATTCAGGTCCATACTTACAAAGGACACATATGCAGAACCAAATTATCTACAATGCAACCCTTCATCTGACAGTTCTGCCCTGAAAGGAGAAGCCAAGAATTATGCAGACCTTAGCACAAGCACTGGAGAAAAAAGAATTCTACTGGCTGCACATGAAGTTGACTATTAAAGGAAACAAAGAAAAGCCCAGATTTCAAAAAGCAAAAATATTGATTTTTTTCTTAAAGTTAGTTGCTAATTTCTGAAATAAGACAATATATATTTTATGATAAAATTTAAGAAGTAAACCCCTAGCGATAAATGCTGAAGTTGCTATGAATTCATTGTCATTCACAACCAAAAATGCTCACCTTTCTCTTTCTGGGTGCCCCAAAAATGGCTGGGAAGAAATTATTTGATTTCAAAATTTGATCCTGCTAGTGTCAAAAAGAGTAAAGAACAGGGCATTTCTTCAAAAGGCTATTTCTTCCATAATAATACCACAATCATAGAAGAAAATAACAAAAACCTTTCATACCCACTGAGGAAGTGTTGGTCAGTGTTTTTCGGTCAGTCTTAACAAACCTCTGACCAAGGACTGTAGAGGCTCTCATCTAAGGTTTCATCCTATTCGGGGGGTCAATTCTCCAATAAATGAAATGGCTTGATAAACCCAGTTTCCTTCACAGTGCCCTCAAAATTCAGTCAATAATCTCAGCAATAATTCTTGGGCATTTCTAACTCTCACTTCTGGCACATTCAAGAGCCATGGAGACAGCCAAGAAACTTCAAGGACATAAAAATCTACTGAATTTCACTAGATTACTGCCCTTGTAGACATTAAACATTAGTTATTAGGAAGAAAAGGTCAGCCATTTGTCCCCACATGAGGCAGGCTGGTAGGTTTTACCATTCCCCAGCAGCCCCTACACCTCATCTCTCCATAAATCATTTCCAATTCTAGTCTTCTACATCTATAGAATGGAATACCAGGCCATTACAAAATTCCAAGAGGTTTTAAATGAGAAAGAAAAAAATCTAATTACACATGAGTGGAAACAACACACTTCCATTTTGTTAAATATAAAAATTACATACACATATATATTAAAAAGATAAACAGACACATAAGTATGTACATGCAGAGAGTAACCCTAAAAAGACAAACAGAAGAGACCTCCAGGTTTGGACTGGAAAACAATGACCTTTCAATGAATAAGCTTTTTTACTCTATCAATGTTTACCATTTATTTGTAAAGTTAGATGTTATTTCAAATAAATCCTAATCTCTGGAAATTTAAGCTATAGATTTGTTAGCAGCAAGGCACGTCCAAGTCAGCCCCCATGTGAGCCATTAAACTTGAAGGACACTCTTCAGTCTCGGTCTGGTTCTCTCTCTTCCCCTTCTTCCCTTCCTCCCCTTTCTCTGGTTCCTCCTTTTTCTTCCTCTCTATATTTATTTATGTGTTTTCAATCGTATTTTAATTCTACTAGCATTTGTTTTTCTCTTGCTCACACCCCAGCCCAGTGCAGAAGTTATCAAACCCAAGTCAAGAGCTTTGACAGAACTCCTGTGAGCGAGACAACATATGAGTCCCTGCCCCACAGAGCTGAGAGCCCACTTTGCTTTGGCAGGTGGACCTCTAGAACAATACCTCCCCACCTCCACCTGAGCACAACACACTGCTGGCTTCCATATCCCCCTGGGTGTGGTTCAAGACTCCCAAATGACTCCAGGGTCTGTCAGCTTGAGAGGCAAAGAAGGGAATCTGCTCACATCCTCCTCGACCCTGAACATCCCATCTTGTTCTCCCATTGCTTTTGTTTCTATCTTTTCCCATTGCCACTCTGAAAGACCCTGCGAGAACCTGTCATTCTGAACTCTACCTAGCCTGAAATCCTTCTTAAAAGCTCCCTTATCTTGGGGTACACATGCAAATTCTGACATACCTTCCGCCAAGCTGGAATCCAGTACAGCAAGCTAGACCCAGTTCACCTGTGGTGTCCTACGAAATGCCCTGAAGGACATTTAACCATCACAGGCCTTTCCCTGTATTTCTTCCCATGAAGACCAGTGACTGCATCCTTCTGTGTCATAGAGAATGGCAAGAACTTTTCCCCTAACATTGTTCTTATTTGCCCATTAGCCTTAAATCCCTTCTGAGGATTTGGCACCTATAGCCAAGGTGCATGGCCTCTAATCACAGCTGTCCATTTTCCAAGGAAACATGGCAACTGTTCCCACAGCCTCTCTTCTAAAGGCAGGTGAAATGGAAAATCCATGGACTTTGGGACTGGACAGGCCTAGACTGAATCCCAACTCAACTCAGCTTTCTTCTGAAGCAGTTCCCTTACCACAGGTTTCCATATCTGTAAATGGGAATAATAATTCCCACCTCCTAAGATGTTTGTAAACATCAAATGAGTTTTTTTCTTTACTCTTTTGTGGAATGTGCTTTTGTAGTCCTGACACACCCCCATTCCCATCTCAGCCCTCACCCAGTACTATTTGGTAATTAACTTTAGGCTTTAGATTGACTATCATATTTCTGATAGACCTATTCCTTCCTTTGAAAAGGAAAGTTTGGAAATTGCTTTAAGTATATATATATATAAAATGAGCAAGGAAGCCAAAAACAAAAGAGTACCACTTCCTTTGCCAACTAGACTCTCTAGCTCCAGTCACACTCACAGGGTCACCAACACAGACACGCCCACCTGCCACCCAGAGACGTGGGATCCACCTCCTACCTACTTTCTTTGGTGCCTGCTTACCTTCTTTTTCTTTATAAATCATCACGACTTGCAGAATCTTCAAAACCCTCAAAGCCCTCCTCCCTCATTTTTCACAAGAAGAAACAAAAGGCCCAGAGAGCTCAAGTGGTTTATTCAAAGTTGCACAGCTAGTTAATGGCAGGCAGCTAAGCAACTTTAGGCCAGTGGTTAAGCACAACAAACTAAGGAACTCGTGAAAAGCTTAGTTAAAAGAGGTACTGCCCTGCAAGGCTGTGTTTCGTGGAGCCTTAGCAGACCCTGAAGACATGCTGTGTAAATCTCAGCATATTTATTTAGTATGTAATACATGTATTTGTTTGCCAACAGGATTTCACAGATATGTGTTTGGTGGATTTCTTAGAGCTCCTGCATCCTAGAGCAGCGCCCTCAAATGGGACTCTGAGAAATGGAAAGGCACGTTCTCCAGTGTGGTAGGCCTTGGCTGTATGCGCCTAGTGAGCATTTGGTATGAAGCTAATGCAGCTGAACAACTGATTTTTAAAAATTTTTTTGTGGCAAAGTATACACAAAATTTACCATCTTAACCATTTTTAAGTGCCCAGGTTTAGTGGTATTAAATATTCCTAATGACGTACAACCATTACCACCAACCATGTCCAGAGGTCTTTTCATTCTGTAAAACTGAAACTTTATACTCTTTAAATAATAACATCCCATGCCCCATCACCTGGCCCCAGACAACCACCATTACAACCTCCTATCTCCATGATTTTGACTAAGTGTGTAAGTGGAATTATAGGTATGTCTATAGGTATGACTTATTTCACTTAGCAAAATGTCCTCAAAGCTTATCCATGTTCCAACATGTGTCAGAATTTCCTTCCTTTTTAAGGCTGAGTAATATTCCATTATATATAGATACACACACACATCTATATATGTATGTGTCTATATATGCACCACATTTTGCTTATCCATTCATCTGTTGTTGGACACATGGGTTGCTTCCACATTTTACCTGTTAAAAATAATGCTGCTACGAACATGGGTGTACAAATCTGAGACCCTGCTTTCAATTCTTCAGGTTATATACCCAGAAATGGGATTGCTGGATCATGTGGTAATTCTATTTATAAATTTTGAGAAACTACTATACTGCTTTCCATAGCAGCTGTACCATTTTCCATTCCCAACAGTTCACACCTAGTTTTAATTCCCTCACATCATTGCCAATATTGCTATTTTCTGTTTGTTTAATAGTAGCTATTAACTTTTCATTTGCATTTCCCTAACAACTGGCGATGTCTATCATTTTTCATGGGTTCACTGGCCATTTGCCTATCTTCTTAGATGAATGTTTTAATTTTCTTTTCTAGTAATTAAGCTAAATTTAAATAGCCACCTGTGGCTAGGGGCTCACATATTGGACAGTGCAGCTCTAGCCCACTATAAATCTTGAGGTCATTTGGAGACCCGGTGGAGTCAGCACGGCAAGCACTGGATGCAGGAGGACCACTACAGATCTCTTTTAGCTCTGCAGACTTAGCCAGTCACTTAAACATCCTACACTTCAGTTTTCACATGTGTCAATAGGATTAACACCTCCTTCTGAGAATAAAATGAGTAAGTATACACCCATGCGAGAGAATTTAAGCCAATGGGATGTGCCTTACCTCACACTTCCCAGTGCCCACTGACACTTGACAACTGGGATTTAGCCTTTTCAAATACTTCCCCAAAACGGACTGCAAGTCCTTGCCAGAGAAATGGACTTCCAGTTCCAGAACACAAGGATCTTTAAGTGCCCACTGAAAGGACCCCAAATGGAGGGACAGATGGAGATGAAATCTGGAATCTCACTCCTCTGACATTCTGTGATTTTGACTCTGTCCCGATTGAGCCTGGCTAATAACCAACAGGAAAGGGAAGTTGTTAAATTTCCAATTCTAGAATTCATGGCCAGTTCACTCTGTGAGGCAGCCAAACACAGACCTTCAGGGAGAAGACCCTTTATGAGAACCCTGTAACTCTAAATGGGACATGTGGCTCAGGACAAGGCCTGAGACTCTGCTTCCTGTGGCCACTGGCCCTTCTCCTTTGTCAGGGCCAGCCACCACATGAACCCCTGCCCCCCTTCCCCCCACACCGTGGCTAACCTGAAGCTGCAGTGGTGGGGGCGCTGGCCGGCAGGGTCGGTGAGGAGCCGCTGTCCTCTGTTATCATGCATGGGATGCTGCCATGGGTCTCTCTCTTGACAAGCAGCTCAGCTGTGCTGGGCAGCGGGATGGGGTGGCTGATTCCCAGCTCCTCCTCCTGGGCCTGCTGCCTTCTCAGGGCCACCTGGAAGCACAGGGCAGCTGGTCATTCTCCATCCAGCACTCCAGAAACACTGGTGTGTTTGCGCAGCTTTGCCCAAACCACTGAAGCCCAGCCCTCTCCAGCTCATAATTCCTGAGCTCTGGAGGTTAGTTCTGAGAATCTCTGGTTTCTTTTAAAAGCTCCCCAGGCAACTATGATGTGCAGCCAATGCTGAGAAATGGGTCAGAGTAAGGGTGTCTGGTCCCCAGTGGGGTGCTCACAACATGTGCATTAAACAAATGAATACAGAGAATAGCAAGAAATCAGGTTGGTTCCAGAGGACCTGGAAAAACTCTAGTCAGCCAAGCATAGGAGTTGCATATATAAAGAACATAAGCAGTGAGCATTGATACTGAGAAGGAAGGAGAATGAGATCACTCACTCCCTCGTTCCACAAATTTGTAAAAAGCCACTATACCAGGACAGTGACCAGCAAGACACACTGAGATTAGATTAGATCCCAAGATGTCCCCTGTTTAAAAGGAGCAACAGGGGGCAGGCAAACACCCAACTGTAACTTAAGACAAAGAGCAGTGAACACCACAGGAGAGGTACCCGCCAGCCCTACAGAAGACACTCAGAGGCCTAGATAGCTCTAAGTGTGAGAGCCAGTGGAGCTGTTGTTGTAACAGGGCCTTGAAGAACAGGATGAGGAAGACATGGGCAGGCAAAGATGAAGGGTCAGAACACCACCCAAGGAGGGATCAGGGTGGGCAGGAAAGGCAGGGCCTGCTTAGGAAGCCCTGCAGAGCCCTGTTGTCCTGGTGAAGGGAGCACGCAGGGAAGTAATGGGGGAAAGGGGCTGGCATGTGGTGTTGAAGTCCCTGGAGAAGAGAGAGGCTGGAGGTGAAGAGACAGGGAGGGAGGGGACAGGTGTGACATTCCAGGCAGGAGGGAAAGAAATGGAAGTGGGGTCTTAAAAGGCCCTAATAACTCCTCATTATCCCTCTTCAATTTATCTTCTTTTAAATGACATTGTTAAAGATCGAGAAAAAGAGGTATAAAGAAAAGAGTGTTTTTGCTTACTGCTACATGTAACAAATAAAGGAGACTTTCTGTTGAAATTGACTGTCAGTGAATAAGAAAGTTAAATACCTGTACCTCAAAAGCCCAAATATAAGCCAAAAGTCAAAATCAAAATGATAAATCAGAAACACAGCTACAGTTAATTTGTCTTAGGAAAACTGCAGTCCAAAGTTAGAAAGCTGATTAATTTGGAAGTAATTTTACCCTAAGAAGAATCTTAACCAAATTTAGAAGTTTAGAAACAGAACGTTAAGGATTTAACCAGAAATAATAATTTTTTTTAAATACCCACAAAATTTCAATGCATACTTAACACTCTGATGAACCCAAATCCCATGCATGTAGAAAATGCACATGTAATTTATTATATATACTGCATAAACAGAAGACACTTTTACAAAGACCTCTCAAGGAGTCTTAAGAAATGTTATTTAAACCAGGAAAGGTGGCAAAATTGATGAAAAATGCAATTATTTGAGTCACATTTAAGATCAGTTTCAAACTATTTTAGAATAACTACAAAAAGGCTGTTCCATGGATTTTAAATCACCTCACCTAGCACAGTGCAAGCCTTCTGGTGTGAAAAATACTGAAGTATCATATTTTAAAAGAAATCCTGAGTAGCTTTTTTTTTTCACACAGCAAACAGTCTTCTTCCATGTCAGTTCCCCTATTAATAAAGCTTATTCAAAGTTAGCGGCCCCACTTGGATAAAAACGTTTTACTACATTTTAAGGAAAACCTCCCCCCATCCCAAGCAAACTCTCCACACTAAATATTTAAGCCAACAACTGAAAGTTCAGAATATTTTCTGCCTACAAATGCAATTTAAATGCCCATGTTTTTTTTCCAGTAAACTCACTGTGTTGCATGTTAATGCTACAACCGTGTATTCTTCTCATACTCCATAGATTTAGCCAAAAATCTATAAAGAAACTAAGGGGAAAAGAACCTCTATTTCCAATTTCCATGACTGTACTTAAAATCTATGAAGGCAAAAGATACCTAGCTTAAAACTTTTAAAATGGGCTGCATATCAAAAGTATAATCTTTAAGCATTTGTGGGTGTTCAACGCTCTTATCTAAATCATTTTCAATGGATATTTATCCATTCCTCGTCAAAAGTCGCACTTCGTTAGTAAACATTTCTTTGGTATCTTTTCATTTGAAATAACCTGTCTTTAGAGGACGAAACAACTTTTAGCTGAAAAAAATAAACTTTCAGCTGGCAAAAAATGTATATTATTGTCCTCCAAAAATTCTTTAAGGGTACTAACGACGTTATCTATTTCCGTTAAGATGTTAAATTACTGTCCTGCTTATAACGCTTTTAAAAAAAAGAACGACAGACCAAAAAAATCCCTGCATTTTCTCCGCTGCGCATATATATTTTTTTTATTCTTAAGTAGGCTTTAAAACATACTCACGAGTAATTTGTGCTCGAATAACTTAGGTAGAGAAGCAAAGTTTAAAATGCTAATAAGGTTTCCGTAGCGCTCAAAATAGCTGAGGCGCTCAGCCTGGATCCGCTGGGGACGAAAACGAAAAGTGCGCCAAGGGCGTGGCGAGGACCACCCCACGTCGGCATCCATTACAGAGACTTCCAGAAAGCAGTCTCCCGACACGGTCCCGGACAAGCCAGACCAGCCGCCCAGCGCGGGGTCCGGGTTCAGCCCTCAGGGGCCGTCCGCGCCCGCACCCTCCCTAATTTACGCGCAACTCTCTGCTAGGGGGCGGAGTCTGGGGTCCTCGGGGGAACTCGAACCCCCAACTCTCCGCTCACAGAGCGAGGTCAGAAATCCTGGGGACCCCCAAAGGGGCGAACCCTTTACTTCTCTTAGGAGAGCAAGGTCGAAGATTAGGGGGACCCTCCCACAGCAAAGCGAACCCCGCACTCTGCAGGAGGATGGGTTCAGGGATCCCGAGGACTCTATAGCCAGCGAACCCCTCAAATCTCCACTCTAAAGGCGGGATCTGAGATCCTGCGAACCCTCGAAAGAACGAACCCCACAACTTTGCTGGAGGGAGGACCAAGGATCCCCGAGCCCGAAATGGGCAAACCCCGCACCTCCAGGCTCGGCGGGCGGGATGTGAGCCGAATGCAGGCGCGCCGAGCGTGGCGTTGGTGCGTGGCCGTGAGCCCCTGGCACCCCCGATCCCGCCGAGCGCCCCGCGGCCGTCGGCAAGCAACGCCGCCTCCCAACCTCCCGAACCCCGGCCCCGCGTGGACTTTATCCAAAAAATTCGGGGCTGAGCCCCGGTTCCCGCACGCCCGCGCTCACCTGTGCGGCCATCACGCGCTGTCTCTCGGCTATCAGGTTGCACTTCTTACACTGGCAGTCCCGCCACATGCAGAAGCGCTTGTGGCCCTTGAGCGGCGACGCGTAGCCGTGGTTTCTGCATCGCGCGCACTTGGGCATTCGCGGAGACTTCTTGCTCGTGCCGCCCATGCCCGACGCCCCGTACCCCGAGACGCCGCCGCCGTCCTCAGAGCCTGCACCGCCGGCGCTCTCCAGCAGCGCCCCCTCTGTTTTGCCGAAGCCCCCGGCCGTGTCCTGCATCTGTGCACCGGGGGCATGCGGGGCCTCCGACGGTACCGAGGGCTTCCTAAATGTGTCGTCGTTGGGCATGGTGCCCAAGAAGCTCAAAGACTCTCGGCTTCTTCTCCGCTGCGGAGACGGGTGCAAGGGAAGCACCCAGCCGACGGCGAGGCTCCTGGCGAGGCGGAGCAGGAGGCGTGTGCTCTGCAACCGGAGGTGCAGCCTGAGTGGAGGTCGGTCGCGCAACGCCCAGAGCGGTGGGGGTTGTGCTTTTTATTTCTTTTGGCGCGCGCGCAGCGCAGAACTTTTGGATACTTTTCAGAATGTTCCCGGGACTGTCTGGGCGGGAGAGAATGCGGCCACGCCCGCCGTCTCCCAACACCAGCCTAGGCGCTCCTGCTTCATGCAAGCTTGCACCTGTTGCAGACCTGCAGGGCCGCTGCAAACAGGGGGAGGTACAGAGTGCCCGGAGGTAATGTGAACCCCTATACTCCGAGGTGCCGGCAGAGACTGGGCTGCCAGAGCACGCTGCACGAGGAAGGTGTAAGAATGTAATCGTGCATCATAGTGTTGCATGCTGTTTGGAAGAAATGCAGACCACCCTATGGGATCCTCTAGCGCCCTCCCCACCCCCAACAACATTCTGCAGGTTTGCTGGGGCAGACGCTGGCAGAAGCCAACTGGAAAAGTAGCTTGTTTCTCACTTAAGAGAATTAAGTATAAAGTTGAAGGCCTGAGGAAAGAGAAGTTTCTGCACTTATATCAGCAAATAAGACCCGCAGTGTGGGGGGCTCAAACGCACCAAAAATTGGGATCTTCTGTTCTCAAGAACTGTACTTGTACCTGTACTGTACCGTCCTGTACCTGTGTTTATTTGCTCAAGATTTCTACACGCTAGGTCCAGATAACTTTCAAATATGTAGTCCTAGCCCTTGTTTTGCACTTCAGGTGCCTATAGCTTTTTTCCTTTCAGGCAGCTTCAACTTAGAGCTGCAGACAGAGAAACTCAGCCTTTAAAAAACCTCTGTTGGGGAAGGGCAGGGCATACATCAAAATTCATTCCACACTTCAGATTTGTGTATTTTAATATATATAGTATAATTATACTTACAAAAACCCCTCAGTCATCTTACAGCCTTCCTGCTCCTCACACACACTCCCCAACCATATTGTCTCCTCTCCTTGCACTCACACAGCAAATCCGGCCCTAAGGCTGGCTGATCATTTCTTCCTACACACCCATGCGTCCCTCTAAGGCCAGCCTTTGTCGTGTCTGGATCTCTGCAGTAGCTTCTGGCCGGTCTCTGCATTCCTTAGTCTTACAGTGTATTCCGTGCCCACGGCAGCTGGCACCTGCAGTGGCTTGGTATTGCTTTCCATGTGAAAAACAAACCTTAAAGACCTAAGTCTGCATCTTCAAGGCTTCCGATGATCTCCCTTTGCACTTTTCAGCCTCCTGTGGTTACCTACCAGCAAGGAGGAGCTCCTCTGGGCAAGATATTTACATGCTTTTCGGCTCAGCCACTTCCCTAACCCTGCAATGGCCAATGTCCAGCCAGGTGGCTGCTTTAACATTTCTCCCCAACTCGCCTGCTTTTTCCCCAGTGTCATTCCCCTGCTTTTTCCCCAGTGTCAGTACTCAGGTTCCAAAGTTTGGGATTCGATGCCAGGGGTGAGGCCTCCAAAGGATGGCAGCTACCCTTGTGGCTTCTCATCAACACGGTCATCCACTAACTCTCTCTTTTCAGCAGATCCACATTTTTCAGCACTGAGCTCTGAAATCCTCTCATTTCCCTTTCCCAATCCTGTTTGGAGGCCTCACTCACTCTTTCTGTTGGCCTGGAGTTTCTCCATTAGTGTTTTCTGTTTGAAAATTATTTCCTGAAGAAGCTTCTAGCTTTATACAATATCTCCCATCCTACTGATCAAGCCAGTGTAGCTTTGATCCTGACAGAGGCCAGGATGCATTCAGATCATTCTGACACCTGCTAAATGACAACCACTATTTTGTTCAGGAATATCCCTAGGTCTTCTATTATAGCATGCATGCCAGTTGCTGTTATCTACTGTTTCCCTTTTTCCACATTTACATTTTCATACATTAACTAGAGCTGAGTCATTCCTAAAGCTCAGTGCAGTTTTAGAGAATGAAGTGAACTCCAGAAGCAGCAGCTGTCAAACCCCAAGTTATAGGGGGACACCTGTTTCTTATAAGCATCCCATTGCTAGAATCTGGGATGGACGGATTTAAGCCTACAGAAAATTTGGGGCTAGGAATCTGTGCAAACAAGGTAGTAAAACATAAAATGTTGTGAAGTTAATAGCCTAATAAAGTTTGTATTCACACACCACAGAGAAGATACCAGAACAAGATGGTCCAAAAGGGAAGGAGGAAGGACCCAAGGTTGAATGGAATCATCCCGCATAGTTTGAGTACCCTGGTCCTGTTGTCTCCTTACTTTTCTCCCCTTTGTCCAGAAACCAAAGCTCTGAAGGATGGTGCAGATCTGTGTTTACTGAAGTAGAAAGGTAGCCAAGACATGCTGATAAGTGCGTGTTGGGGGAAAGTCGGTTCTAAACTGTGGCAAGGTTAGGCAAAGACTTCTTAGATGTGACACCAAGAGCACAGGCAATAAAAAAAATTGAGAAACTGACCTCATCAAAATTAAACCTTTGTGTTTCTAAAGATACGATTAAGAAAGTGAAAAGACAAGCCAGACTCTGAGAAAATATTTGGAAACCATATATCTGATAAAGGGCTTGTATCTAGAATACACACATTGTGATTCCATAATAAAAAGACAACGCCGCTGAAAAATGAGCAAAATTTTGAATACTCATTTCTCCAAAGGAAATATTCAAATGGCCAAAGAGCACATGGAAAGAAGCTCGCTATTATTGGCCATTAGGGAAATGCAAATCAAAACAACAAGGAGATATCACTTCACACCCACTAGGGTGGCTATCATCAAAAACACAGGCAAAGTAGCAAGTATTGGCCAGGACGTGCAGAAACTAGAATCCTCATATATTGCTGGTGGGAATGTAAAATGGCATAGCCATTTTGAAAAACTACCATAGCACCCAACCATTCCATTCCTACATAGGTATCCCAGAGAAATGGAAACATATGTCTTCACAAAGCTTTGTGCATGAGTATCTGTAGCAGCATTATTCATTTGATATAATCCAAATGTCCATCAACAGTCAAATGAATGAATAAAATTTATGTACATACATAAAGTACTGATGGAGGGATGGGGTTCTGACACATGATACAGCAAGGATGAACCTTAACAGTATGCCAAGTAAAAGAAGCCAGATTCAAAATAATACATACTGTATGTTCCCATTTATATGAAATATCCAGAATAAGCAAATTAATAGAGAAGACATGAGCAGTTGCCAGGGGCTAGGAGTGGGAATGAAGAGTAAGTGCACATGGGGATAAGGGGACATTTGGGGTGATGCAATGGTCTAAAACTGGATTATGGTAATAGCTACACAACTTTGTAATTGGCTACATTTATTTGTATGATTATAGCAAGAGTATTTTTTTTTTGGTATATAAATTACACCTCAATGAAGTTCTTTAAAATTTTGAACTAAAAGACAAAAAAAACAATACCACCCCAAAACCCCATGATGTACAGGGTGGTTCCACTTCTAAAATAGGAACTAATACGTACTTATTGTCTGCTTGAGTGGGTTATTTCATTTGCCGTACGTTATAGGATTGAGGGTGATAGTCTCCTTACTTGCTGTGTTTCAGAGCAGGCCCTCATCCTCGTGTCCTCCCTTCTGTCCTCTGTGGTCATGTGCTGAGAACTGACATCTGGGTCAGGGCTCAGCTGACCCAGCCTCAGCCCTGTGATCACCTCCAGCTCATCAGTGTTCTTAACCATTAGAATTTGGAACCCAGGATCATTTCACAATAAAGTATTAACATGGTTTGCTTTCCAGTTACCATCGCTCTGTGGTGCTTATACTTTATTATCTCGTCTTTAAAACCACTTGGTAGGCATTACTTTCACTATCTTTGTGCCTCCCTTTCATCCTTTGGAAATTGGCTATAACCTAAGAATTGTTGTAAAGATACAATGATTGATGTAAAAGGGCTTAGATTGGTGCCTGCGAGAAAATAAGCACCATATAAATGTGAGCTCTTGTTTTGGAATTAAATAGGAAGAAATTTGAGACACAGACTGAAGATGAGGGGAATGGATTAGGAGGCAGGTTTTAGGATCTGGGCAGTGTGCGAGTTTCTCCCCAGTAAATCGTTCCCAATGAGGTCAGTTGTTTGGATTATAGCCTGGAACCTGGAAAAAAGGGACAGAATCTCTGAGCAGCAAACATCTGTCACGGAAAACATCTCCACACTATCTGAGCATATAAGCCACTCTCAGGCTTTAGGAAGACAAAAAGGCACACTAAGGGGGCACATGTTAAGCAACACAGCAAAGGCGAGAGCTGATGGGAGGGAGGAGAAAGCACAGCGAGGAAGCCAGGGTCTGCGTTGTTCAGGACAGACACTTTCTGCCTACCGCTGGCCCCCAGGGCATTACTGTTTTATAAGACTGTACAATGACTATTTTTCTCAAGTAGTGCCTCATGAGTTATCAACAAAAGATTAAATCATGTTCAGCTGCCTATCTCTGTTTAAGAGTATAAATCTTTTATAATTTCACCAATAAAAATCATTAAAATATGAAAGTTACAACACAGGGCAAAGCTTAATTTACTTAGAAAAAATATCACTGAACATGATACGAATTAAATGAAGTGATCCAAAAAAATGTACTCGTAGTTAACAGAAATTAAAAAATGTATTTCAAAAATAATTGTAGATGGCTTTTGGGTATTAACTGCTGTTTTGAATTATCAGCCGTTTACTGACCCTTTTCCATTAACCTAAGGAAGAAGACATGTCTTACCATCAGAAGGTTTTCTTGTGGGATCAATTGTTTCAAATTCCAAGAAGAAATCTGGTTAAAAAACATGTATTTCACCAAGTTTAGTTTGATGGGAAAAGATAAAAATATACCTTTATTGTTTGATATTTGTGAATAGCAAACAAATGTCAAATTGCTATTTCAGATTTTAATTTACAAATGCCCTATTTTAATTTACCACTTAAAAAAACAAAAAAAGATTACTTTTACATTTAATAATCCATCCCAAATTACCATCTATTTAAGTATTTTCTTACAAAATTGATGCTCTGGTAACTTGAGACTCTTTCAAGAGTTTCCTGTGCCTTCTGCTGTAATAGATTTAAAAGAACAGAAGAAACAGTGAAAACAAATTCTGAAATAAAATTTCATTTAAGAGTTTCAAATGAATTGGATATCAAAATGTACACCCACAAAGATGCTCAGACACATCTCCCATTGGGTTCAATAGCCACTATCCTGCTGATTTCTCAATTTGGGAACAAAACAAAAACTAGACAGACAGATAAGCAGTGCTAATACTGCAAGTTAAATAACAGTGTAAGTATGCCTGTGTTTTAACCATAGGCTATTTACATGAAGTAGAGTTGGGAATAGTAAAATGAATGTTTTGCAGCTGATTCAGAATTTAAAAATTGAAACCTTCAATAGGTACTTATATCAGTTATGTGTTTTATCAAGCTTTTTTTTTTTAAAGGCCTTGTCAGGCTTCCACTTTACCAACAAATGAATGAAAACCACACTGAGTTTTAGAGCTACATTATAAAAACAAAATTCATCCAATTTCAAAAGAAAGAATAATAAGCCAAGAAAGAAAATCATGAGAATGACTATGATATTTCATGCCAAGAATTAGACTAATCTTAATCATTGCAATTATTCACACAATTATTTAAACACCACCTGCAACTACAAAATGACAAAAAAATTAATTCTATTTTCATTTATACATTTCCACCCACTATTGATAAGTGTTGCTTGAAGCTGATTATGTGGTTATTGTCAGAGAAAACACCCACAGGCAAACATGACTTCAAGAACACTGTATAAAGCACGTACCCGGTACTCAGAAAGCAAGACAAACAAGTGAAATATTTCACCATAGAAAACATCAGTGATAGTTCAGTTCAAGAGATGTCTCCAGTTATTGGAAGACATTGCCAGTTCAAAAGTGCCTTTAAGCTCTAAGGAATTTCACTCAAAAGAGAAAACACTTGAGAATTGGAAGGGGGAAGGAGGCTTCCTGGAAGAAGTGAACTTTCATAGGATGGCAGTATTTGGATTAATGAACCAAATCATGAAGGACTGTGAACTGATACAAACTAGAATTCCATCTTCCAAGGGGGCCCTGGGCCTGTCTCGTGATGGGGACACTGCCCAGCCTCCACGCACTCGCCCCCGCAGTGCTGCCGTCACTCCTTGCTGTCTTACACCGGCTTTAGGGGAGACATTCCTCCTGCTTTGAGAGGCTCAGGAGGAATGCAAAGCCCTCCTTTGCTTCCAAGAAATTTACTTAGACAAGACTGGAGTATTTTTACTTATTATTACTTACAAATACTAATAAAAGCTGAGAAAAATAAAAGAAATAATCACAGTGAATCGACACACTCTGGCTTGAAAAGTGTAATCTCATTTTCCTCTTCCCAGTGACCCCAAGGAGAAGGGTCCTTGGCTGGGGTTCTCCTGGCTCACAGCCAAGTTTGCCCCCATGAAGCAGGCACCATCTTTACACTGTCACCTCCGCCATCCTGCAGGTTCACCCCAAGTAACTGGCACCATCTTGTGCACAAGCACCGGTGGGAAGGGTCCCAGGCGGGGCAGGGAGGCTTCTTCCTACCTCCTATCAGGCCTGATTTCTTGCCCAGAAGACCTTCCCCCTTCACAGTGATTGGCAGGAAGTATCTGTGTCCAACCTCCCCCTTCTCCCTCCCCTTCCCCCAACCTGTGGCGCTCAAAGATCTCCACGTGGCAATATAAATAACTGTTTTGCCAGGCACCCATTCAGTGGTGGTAGAGGTGATAGGAAAGGGTAGGATTGGTATTCTTACACTTAACACTACTGTACTCTTCCAAGTAGGGGTGCCCAATAAAATACGTAAATATTCTATAGGCCACACTTGTACTAAAAAATATTATTTCATGTTTATCTAAAATTCAAATTTAACTGGGTGTTCTGTATTTTTACTCGCTAAATATGGAGACTCTAATTTTATGGGTCCCTAGAAAGACCATTTCCCCAAATCCTCTTAGAAGCAGAAAAACAACCCTTTGGACCAGAGGTCTTCCAGCTACAGTCCTGTAGGCTGAATTCAGCTGATCATATATTTTTAATGGCCTGTGAGCTAAGAATGGGCTTTAAATTTTTAAATGGTTGTAAGAAAATTCAAAAGTAGAGTTTTTGTGATTCATGAAATTAAAATTTTGGTGTCCATAAATAAAGTTTTGTTGGACCACAGCTACACCCATTCCTTTATGTAAATGGCCCACAAAGCCTAAAATATTTACTCTCTGATCCTTTGCCTAAAAAGTGTATGGATCCCTGCTGTAGGCTTCCATTTTTTTTTTTTGAGGCTCCCAGTATATATATATATTTTTTATTAGTTTATTTTGATATCATTAATCTACAATTAAATGAGTAATATTATGGTGATTACACTACCCCCTTCATCAGGTTCCCCCCCCCAACCCCATTGCAGTCACTGTCCATCAGCGTAGTGAGATGCCATAGTATGTATTTTTTTAATGACAATATATCAAAATGGGATTCTGCATTTGGAGGCCTGCCCAAAGTCTCCTGTGAATGGCAGGCTTTGTCTAAAATGTTTGTCTGTCTTTGCCCCTCAGATTCCCTCCCTGCTACAGAGCCCCTGCTTGCTGGTGGTTTAAAGGAAGATTATGACATAGGTCCTCTCTTGACAGAGCTTATGATTACCAGGGAAGATCAGCCTATAAATAAAGTGTTGTGCTAGAAGCGTATTAAGCCTGAAGAAAAAGGGAGAGTTATGCCAAGGGCCTAGCCTTACCAGGCAGGCAGGGAAGGCAAGAGCATTGATTTGAGCCCAGCAGGAAGATAAAGGTACAGATGCATGTAAGAGTAAGAAATGAAGGAAAGTTAAGTTTGTCTGATCCTGAGGGGCAGGGGAAAGCAGGTGGGGGAAATGACTAAAGATAATAGCAACATGTACCAAAATTCACTTATACAGCTTTCTGGATTACCAACACTACTATAAGTGCTTTTTATATTAATTCATTTAATTATCACAATGCCCCTCAACATTCCTGTCATAGTGAGGAATCTGAGGTACACAGAGATCAGGTGACGTGCTTGATCTAAAAAAAAAAAAGAACATGAGGTCAACGCAGACTCCCTTTCTTAATCAAATGAAGAAACATCTGGTTACGCTTCCCTCATCCATCAGATAGTGACAGTGGGGGACAAGTGGGTAGTAGGAATGGAGAGGTGGGTTACTTCTCAGTTCTAGGACTATCTTGGACAATGGTATTGTGAATATTAATAAAAGGAAACCTCATTTGAAATGGAGTTGGGAGATGCTGAGGAGAGCTCTCAGGTCCTACCACTACTTGACCATTGCAGACCCAAATAAGAAGAAAGAACTAGCATTCCAAAATGGCAGAAGCCTGTACTCTACTACTACAGCAGGAGGAAGAAAGATTTTCTCCTTGCTCAGCAATAGCCCAGCCAATGAGAGACTGTCACAACTCAGCCGATGAAAAGCCACTATACTCTGAATTCCCAATTCACTCCAATGGGCTTTTTTGCAACTACCCCCTTTCATCTATAAAAGAGGGTACTTCTCCTTTGTTCTTGGGAGTTCCACGTGGTTTTGCTGTAGCTTGCCTGCCCTGAGTTGCAATTCTCTGCTGTTCCCAAATAAACAAATTTTTTGCTGGTAAAATAACTGATAGTTTTATGTTTAAGGTTAACAGTGTGAACAGTGACAGCATTAATTAGGGTGATTTACATTGAGCAGTCTTGAAGCTACAGCAAAAAAAACAAAGGGGCAGATAATTAATTGTTAAGTGTGAGTCAGACTAGAAAATCAGAGAAGAAAGGAAAGGAAGATTCCTGTTCATCAAGGAGTTATGACTGATGTCAGAGGAGCTGGCCTTTAAGCTGGTCTTCTGGACATTCAGAAACAGGGGAGGTGAAGTCTGTGAGATTCTTTTCCATCTTTTTGTTTGGTATTATTCACATCTGTATGTCTAGCATGTAGACTAGGACCTATTATGCTCTCATGGGTCATTAATATTTATTGAATGAATGAGTGAATTTAAAAATAAATATGCAGGCTTCTGCGAGGGTGCCTAGAGGTGCGCAAATTATCTCATTTAATCTTTATTAAAAATAAAGAAAACAGAATTCAAAATGGCGGTGTGAGAGGTGAGACGGACAGCTCCTCCCAAAACCACAAACAGTACAAAAATATACTTAATACAACTAACCTTCAGGCAGCAACAAGAAGGAAGGCTGACCCAGACTGCATACAGACCTCATAAACAGAGCAGACTACAAAGCCTTAATCCAGAGGAACCCAAGCCCTTCCCCCACCCCAGCTCACCGGCGGGAGGAAGAGAAATGGAGTGGGGGAGGGGGTGGTAGCCTGGGATCGCTGAACACCTAGCCCTGGAGATCTGCTGTGTGAACAGAAACATATAGTGTGCGATGCTCTGGATGTTGGGGAGCTCGGAGAGGCAGAGTGCTTAAGAAACTGACATTCCAGCCGTTTGTGGAGGAGGGGATCCACACCAAGCCGCCCTGTGTCAGAGGAAAAGCAGGGAGTCTGAGAGGCTTCCTAGCAGGGAGAGGGCTCCTGAAGGGGCGGGGTTTGGGCGGAGCTTGCTGTGCGGGAGAAGAGACAGGGGGACAAGGTTAAGGTTTTCTGGGCACGCCCTGCCCAGCTGGTTGGGAACTTTGAGGAGCTTCAGGTGCTCCAACCCCCTGGCTGCCTACTCAGCTCCGAGGCCCCCCACTGTGACACACAGTCTGCTGCACCTTCCTTCTAGCCTGCCTGCAGTGGTTTGCAAACTGGCAGTCACTGTGCTGTCATCAGGCCAGCCAGAGGAAGGCCCCACCTAAAACAGCTAGAGATGCAAAGCACAGAGGCTTACACCTGTGTGTCGACCCACTGGCTCTGACACTGGAGACAGGCACCACAGATGGGAATCAGGAAAAAGATCTTTCCTTCCCTTCCACCAGCTCCACTATCCTACAACCCCTAACCTCACTCCGGGGGCTGAGAAGCTCCACAAACTGGAACTTCTGCACACTAGTAGGCACCAAACAGAAATATGAAACGTCAAAAGAAGATGGTTCAGACCAAAATCTCACAAACCCCATAAAGAGGGCCAAATGAAACCGAACTCACCAATCTTCCTGAAAGAGAGTTCAAAATAAAAATTATAAACATGCTTATGGAGGTACAGAAAAATATTTAAGAACTCAGGAAGAAATTTAAGTCAGAGATTCAATCATTAAGAAATTCCATATCTGAAATGAAACATACAATGGAGGGATTTAAAAGCAGATTAGATGTAGTAGAAGGACGGTAAATGGAATAGAAATTAGAGAAGAGGAATACAAAGAAGATGAGGCACAGAGAAAAAAGAATCTCTAAGAATGAAAGAATATTGAAAAAACTGTGTGATTAACCCAAACGGAACAAAATTCACATTATAGGTGTACCAGAAGAAGAAGAGAGAGAAATAGAGATAGAAAGTGTTATAGAGGAGGTAATTGCTGAAAACTTCCCCAATCTGGGGAAGGAGATAGTCTCTCAAGCCATGGAGGTGCACAGATCTCCCAACACAAGGGACCCAAGGAAGACAACATCAAGATATATAACAATTAAAATGGTAAAGATTAAGGATAAAGACAGATTTTTAAAACCAGCTAGAGAGAGAAAAAAGATCACATACAAAGGAAAACCCATCAGGCTATCATCAGACTTCTCAGCAGAAACCTTACAGGCCAGAAGAGAGTGGCATGATATATTTACGCAATGAAGCAGAAGGGCCTTGGGCCTAGAATACTCTACCTGACAAGCTTATCATTTAAATGTGAAGGAGGGATTAAACAATTTTCAGATAAGCAAAAGCCGAGAGAATATACCTCCCACAAACCACCTGTACACTGCATTTTGGAGGGACTCCTATATATGCAAGAATTCCTAAGGCTAAATAGATATCACCCAAGGGATAGACAAAGTACAGAATATGATTCATAACATACAAAGAATGGAGGAGGAAGAAAATGGAGGAAAAAAAAAAAGAACCTTTAGGTTCTGTTTGTAATAGCATACAAAGTGAGTTAAATTAGACTGTTACATAGTAAGGGAATTACCCTTGAACCTTTGGTAAACACGAATCTAAAGCCTGCAGTAAGTACGTACCTATCGATAATCACCCAAAATGTAAATGGTCTGAATGCAACCATCAAAAGACATGGAGTTACTGAATGGATAAAAGAACAAGACACATCTATATGCTGCCTACAAGAGACTCACTTCAAACCCAAAGACATACACAGATGGAAAGTAAAGGGATGGAAAAAGATATTTCATGCAACTAATAAGGAGAAAAAAGCAGGAGCTGCAGTACGTGTATCAGACAAAACAGACTTCAAAACAAAGAAAGTCACAAGAGACAAAGGACATTACAGAATGATAAAAGGGTCAGTACAACAAGAGGATATAACTATTATAAATATTTATGTACCCAACACAGGATCACTTACATATGTGAAACAAATACTAACAGAATGAAAGGGGGAAATAGAATGCAATGCATTCATTTTAGGAGAATTCAACACACCACTCACTCCAAAGGACAGATCAACCACACAGAAAATAAATAAAGAGACAGAGGCACTGAAAAACATATCAGAACAGATGGACCTAATGGAAATCTACAGAACACTCCATCCAAAAGCAACAGGATACACATTCTTCTCAAGTGCACATAGAACATTTTCAAGAATAGATCATATACTAGGCCACAAAAAGAACCTCAGTAAATCAAAAAGACTGAAATTGTACCAACCAGCTTCTCAGATCACAAAGGTATGAAACTAGAAATAAATTACACATTACACAAAGAAAATGAAAAATCCCACAAACACATGGAGGCTTAATAACATGCTCCTAAATAATCAATGGATCAATGACCAAATAAAAACAGAGACCAAGCAATATATGGAGACACATGACAACAATAATTCAACACCGCAAAATCTGTGGGACACAGCGAAGGCCGTGCTAAGAGGGAAATATACTGCAATACAGACCTACCTCAGGAAAGAAGAACAATCCCAAATGAACAGTCTAAACTCACAATTAATGGAACTAGAAAGGGAAGAAAAAAAGAGACACAAAGTCAGTAGAAGGAGGGACATAATAAAGATTAAAGCAGAAATAAATAAAATTGAGAGGAATAAAACAATAGAAAGAATCAATGAAAGAAGGAGCTGATTCTTTGAGAAAATAAACAAAAAAGATAAACCCCTAGCCAGACATATCAAGAAAAAAAGAGAGTCTACACACATAAACAGAATCAGAAATGAGAAAGGAAAAAACACTATGGACACCACAGAAATACAAAGAGTTATGAGAGAATACGATGAAAAATTATGTGGTAACAAACTGGATAACCTAGAAAAAATGGACAACTTTCTAGAAAAATACAACGTTTCAAGGCTGACTGAGGAAGAAACAGAAAATCTTAATAGACCAATTACCAGCAAAGACATTGAATTGGTTATCAAAAAACTAAGAACAAAACTCCCAGACCACATGGATTCCCTGCTGAATTTTATCAAACATTTAGTGAAGACCTAATACCCATCCTCATTAAAGTTTTCCAAAAAGTAGAAGAGAAGGGAATACTCTCAAACTCATTCTACGAGGCCAACATCGCTCTAATACCAAAACCAGGCAAAGACACCACAAAAACAGAAAATAACAGACCAATATCTCTGATGAACATAGATGCAAAATTACTCAACAAAATATTAGCAAACTGAATTCAAAAATATATCAAAAAGATCACCCATCATGATCAAGTAGAATTCATCCCAGGGATGCAAGGATGGTACAATATTCGAAAATCCATCAACATCATCCACTACATCAACAAAAAGAAGGACAAAAACGACATGATCATCTCCATAGATGCTGAAAAAGCATTCGACAAAATTCAACATCCATTCGTGATAAAAACTCTTAACAAAATGGGTATAGAGGGCAAGTACCTCAACATAATAAAAGCCATATATATGACAAACCTACAGCCAACATTATACTTAACAGCGAGAGGCTGAAAGCTTTTCCTTTAAGATCGGGAAGAAGACAAGGATGCCCACTCTCCCCCCTTTTATTCAGATTAGTTCTGGAGGTCACAGCCATGGCAATCAGACATTACAAAGAAATAAGAGGCATCCACATTGGCAAGGAAGAAGTCAAACTGTCCCTGTTTGCAGATGACATGATAGTGTACATAAAAAAACCCTAAAGAATCGACTCCAAAACTACTAGATCTAATATCTGAATTCAGCAAAGTTGTGGGATACAGAATTAATACACAGAAATCTGTTGTATTCCTATACACTAACAATGAACTAGCAGAAAGAGAAATCAGGAAAACAATTCCATTCACAGTCACATCCAAAAGAATAAAATAGCTAAGAATAAACCCAACCAAGGAAGTGAAAGACCTATACCCTGAAAACTACAAGACACTCTTAAGAGAAATTAAAGAGGATACTAATAAATGGAAATTCATCCCATGCTCTTGACTAGGAAGAATTAATATTGTCAAAATGGCCATCCTGCCTAAAGCAATCTACAGATTCAATGCAATCCCAATCAAAATACCAACAGCATTCTTCAATGAACTAGAGCAAATAGTTCTAAAATTCATATGGAACGAAAAAAGACCCCAAATAGCCAAAGCAATCCTGAGAAGGAAGAATAAATCAGGAGGAATTATGCTCCCTGACTTCAAGCTCTACTACAAAGCCACAGTAATCAAGACAATTTGGTACTGGCACAAGAACAGACCCATAGACCAGTAGAACAGAACAGAGAGCCCAGATATAAACCTAAGCATACATGGTCAATTAATATACAATGGGGAAATGACAGCCTCTTCAACAGCTGGTGTTGGCAAAACTGGACAGCTACATGTAAGAGAATGAAACTGGATTACTGTCTAACCCCATACACAAAGTAAACTCAAAATGGATTAAAGACCTGAATGTAAGTCATGAAACTATAAAACTCTTAGAAAAAAATATAGGCAAAAATCTCTTGGACATAAACATGAGCAATTTCTTCATGAACATATCTCCCCGGGCAAGGGAAACAAAAGCAAAAATGAACAACTGGGACTATATCTAACTGAAAAGCTTCTGTACAGCAAAGGATACCATCAGTAGAACAAAAAGACATCCTACAGTACAGGAGAATATCTTCATAAATGACATATCTGATAAGGGGTTGACATCCAAATTACATAAAGAGCTCACGCACCTCAACCAAGAAAAATCAAATAAGCCAATTAAAAAATGGGCAGAGGAGCTGAACAGACACTTCTCCAAAGAAGAAATTCAGGTGGCCAACAGGCACATGAAAAGATGCTCCACATCGCTAGTCATCAGAGAAATGCAAATTAAAACCACAATGAGATATCATCTCACACCAGTTAGGATGGCCACCATCCAAAAGACAATCAACAACAAATGTTGGCAAGGATGTGGAGAAAGGGGAACCCTCCTGCACTGCTGGTGGGAATGTAAATTAGTACAACCATTGTAGAAAGCCGTATGGAGGTTCCTCAAAATACTAAATATAGAAATACCATTTGACCCAGGAATTCCACTCCTAGAATTTACCCTAAGAATGCAGCAGCCCAGTTTGAAAAAGACATATGCACCCCTATTTTTATAGCAGCACTTTTTTACAATAGCCAAGAAATGGAAGCAACCTAAGTGTCCATCAGTAGATGAATGGATAAAGAAGATGTGGTATATATACACAATGGAATATTATTCAGCCATAAGAGGAAAACAAATCCTACCATTTGCAACAACATGGATGGAGCTAGAGGGTATTATGCTCAGTGAAATAAGCCAGGTGGAGAAAGACAAGTATCAAATGATTTCACTCATCTGTGGAGTACAAGAACAAAGAAAAAACTGAAGGAACAAAACAGAAGCAGACTCACAGAACCCAAGAATGGACTAACAGTTACCAAAGGGAAAGGGACTGGGGAGGATGGGTGGGAAGGGAGGGATAAGGGGGAAAATGGGCTATTACAATTAGCACACATAATGTAGTGGGGGTGGGGGTGGGGTGGGGGGGATATGGGGAAGGCAGTATAACCCAGAGAAGAGAAGTAGTGATTCTATAGCATCTTACTACGCTGATGGACAGTGACTGTAATGGGATATGTGGTCGGGACTTGATAAGAGGGGGAGTCTAGTAACCATGTTGCACATGTAATTTATTAATAATAGCAAAGTAAAAAAAAATAGATATGCATTTTGAATAGGTAGTATAGTCCCATAGTTCAGAAGTTAAAAGATTAAAAAAGCTGAAGAATGAGGTTTCTTCTCACTGCTTTCCCCGGGCAGCAATTCCCCTCCACACAATCAGGTTTTTAATTTTTTGAGATTTTTTTCCAGTTATTGTGTGTGTACACAGGCAAATATGTGTGTGTGTTGGTTATTCTCCACTCTCCCCCACATACTTTTTTATACAAAAAATAGTATAGATACACAGTGTTGGGCTCAAGGTTTTTGCACATGTATATAGGAATATCAGTATGAATATGTGTATATATCCCAATAGTTTTATGGCTGCGTACACTCATCCAAGAACCACATTTTATCCTGTCCTGTACACTGGGCATGTATGTCTTTTTCTTCTTGTGTTCTTCGAGGTGGCACTCCAATGACGAATGTGTGGGTGTTGAATGGGGACACTCTGGGCTAGAGAAGAAAAATGACTTGAAAGCACAGCCATGACCATTTTTTTAGATTGGCCAAAAGTCGCCCAACCACCATGGCTGTGAAATACCCACCCTCACAGTGCGACGGCTCCAGACGTGACCCTGGTGGCTTGAAGGGCAAACTTGAATCCTTATCTATGTTCTGCCTCTTATGACCTTCATTCCCTTGGAACATTTACTGAATTCCTCAGTTTTCATATCTGAATTGGGGGTGGTGATGCTCCCCAGCTATGAAGATTACGTTAACTGAGATGATGGACAGCGTGCCTGGGATATAGGAGGGAATCAGTTCTTGCCTTCATTTCATCGTGCTGCTGTGCTGTGACCCTCAGAATTCTCTGTCTCATTCTCTCTACCCTCTTATTCCACCTACCTTGCCAAAAACAACTTCATGACCCGGAACAGAACACTACAATATGGATGAAGCTTGCAAACGTGATGCTCAGTGAAAGAAGCCAATCAAAAAGGACCCCATATTGTGGGATTCCATCTACATGAAATGCACAGACAAGTGGATGCTTCTCTGGGGCTGGAAAACTGGGCAGAGATGGAGAGTGAGTGCTAATGGGCAGTTTCTTTTTGGGGTGATGAAAATGTTCAAACACTGATGTGGTTGCACAACTCTCAATATACCAAAAAACCATTGAACTGTATACTTTCAAGGGACACATTTTATGACATGTGAATTATACCTTAATAAAGTTGTTACTAAAAATGCCCTGGCAGGAAGACGAGGTGGAGGAAGAAGAAGGGATAGAAGGACTCACCAGCAGCAGAGAGAAAGGGCTGTACTCAAGGTGCAGGTCTAGGACAGCAATGGGACCCAAGGCCTAAACTTTAGTCCTGGTTCCACCTCCAACTGTCTGTGTGACCTCGGAAAAGCCCCTTCACCTCTCTGTGCTTTGTTTCCCACATTAAAAAATAAAGTAAAATGCAGTAATAAGGAGGTGGAACTTGATGAGCCAGGGTCTCTTTCCCATCTAGAAGTATACAGTCTGCCTCCTGTGCTGGGCTGGGGGAGGAGCAGGGAGGGGAAGGCACAGATAGAGGAGAGCAGAGATACTGGTTGGGCCTCTGCCCTCCTCTCTGTGCCCGGCTCTGCACCCTGCCCTCCCCTTGAACCCTAGGCCTTTGTTCAGCTTCCCCAACCCTAAAAGTCCACACAGGCAGGGGAGAGTGTGAGGGCTGGGTTGGGTCAGGGTCATGAGGTGGCCCAGACAGGAGGCACTCGCTGATATTTTTACATTTTCTAGTAGAGATTATGGACCTTGGGAAGGAAACAACTTGGGAAAATGAATGCAGAGCCAAGGCAAATTCTGCAGGTAGAGAGGTAGTTTTCCATCTGCTTAGGAGGATAACTTTGTCATCAGTAAGGTTAATTAGCATCTTTTAATATATGATACTGGACTGTAGGCAAGTATGCATATTTCTTAAATTGTGGTGAAATACACATTAAAAGTGTACCATTTTAAGCATTTTTAAATGTAAAGTTCAGTGGCATTAAGTACATTCACATTGCTATCCAACTATCACCAGCATCCATCTCTGTTTTGAAATTTTCATAATGAAGTATAACAAAGGGTAAGAGTCCTAAATATTCTCTTCCATGAATTTTTACATTTGTATGTATGCATACAACTGCCATCCAGCTATAGACCACTAATAGTACTCCAGAAGGCTCCCTCTTGCCGCTTCCCATCAATTATAAGTTTGTGTTTGCTAAATTTAACTCTTCACTCAGGAAAAAAAAATGGTCTTTTGCAGATAACTTAGGTGGTTTCGTAAATTGCAGAGTCAGTATCTCAATGTTTCATTCCTAAAGGTTCAAGTCCCTGGTGTACTTGGGCAGGAAGGCACTGTGCTAGGACAGTGAACGCGTTGTTCTGCAAAAGGTCTGCTTTCCTCCAGCCGGCTGGACCCCTTGTTGCAAGTTCCAGGGCCATTTTATTGATTGAAAAGTTCTTGTTGGAATGTGCTCTGAATTCTCACTGCTGGTGGTGACAAGCTTTCTGCAAAACAGAATGCAGAGATACTTGCTACTTGCTGACAGCTAATTTGTTGGGTAAGGCATTCAAACCTATGCCCACCAGTGATGAAAAATGTCTGCTGGCTCTGTTAGGTGGCTTACAAACAACACTCCTAGCCTATTTTTTCTCTCTGTAGCAAAAGCTGAAAGCTGAGCAAAGTTAACGTTAACCTATGATTTTTTTTCAGATTTTAAAATTTCATTAACTATTTTATTGAGATGTAATTGACATGTAAAGTCATACCAGTTTTAGGTGCACAACATAATGCTTCTATAAATGCATATATTGTGAAATGATCACCCCAAGAAGTCTAGTTAACATCCTTCACTATACGGTTATAGAACTTTTAAGGTCTACTCTCTTACTATCAAATATGCAAACAATATAGTATTATTAACTATAGTCTCCATGCATATGTTACATTCCTGGACTTATGTATTTTATAGCTGGAAGTCTGTTCCTTTTGATCCCCTTCACCCATTTTTTTTTTCAGTATTTCAATCTGGGCTGCTTGCAAGTAAAGGATGAAGTGTGGGAGTTAAGAGTATAATTCATCAGACTAAGAAAAGGCCAGTAAGAAACCAGGGGAAATAGATAATGAAGGAAACCTGAAGAAGAAAAATGGGAGAAAGATCATATCAATCCCAGAGAGAGGAAGAGATTACAGTTATCAGGAAATCCAGAAGAAGCCAAAAAAACACACAAAAATCAGTTCTGACCAACTCCAACTCTTCTATCTGTAAATTGGCTCTCTGCATTTTTTTTTACCTTCACTGGAAGCCCTGCCAAAGCCCATGTGTTTTACTCACCACTGTTTCTCCAGAGCTTACCTCAAGGGCCTGGCATATGGTAAACAGTCAAGAACCAGAAAGCAAAGCATTAGAGGAACCAGCTAGAAGGCCTATTTCTGGAGAAAATGGCCAAAGAAGGAGGAACAGTCGCCAGGGAAATAGTCACCTATTCAAAGTGACCCGCCAGTGCTGGTGCTTTGTCACCCAGGTATGTAGGTGGGTGGGAAAAGAAGGAAATAAACCTTAGGGGAGTGTTTTTTTTTATATTTTTTATATATATTTTTTAATATAATTTATTTTATTATCATTAATTTACAATTACATGTGCAATATTACGATTATTAAACAACCCCTTCATCAGGTCCCCCCCACCAACCCCATTACAGTCACTGTCCATCAGCGTAGTGAGATGCTATAGAATCACTACTTGTCTTCTCTGAGTTGTACTGCCCTCCCCGTGCCCCCCCAACATTACATCTGCTAATCGTAATGCCCCTTTTTCCCTCTTATCCCTCCCTTCCCGCCCATTTTCCCCAGTCCCTTTCCCTTTGGTAACTATTAGTCCGTTCTTGGGTTCTGTGAGTCTGCTGCTGTTTTGTTCCTTCAGTATTTTTTTCTTTGTTCTTATACTCCACATATGAGTGAAATCATTTGATACTTGTCTTTTTCGGCTTGGCTTATTTCACTGAGCATAATACCCTCTAGCTCCATCCATGTTGTTGCAAATGGTAGGATTTGTTTTCTTCTTATGGCTGAATAATATTCCATTGTGTATATGTACCACATCTTCTTTATCCATTCATCTACTGATGGACACTTAGGTTGCTTCCATTTCTTGGCTATTGTAAATAGTGCTGCAATAAACATAGGGGTGCATCTGTCTTTTCAAATTGGGCTGCTGCATTCTTAGGGTAAATTCCTAGGAGTGGAATTCCTGGGTCAAATGGTATTTCTATTTTGAGTTTTTTGAGGAACCTCCATACTGCTTTCCACAATGGTTGAACTAATTTGCATTCCCACCAGCAGTGTAGGAGGGTTCCCTTTTCTCCACATCCTCGCCAACATTTGTTGTTGTTTGTGTTTTGGATGTTGGCCATCCTCACTGGTGTGAGGTGATATCTCATTGTGGTTTTACTCTGCATTTCTCTGATGATTAGCGATGTGGAGCATCTTTTCATGTGCCTGTTGGCCATCTGAATTTCTTCTTTGGAGAAGTGTCTATTCATGTCCTCTGCCCATTTCTTAATTGGATTATTTGCTTTCTGTTTGTTAAGGTGCATGAGTTCTTTATATATTTTGGATGTCAACCCTTTATCAGATACGTTTTTTATGAATATATTCTCCCATACTGTAGGATGTCTTTTTGTTCTACTGATGGTGTCCTTTGCTGTACAGAAGCTTTTCAGCTTGATATAGTCCCACTTGTTCATTTTTGCTTTTGTTTCCCTTGCCCGGGAGATATGTTCATGAAGAAGTTGCTCATGTTTATGTCCAAGAGATTTTTGCCTATGTTTTTTTCTAAGAGTTTTATGGTTTCATGACTTACATTCAGGTCTTTGATCCACCTTGAGTTTACCTTTGTGTATGGGGTTAGACAGTAGTCCAGTTTCATTCTCTTACATGTAGCTGTCCAGTTTTTCCAACACCAGCTGCAGAAGAGGCCGTCATCTCCCATTGTATATCCAAGGCTCCTATATCAAATATTAATTGACTGTATATGTTTGGGTTAATGTTTGGATTTTCTATTCTGTTCCACTGGTCTGTGGGTCTGTTTTTGTGCCAATACCAAATTGTCTTGATTACTGTGGCTTTGTAGTAGAGCTTGAAGTCAGGGAGTGTAATTCCCCCTGTTTTATTCCTCCTTCTCAGGATTGCTTTGGCTATTCGGGGTCTTTTGTGGTTCCATATGAATTTTAGAATTATTTGTTCCAGTTCATTGAAGAAAGCTGTTGGTAGTTTGATAGGGATTGCATTGAATCTGTAGATTGCTTTAGGTAGTATAGCCATTTTGACAATATTTTTTCTTCCTAGCCAAGAGCATGGGATGCATTTCCATTTGTTAGTGTCCTCTTTAATTTCTCTTAGGAGTGTCTTGTAGTTTTCAGAGTACAGGTCTTTCACTTCCTTCGTTAGGTTTATTCCTAGGTATTTTATTCTTTTTGATGCAATTGTGAATGGAATTGTTTTTCTGATTTCTCTTTCTGTTAGTTCATCATTAGTGTATAGGAAAGCAACAGATTTCTGTGTGTTAATTTTGTATCCTGCAACTTTGCTGAATTCAGATATTAGTTCTAGTAGTTTTGAATGGAATCTTTAGGGTTTTTTATGTACAGTATCATGTCATCTGCAAATAGTGACAATTTGACTTCTTCTTTACCAATCTGGATGCCTTGTATGTCTTTGTTTTGTCTGATTGCTGTGGCTAGGACCTCCAGTACTATGTTGAATAACAGTGGAGAGAGTGGGCATCCCTGTCTTGTTCCCGATCTTAGATGAAAAGCTTTCAGCATCTCGCCGTTAAGTATGATGTTAGCTGTGGGTTTGTCATATATAGCCTTTATGATGTTGAGGTACTTGCCCTCTATACCCATTTTGTTGAGAGTTTTAATCAGGAATGGATGCTGAATTTTGTCAAATGCTTTTTCAGCATCTATGGAGATGATCATGTGGTTTTTGTTCTTCTTTTTGTTGATGTGGTGGATGATGTTGATGGATTTTCGAATGTTGTACCATCCTTGCATCCCTGGGATGAATCCCACTTGATCATGGTGTATGATCCTCTTGATGTATTTTTGAATTCGGTTTGCTAATATTTTGTTGAGTATTTTTGCATCTACGTTCATCAGGGATATTGGTCTGTAATTTTCTTTTTTGGTGAGGTCTTTTCCAGGTTTTGGTATTAAAGTGATGCTGGCTTCATAGAATGAGTTTGGAAGTATTCCCTCCTCTTCTATTTTTTGGAAAACTTTAAGGAGAATCGGTGTTATTTCTTCTCTATATGTCTGGTAGAATTCAGAGGTGAATCCATCAGGCCCAGGGGTTTTGTTCTTGGGTAGTTTTTTGATTACCAATTCGATTTCGTCACTGGTGGAGTGTTTTTTTTAAAGCAAGAGAAAACGGGAAAAAATTATAATGTGTGGTGATGAACGTTTACTAGACTTACTGTGGTGATCATTTTGCAATATAGACAAATATCAAATCATTACATTATACAGCTGAAACTAATATAATGTTGTATGTCAATTATAAATCAATTTTTAAAATCCTGGGAAGCAAACACGTAGAAGGAATGGGGTAGAACTGCCCAGAGAATATGAGAAAGAAAGTCTTTTTTTGAAATCAGAATGAAGCAAAATAAAATCTGACAAAAATAAAGAAAGGGAAAGCAAGGAATATGTTGGGATTTTAAATTCTTAGCTCTCTTGGCAGAGGAAGGAGTAAATGTAACCATATACACAAATGCTTAATTCCTGTACGCAAACCCCCTACAGACAACGAGGACTTAAGCCAGGTTTTCAAAGTGAATTCTTTAGGCTTTCTGGCCACAGCAAAAATGCATGTAATTTTGTTTGCCTAAAAATAAATTCTGGTTTTTAGAATTTACTGAGCTTTTCTGTATGACTTACATGATCATTTTGGGGTATGTTCTACAGTTATCTAAAAAGACAGTGTTATTTCTGATCCATGTAAAATTGTATGTACACATACATACATGGAGTCAAGCTCATTTTGTTTTCATATACTCTACATCCTTACTTGGTGTCTACTGGATCTGTTGATTTCTGAGATAAGTGTGTCAAAGATAGCTCTATTAATTTCATCTCTTGTATTACTAGGGTTTTGCTCTATATAATTTGAAGCCATGGTACTTGGGCATAAAAACTCAGGATAATTATATTTTGTCAGTACATTGTACATTTTATGGAGAATCACATATCTTTCCTTGTCACTTTTAATGATTTTTTTCTTCACTTTTATCAATATTTATCAATATTTTCTACACTGATTCTGTTTTCCTCATGAAGTTCTTTCATTTCTATTTTACAGGGCAAACTAAAACAATATAAAAAACATTAAAAATTTCCATTGTTAAGAACTTATGCAAAACTCAGACTAACAGGACAGACCTTAGCTTTTTTCTTTTCTTTTTTTTCATTCTGGTATCGTTAATGTACAATCACTTGAACAAGATTATGGATACTAGACTCCCTATTACCAAGTCCCCCCCACATACCCCACTACAGTCACTGTCCATCAGTGTAGTAAGATGCTATAGAACCATTACTTGTCTTCTCTATAAATGCTGCCTTTCCCATGTCCCAGTCCACAGGATTATGTGTGCTAATCTTAATGCCGCTTTTCCCCCTTATCCCTCCCTTCCCACACATCCTCCCCAGTCCCTTTCCCTTTGGTAACTGTTAGTCCATTCTTGGGTTCTGTAGTCTGCTGCTGTTTGGTTCCTTCAGATTTTCCTTTGTTCTTATACTCCACAGATGAGTGAAATCATTTGATACTTGTCTTTCTCTGCCTGGCCTATTTCACTGAGCATAATACCCTCTAGCTCCATCCATGTTGTTGCAAATGGTAGGATTTGATTTCCTCTTATGGCTGAATAATATTTCATTGTATATATGTACCACATCCTCTTTATCCATTCATCTACTGATGGACACTTAGGTTGCTTCCATTACTTGGCTATTGTAAAAAAGTGCTGCTATAAAAATAGGGGTGCATATGTCTTTTTCAAACTGGGCTGCTGCATTCTTACGGTAAATTCCTAGGAGTGGAATTCCTGGGTCAAATGGTATTTCTATATTTAGTATTTTGAGGAACCTCCATACGGCTTTCTACAATGGTTGTACTAATTTACATTCCCACCAGCAGTGTAGGAGGGTTCCCCTTTCTCCACATCCTTGCCAACATTTGTTGTTGATTGTCTTTTGGATGGTGGCCATCCTAACTGGTGTGAGGTGATATCTCATTGTGGTTTTAATTTGCATTTCTCTGATGATTAGCGATGTGGAGCATCTTTTCATATGCCTGTTGGCCACCTGAATTTCTTCTTTGGAGAAGTGTCTGTTCAACTCCTCTGCCCATTTCTTAACTGGCTTATTTGATTTTTGTTTGTTGAGGTGCGTGAGCTCTCTATATATTCTGGATGTCAACCCCTTATCAGATATGTCATTTATGAAGATATTCTCCTGTACTGTAGGATGTCTTTTTGTTCTACTGATGGTATCCTTTGCTGTACAGAAGCTTTTCAGTTAGATATAGTCCCAGTTGTTCATTTTTGCCTTTGTTTCCCTTGCCCAGGGAAATATGTTCATGAAGAAGTCGCTCATGTTTATGTCCAAGAGATTTTTGCCTATGTTTTTTTCTAAGAGTTTTATGGTTTCATGACTTACACTCAGGTCTTTGATCCATTCTGAGTTTACTTCTATGTATGGGGTTAGACAGTAATCCAGTTTCATTCTCTTACATGTAGCTGTCCAATTTTGCCAACACCAGCTGTTGAAGAGGCTGTCATTTCCCCATTGTATATCCATGGCTTCTTTATCGTATATTAATTGACCATAAATGCTTGGATTTATATATGGGCTCTCTATTCTGTTCCACTGGTCTATGTGTCTGTTCTTGTGCCAATACCACATTGTCTTGATTATGTGGCTTTGTAGTAGAGCTGGAAGGGAATGTAATTCCCCCTGCTTTATTCTTCCCTCTCAGGATTGCTTTGGCCATTCAGAGTCTTTTGTCATTCCATATGAATTTGAGAACTATTTGCTCTAGTTCATTGAAGAATGCTGTTGGTATTTTGATAGGGATTGCATTGAATCTGTAGATTGCTTTAGGCAGGATGGCCATTTTGACAATATTAATTTTTCCTAGTCAAGAGCATGGGATGAATTTCCATTTATTAGTATCCTCTTTAATTTCTCTTAAGAGTGTCTTGTAGTTTTCAGGGTATATAGGTCTTTCACTTCCTTGGTTAGGTTTGTTCCTAGCTATTTTATTCTTTTGGATGCGATTGTGAATGGAATTGTTTTCTTTATTTCTCTTTCTGCTAGTTCACCGTTAGTGTATAGGAATGCAACAGATTTCTGTGTATTAATTTTGTATCCCGCAACTTTTCTGAATTCAGTTATCAGATCTAGTAGTTTTGGAGTGGATTCTTTAGGGGTTTTTATGTACACTTTCATGTCATTTGCAAACAGGGACAGTTTGACTTCTTCCTTACCAATCTGGATGCCTTTTATTTCTTTGTGTTCTCTGATTGCAGTGGCTAGGACCTCCAGAACTATGTTGAATAAAAGTGGGAAGAGTGGGCATCTGTGTCTTGTTCCCAATCTTAAAGGAATAGCTCTCAGCTTCTCGCTGTTAAGTATACTATTGGCTGTGGGTTTGTCATATATGGCCTTTATTATGTTGAGGTACTTGCCCTCTATACCCATTTTGTTGAGAGTTTTTATCACGAATGGATGTTGAAGTTTGTCAAATGCTTTTTCAGCATCTATTGAGATGATCATGTGGTTTTTCTCCTTCTTTTTGTTGATGTAGTAGATAACGTTGATGGATTTTCAAATGTCATACCATCCTTGCATCCCTTGGGATGAATCCCACCTCATCAGCTTAATCATGATGGATGATCTTTTTGATGTATTTTTGAATTCCGTTTGCTAATATTTTGTTGAGTATTTTTGCATCTGTGTTCATCAGGGATATTAGTCTATAATTTTCTTTTTTTGTGGTGTCTTTGACCGGTTTTGGTATTAGAGTGATATTGGCCTCGTGGAATGAGTGTGGGAGTATTCCCTTCTCTTCTACTTTTTGGAAAACTTTAAGGAGGATGGGTTTTAGGTCTTCACTAAATGTTTGATAAAATTCAGCAGGGAAAACATCTGGTCCAGGGGTTTTGTTCTTAGGTAGTTTTTTGATTACCAATTCAATTTCCTTGCTGGTAATTGGTCTATTCAGATTCTCTGCTTCTTTCTGGGTCCGTCTTGGAAGGTTGTATTTTTCTAGAAAGTTTTCCATTTCTTCTAGGTTATCCAGTTTTTTCCATATAATTTTTCATAGTATTCTCTAGTAATTCTTTGTATATCTGTAGTGTCCATAGTGATTTTTCCTTTCTCATTTCTGATTCTGTTTATGTGTGTAGACTCTCTTTTTTTCTTGATATGTCTGGCTAGGGGTTTATCTATTTTGTTTATTTTCTCAAAGAATCAGCTCCTTCTTTCATTGATTCTTTCTATTGTTTTATTCCTCTCAATTTTATTTATTTCTCCTTTAATCTTTATTATGTCCCTCCTTCTACTGACTTTGTGTCTCTTTTGTTCTTCCTTTTCTAGTTCCATTAATTGTGAGTAGACTGTTCATTTGGGATTGTTCTTCTTTCCTCAGGTAGGCCTGTATTGCAGTATATTTCCCTCTTAGCACAGCCTTCACTGTGTCCCACAGATTTTGCGGTGTTGAATTATTGTTGTCATCTGTCTCCATATATTTCTTGATTTCTGTTTTTATTTGGTCATTGATCCATTGGTTATTTAGGAGCATGTTGTTAAGCCACCATGTGTTTGGGAGCTTTTTCATTTTCTTTGAGTAATTTATTTCTAGTTTCATACCTTTGTGATCTGAGAAGCTGGTTGGTACAATTTCAATCTTTTTGAAATTACCGAGGCTCTTTTTGTGGCCTAGTATATGATCTATTCTTGAAAATGTTCCATGTGCACTTGAGAAGAATGTGTATCCTGTTGCTTTTTGATGGAGTGTTCTGTAGATGTCTGTTAGGTCCATCTGTTCTAATACGTTGTTCAGTGCCTCTGTCTCTTTATTTTCTGTCTGGTTGATCTGTCCTTTGGACTGAGTGGTGTGTTGAAGTCTCCTAAAATGAATGCATTGTATTCTATTTCACCCTTTCATTCTGTTAGTATTTGTTTAACATATGTAGGTGATCCTGTGTTGGGTGCATAGATATAGTTATATCCTCTTGTTGGACTGACCCCTTTTTCATTATGTAATGTCCTTCTTTGTCTCCTGTGACTTTCTTTGTTTTGAAGCTGATTTTGTCCAAGAACAGCAACTTCTGCTTTTTTCTCCCATTAGTTGCATGAAATATCCTTTTCCATCCTTTTACTTTCAGTCGGTGTATGTCTTTGAGTTTGAAGTGAGTCTCTTGTAGGCAGTATATAGATGTGTCTTGTTCTTTTATCCTTTTAGTAACTCTGTGTCTTTTGATTGGTGCATTCAGACCATTTACATGTAGGGTGATTATCGATAGGTATGTACTTATTGCCATTGCAGGCTTTAAATTCATGGTTACCAAAGGTTCAAGGGTAATTCCCTTACTAACAGTCTAATTTAATTCACTTCATATGCTCTTACAAACACAGCCTAAGGGTTCTTTTTTTTTTCCCTCCATTTTCTTCCTCCTCCATTCTTTGTATGTTATGCATCATATTCTGTACTGTGTCTAGCCCTTGGGTGACAACTATTTAGTTTTAGGAATACTTCCATCTATAGGCTCCAAAATGCACTGTAGAGGTGGTTTGTGGGAGGTAAATTCTCTCAGCTTTTGCTTCTCTGAAAATTGTTTAATCCCTTCTTCAAATTTAAATGATAACCTTGCCAGGTAGAGTATTTTGGTTGGAGGCCCTTGTGCTTCATTGCATTAAGTATATCATGCCACTCCCTTCTGGCCTGTAAGGTTTCTGTTGAGAAGTCTGATGATAGCCTGATGGGTTTTCCTTTGTATGTGATCTTTTTTCTCTCCCTAGCTTCTTTTTAAAGTCTGTCTTTATCCTTAATCTTTGCCATTTTAATTAATATATGTCTTGATGTTGTCTTCCTTGGGTCCCTTGTGTTGGGAGATCTGTGCACCTCCATGGTTTGAGAGACTATCTCCTTCCCCAGACTGGGGAAGTTTTCAGCAATTACCTCCTCTATAACACTTTCTATCCCTTTTTCTCTCTCCTCTTCCTCTGGTACACCGATAATGCAAATATTGTTCTGTTTGGATTGGTCACACAGTTCTCAATATTCTTTCATTCTTAGAGATTCTTTTATTTCTCTGTGCCTCAGCTTCTTTGTATTCCTCTTCTCTAATTTCTATTCCATTTACCATCTCTTCTACTGCATCTAATCTGCTTTTAAATCCCTCCATTGTATGTTTCATCTCAGGTATGGAATTTCTTAATGATTGAATCTCCATCTTAAATTCGTTCCTGAGTTCTTGAATATTTTTCTGTACCTCCATAAGCATGTTTATAATTTTTATTTTGAACTCTCCGGAAGATTGGTGAGTTCAGTTTCATTTGGCCCTTTTTCTTGGGTCTGTGAGATTGTGGCCTGAACCATGTTCTTTTGGCATTTCATATTTCTGTGTGGTGCCCACTAGTGCGCAGAAACTCCCGTCTCTGGAGCTGCTTAGCCCCTAGAGTGAGGTTGGGGGTCTTAGGGGAGCAGAGCTTGTGCCTCCGGGAGGAAAGATCCACTTCCTGATTCCTGTCTGTGGTGCCTGTCTCCTGTGTCAGAGCCAGTGGGCCAAGCACACAGGTGTAAGCCTCTGTGCTTTGCGTCTCTAGCTGTTGTAGGTGAGGGCCTCCCTCTGGCTGGCCCCATGCTAGCGCAGTGACTGCCTATTTGTGCACAGGTGCCTGCAGGCCAGTAGGAAGGCTCCGCAGGCTGGGGGGCCTCGGAGCTGAGTAGGCAGCCAGGAGGATGGAGCACCTGAAGCTCCTCAAACTTCCCAACCAGCTGGGCAGAGCACGCCCAGACAAGCCTGTCCAGCTTTCCCTTCTCCAGTGCAGCAAGCTCCGTGCAAACCTTGCCACCTCAGCAGCCCTCTCGCTTCTAGGAAGCCTCTCAGACCGCCCGCCCTTCCTCTCACACAGAGCGGTCAGGTGTGGATCCCATCCTCCACAAATGGCCAGAACGTCAGTCTCCCAGGCCCTCCACCCATCTGAGCTCCCCAACGTCAGAGCACCACACAATATAGGCTTCTGCTCACAAAGCAGATCTCCAGGGCTTGTTGTTCAGCAGTCTTAGGTTTCCACCCCCTCCCCTCCATGTTTCTCTTCCTCCCACCAGTGAGCCGGGGTGGGCGCAGGGCCTGGGTCCCACCAGATTAAGGCTTTCATACGTTACCCTGTTTCATGAGGTCTTCTCTGTTTGTGATATCTGTATGCAGTCTGGTTCAGCCTTCTTTCTGTTTTAGTGTTAGTTGTATTAATTAACTATATTTTTGTACTATTTGTGTTTTTGGGAGGAGTTCTCCGTGTCACCTCTTGAATCCGTGTTTTTGGGAGGAGTTCTCCGTGTCATGCTGCCTTCATGAATCTGACCCTACCTTTTTTAAACAACCATGTTGAGGTATAATTTATAAACCATAAAATCCACCTGCTTCAAGGGTATAATTGAAGGCTTTTTAGTAAATATGCAAGTTGTACAACCATCTCTACAGTCCAGTTTTAGAACATTCTCATCACGCCAGAGAAATCCCTCCTGCGCATTTGCAGTCACTCACCATTCCCACCATCAGCCCAAGGAGCTACTAACTTACTTTATGTCCATATATATTTGCCTTTCCTGGACAGTTCATAGAAATTTAAATCTGCCTTATTTTACTTAATATAATGGTTTGGTATTCATCCATGCTGAAGTATTCCACTGTATGGAACTGTGTGGAACACCACTGCATTCAAATGTATGGAGCACTTTATTTACCAATTGGTAGACATTTGGATTATTTCTTTTTTTTGAAATACTGTGAATGATGCTTCTATGAACATTCACATACAAGTCTTTGTAAATGAATATGTTTTCACTTCTCTTGGCTAGATCCTAGGAGTGGAATAGCTAGGTTAGGTGGTAATTTTATGTTTAACTTTCTAAGAAACCACCAAATTGTTTCCCAGAGTGGCTAGTCTAGTTTACACTCCCACCAGCAATGTATGAGAGGTCCAGTTTATCTACATCCTTGTCAACACTTATGATTGTCTGTATTTTTGATTATAGCAATCCTAGAGAGTGTGAAATGTATCTCCTTGTGGTCTTAGTTTGCTTTTCCCTGAATGATATTGAGCATCTTCTTATATGCTTATTAATTATTCCTATACCATCTTTTGCAAAATATCTATGCAAATAATTGGTTTACTTTTTTAATGGAGTTATTTGTCTCCTTATTTAGTCTTAAGAATTCTTATTCTGGATACGAGTCCTTTACAAAACAAACGACTTGCAAATATTTTCTCCTAGTATGTGATTTGTCTTTTCATTTTCTTAATGGTGCCTTTAGAAGTGGAAAAGTTTTTAATTTTGGTGAAGTCCAATTTATCAATTTTTTTCTGTTATGGATTGTGTCTTGGGGGTGTTAGAGCAAAGAATTCTTCACCTAGCTTGAGGGGAGAGATGGTTCATCCAGCTGGAAAAGAGAGGATAAGCTGCTTGCACTAGGAGGCCACATTTCTATGTATTGAAGTGATTTTTAGAACTAGCTTTCTGAATGCTTTTTGAGGTAAATACTTGAGTTCCTATCTGATGAGAAATCATTTAGATTTGGTAATCAGAGTTCAATGAGAATAATAATATCCCACATTTATTGAACACTCAGTGCCAGGCACTGGGCTGAATTCCTTAAATGGATGAATCTTACTTAATCCTTGTAGCAAATCTGTGAGCTAAGCCCTGTTACTATTATTGCTTTGAAAATGGATAAACTGAGGCACTGAAGGCATATGTAAAGTGGTGCAATAGGGATTGTAAACAGGCAGTCTGAATCAAGAGCCCATCCTCAGCGACCACAGAGAGGACAATACTTAAACATCTGGTTCCATATTCCAATGAGCCTTGTCTGGCTGTGCAGGTACCAGCCCTCTGATTCTGAGCCACTGGCTGCGAGCTCACTGGGCACTCAACAAGTCTTAACTGATATTCAGGGCCATAGAAAAGGTCTTGCCTATGCAAAAGATTTTTCCATTAGCTTTCTATGGCACCTGAAATTTCTGCCTCCAAGAGGCACATGTTTTGGGTTGAAGCAAGAGCTCTGCAAAGGGATTGGTGAAACTGACCTCAGCATAACATTTCATTGGCTGTGTGTCTTGTCTTTCTAAATTAGTGCAAACTCTGAGATGGATGAAACCATATTTTATTTTTGCATGTGTTTGGAAATTTGGGCTTCTGGAATCATTGCCTGTGGGGATTTATCTGTAGAAAGAGCAGTAGCCTGGGTCAAGGGCACGTTCCTCCAGAAATGTACCTTTGCTTCTGCCACACACCTCCAGGGGTGTTAACCCTGCTTATTGATATTAATATTTCTGCATGGGAGTTCCAAGGCCTCACAGATAATGTAAACGTTAACTCCAAAAGTCTGTGAGGGAGGGTTGTGGTTACAAATTCTCCTGGAAGCTCTCTTCCCCACACCCCACTCCTGCAGCCAAAACCAAGGTCCAGGCCGACGAGCTTCCTTGTTATCTTGACCAAGGCTGTGATTTCCTAGTCCACTTTTTCATTCAGGGTGCATCCTTTTGAAAGCCCAGGTTTGTGTTGGGGTATCAGTGCCCCCTCAGTATTTAGGGGGAGCCAAAGGCCTTGTCTCTGGGCCCAGTGAGTGTCTTAAAAGACACTGCTGGTGGGAATGTAAAATGGTGCCACCATTAGGGAAAACGGTATGAAGGTTCCTCAAAAAATTAAAAACAGAAATACAACAGAACCCAGTAATTCCACTTCTGGGTACTTACTCGAGAAAATAAAGACACTAATTCAAAAAGATGTATGCATTCCTATGTTTATCGTAGCATTATTTACAATAGCCAAGCTATGGAAGCAACCTAAATGGCCATAGGTAGATGAATACATAATGAAGATATGGCAGACACACACACTGAAATATTACTCAGCCATAAAAAAGAACGAAATCTTGCCATTTGCAACAACATGGAAGGATCTAGACAGTATTTTACTAAGTGAAGTAAGTCAGACAAAGACAAATACCATAGGATTTCACTCATAGGTGGACTCTAAAAACAAAACAAATGAGTGAAAAAACAAAGAGAAGCAGACTAACAAAGAGAACAAACTGATGGTGGTGGGGGGTTGGGCAAAAGAATAAAGGGGATAAATAGGTACAAACTTCCAGTTATAATATAGGTAAGTCACAGGGATGAAAAGTACAGCATAGGGAATATAGTCAATATAATAATAACTTTGTATGGTGACTTGGTGACTACACCTAACATGGTATTTTGTAATGTATATAAATGCTGAATCACTGTTGTACACCTGAAACTAATATAATGTTGTTTGTCAACTATTCTTCAATTTAATAGAAAGCCAAGCCCCTTGGTCACTAACATAGGTATGACCCACACCAGGGACCCTAAGCTCTCTTCCCAATTTTTTAACTGCTTCTTTGTTGTTGACTTTTGGGGATTTCCATTATTTTCTAGTTGGCTATGAATTTTTAAAGTATTTATAACATTTTACCCAAATTTATAAGTCTTTGGTTGTAGGAAGCTGCTCAAAGTATCTATCCTGCCATTTTTTTGAAATGGAAGTCGGCTGACCGTGTATTTCTCAGCGTTTGCCTTTCCCTCAGCACCCAATACGGCACCATACAGAGGCCGGGTGCTCAGACATGAATAATGGTTGTGTGAATGTCCATGCTATTCCCAAGAGACAACATATCGCTGCATGATAATGGATTTGTGTCCTAGTTTCAAACTGATGCCAAATTCATTCTCCTAAGGGAAGCAGCACAAGATAGGAGCATTTTAATGGGAAAAAGGGGTAGACATGGAGGATCAGCAAGATTCAAGAGGAGAGATGCTCAGGAAAGCCACAGCCAGGGCAGGTGGCTCAGTGGGCCCAGGGAAAGGGATGGGGTTGTCAGGATGCAGATCACTGTGATTCAAGGTCACCATGGCTCAAGAGAAGGCCTTCTGTCAATCCTGTCCTAATTTTTATAGATTTTTATATGGAGGGCGTTCCTTGCGTATCATCTTTTACTGGAAACGTCTCTAAAGATTTGATAAGATTTAGCAATGTGTGAACAGAAGTTAATCTCTCTTCTTTTTTTTTTAAGGACAAAGGGTCCTTTGGGGAAAATTAGGAAGAGAAAACAAACCCCAGCTTTTCCCTTCGAATTTTGGGAAAGAGGACAGACATATATTCACTCTGAATAAACATTTGTTAAATGCCTGCTAAGTGCTGGGCCGAGTACTAGATACGAGGCTGCAGCTATGAAAACAGCAGACGAGGAACATGCTCTCTGGAGCTCCCTGTTCAAGGAGCAGAGAAAGACGTTTTACAAACAACCACAGAAATAACTGTACAGGTAAAGATGGTTAGCGGTGTTAGGAATGAACATCCATTAAAGGATGCAGTGACAGGTTATAACCAGGGGCTGACATGGCTAGGGGATCCAGGTAGGTTTCTCTGAGGAGGTACTCTATGCTGAGACCTGAAAGGCGAGCCTGAGTAGTCAGGCCCAAGTCAGTTTTCCAGGAGGGAAGAGAGGGTGTGCAGTTCCTCATTAGGAACAAACTTATTTGCAGAAAACGCTGGTGCTTTTGCTTCATTATAATAAGAACTGACATTTGGTGGCATCTTGTGGTTTATTGAGTGTTCTCCTCGGGTGGGACAAACTGATATCATTCTTTGCACTTCAAGATGAAGGAACCAAGGCCCTGAGTTGTCCAGTTACCTTTCCAGGTCACCCATTTTAAAGAGAGACGGAGCTGGAGGCTGAGCTCTGGTTAAGTAGCTCATGCTGAAAAGGAAATTTTGAAATTTCCCAGAAACAAGTGGCTTTATTTCAGGCAGCAATCTGGCAGCTCATTTGATGCTCAACAGAAATAACGGTCTCTCAGAATAAATGGCATTTTGAGTAGGATAGAGGTGCAGGAGGAAGAGGTCCTGGCTGTAGATTTGACTATAAGTAATCATCATTAGTACACTTGCTTCATCAGGCCTGTAATAAGCTGCTTCTGGGCAGAGTGAACGAGGGTGCTGCTGAGGTGTGTGCAGGTTTCGCTGTCAGAAATTGAGTAATGCGGTGTGAGCGCCACAGCTATTGACAACAGAACAAATTTCTATGGAAATTACTCTTCATATTGAGTTACTACATCTTAATTGCCACTTTCTTTTTTAAAGATTGACTAAATCAAAGAACACCAACTCCTCTCATCATTCATAAAATTAAAGATGGAACAGCAAAAAAAGAACCAACCTAGTCAGTGAAAAACACTGTGCTATGCCTTTCCTTTCATTGCTAGAAATGTTTAAAATGTTTCATAAAAGGACCTACAGCAGAGTTCCTCACCTTTTTTGTTTATTATCACCCCCTGAGGAAAATGTTTTAATTTAACAAATATAAACCAATTAAGCTTAAATAAAGTTAAATTATACAATACGAAATGTAGAAGATGTAATTTAATTTCTTCCTAATGAGAGAAATTACATACTAAGGAATAAGATTTTTGTCAGATAGCGTTTGACATTGGAAGACCACAACCTAGGATATTTTTGTCTCCCAAGAACCAATTTTCACCTCTCCTGTTGAGAACACATGACCTAAAGGAGAAGCAAAAAGAAAACACCCTACATACACACAGAAATCACAGAGCTGCAATATGCTACGTCCTTAAAGGACTATACTAAACGGAGCTCAAATGGTCCTTGTGCAGGTTAATTTTATGCATCAACCTGGCTAGGCTATTTGGTCAAACACTACTCTAGATGTTGCTGTGAAAGTGTTTTTGTGATGTAATAATATTTACAAGCAGCCGACTTTAAGTAGATTACCCTCCTCCTTAATGTAGGTGGGTCTCACCCAATCAGTTGAGACCCTGAAGGACAAACACAGGTTTCCCTAAGTAGGAATTCTGCCTAAAGGCTGAAACGTGGAAATCCTGTGGAAGGGTCCAGTCTGCTGGCCTGCTCCAGAGACTTCTGCTTCACTAACCCCCACAGTTGCATGAACCACTTCCTTAAAATATATCTATTTCTCCCTCTCAGTGAGATACATATCCAAAATCATGTGTTTAAAAGGAAGAAAATAAAATTGACTCTCTTTCATGGAATCGCTATTCCACTATCACTTGACCCTCACAATGACTCTGTGAGGTGGGTATAATCACGCGCATTCCATGGATGAGAAAACTGAGACACAGAAAGTTTAAGTAAAACTTGCCCAAGGTCATGCAATGGAATTGACAGAACCAAAATTAAATCCTGCATTTCCTGACTTCAAAGCCTCCTGCTTTCCAGACAGCACTTATTTCCCCTCAGTGGATTTCCCATAGCTCTCTGATCACAAAGTAAATAGTTTCAGGTAAGCCTCAAAAAACACTGGGAACACAAAATGTTTCCCTGACAGAGTCCACAACTGCTCAGAGGAACAGGATTAGGGAACACTTGGTGATTCCTGTGGGATGTGTTTGACTTGCATATTGACCTAATCCTCATAACAAACTTAGAAAGCAGACTCTATTAACTGTTCACTTTTTATAAATTAAGAGGCTCTGGGAGTAAGTTGTCTTGCCAGTGGGTTTCAGCCCCGGGCAAGTTTGCTATAGATTCAATGTGACCAAAGAAAATGACAGCAAAACGTTCTTGGGGTGAAAGGGTTATACCCAACTTTATTTCCAGGTGGCAGGTCAGTCACTAAAATCCTGTTCACTCAGAGCGAGTCTGTGTGCAGCAAGCCAGTCTCTGCCTCTGGGTCCCTCTGCACAGTCGTCCCACACAGCCGTCCTCTGGGCCTCTCTGCCTGCACAGTGATCCCTCACAGCCGGTCCTCTGGGCCTCTGTCCTCGGCGCTGCCACCACTCCAGCCTCTGCTCTGCTCTCCTGCAGCCTTGCAGCCATACCACCGTGTCACACACAGAGCAGTGGGCGGAGCTCTTTATATAGAGTCAACAGCCATTGTACTGCCCACAGGTGTGCAGTGAGCCAATCAACCAGGGCCAGGTTAGAATCCTGGCCACAGGAACTCTCATTTTATCCACACTCCACCCATCCAGGATCCTCTCCTCTCAATCTATGTGCCCTCAGTCCTCTGCAATGGTCCCTGTGCAAGGAAGCTCGAACATTGTTCTCCAGCCTCTCCAGCAAAAAGTCTTGCAGACACACAGGCTGGACTTGTGGCTCTGTCTCTGACCTCTGCCTCTTTGGTGTTAATGGCTTGAACTGCTGCTCTGGTTTCAGTTGTTGCCATAGCTCCAGTAAGATCCTATTTGGATTCCCACCTAATTTCCTTCCATTTGCTCCTGCCCGTATTAAATCAACCCACATTTGGGTCCTTGTAACCTTCATGGGGCCCTTTAAATTCTTCTTGTGAATAGCAGACCTTATTTCTTTCCGTGTTCTCATTGCTTCAGCCTCTCCTGAGTCTGCTACTGTACGTGTCACCTCACTTATGGGATGCCCCAAGTGAGGGGAAAGAATGGCCACTAGAGACCCAAAGATGGATGTGGAAGCCCTTTGAAGCATATTTCTCATCCCAGTAATGAAAGTCTCTTCATCTGAGCCATGATTCTCTGGACTATAGATGGGATTTCTTATGCCTAGTTCCCGTAACACCTGTTGGAGCTCAGCATACGTCTGCCATCTAGCAGGAGAGGATGGCAGATCACCATGATTGGGCCACACAGCACGAAGTACAGCCATAAGCCAATTGAGGAGGGAGTGACTTCCTGGGGTCTAATTTGCACTTTGTAACCGCTGCCTCAAGGCAGGCTGTGCTGTCAGGGAAGAGAGCTTTCCCATCTCTGATCCCAACAGAACAATTCCATCCACCCCTAAGTCCCACAGCCACCAGCTCAACCTGAGTGTAAGGGCGGAGCATAGAGGGCTCCACCACCTGGGGAGGGCGCTGCTGGGTCTTTATTTTCTTTACGACCACGGGGCATGCTTTCAGCACAGGAGGGGCCAGTGCCTCTGGCACCACCCCTTCATCCTTCCCCAGCTCCTGCATTTCTGGGGCTGATGGCACCTTTCTCTCCCCTCCCCCGAGTGCCTCCTCTGCTACTGTGCCTCGCAACAATGCCAGCTCAGTCTTCAGCAGCTCTCTTACCTTCACCTCAATGCTTCCCAGGTGACGTTCTCGTGCCACCTCTGCCTGTGCTTCCCTCAGGAGTTTGTCTTTTTCCTTGATGGCCTCTTCCTCCTTCAGAACACCTGGCAGCACTGCCGTCTCGTCTCCAATGGCTCCTTGCTGCCAGCGCTCTCGTGCCGCCTCTTGCACCAAAGCCATCTCCCTCCTCAGGGAATCCACAGAAGTTTGCACCTCACGTTCTCGTGCTGCCATTTCTTGGGTCTCTTCTGTAGACCTTTTTAATACTGTGAGAAGCAGCCAACCCACAGTCCCTGCTGCCTCACGGGCACTCTGCTTCTCAAAGGATCTGCTTACTATACCAAGGGCCACCCCTAGAGCCTCAGGTGTCACCCCCACTTGCCTCCAGTCCTGGGGTCAGGCGCAGTCCTCCAGGAGGCAAGCCACCTCAGACCACAAACCCACTGGGGGACGATCCACTGTTTCCCCGTTCACAGGAGCAGCCCACTGAAGCACCCCTCCCATAAGCACAGCTTGTCTTTTTCCTTGGTCAACAATGAACCCTGCCAACTTTCGCCAATTGTCTTGCCAATGGGTTTCAGCCCTGGGCAAGTTTGCTATAGATTCAATGTGACCAAAGAAATTGACAGCAAAACGTTCTTGGGGTGAAAGGGTTATACCCAACTTTATTTCCAGGTGGCAGGTCAGTCACTAAAATCCTGTTCACTCACAGTGAGTCTGTATTCAGCGAGCCAGTCTCTGCCTCTGGGCCTCTGCACAGTCATCCCAGCACAGCTGTCCTCTGGGCCTCTGTCCTCGGCGCTGCCACCAGTCTAGCCTCTGCTCTGCTCTCCTGCAGCCTTGCAGCCATACCACCATGTCACGTGCAGAGCCCTGGGTGGAACTCTTTATATAGAGTCAACAGCCATGTATTGCCCACAGGTGTGCAGTGAGCCAATCAACCAGGGCCAGGGGAGAATCCTGGCCACAGGAACTCTCATTTTACCCACAAAGTGCTCCCAGATTTTAAGTAGTGGAGCTGTGACTCCTACCTGTCCCGGTTCCCTCCGGGGCCCAGCTGTAACCACTGCAGTAGAGAGCCTTCTCTGAAGATGTCCACAGGATCTGGGCAGAGTTTGTCCTTGGGACCGTATCAGCTCCCTTTTCCCTCTCCCCTCCCTTGCTCGCTTTTCCCAACTCCCCTGTTCCTATTCCCCACTGCAAAACTTGTCCTTCTTCAGTCAGGGTGGGGAAGCCACCTGATAAACAGCTATTACTATTGGTTTGGGATTCCCAGTATTTGCCTCTCAACAAAGGGCACCTGGAAACACAAAACCTTAACTGGCAAGGCTAAATGGCAGATTCAGCTGGGGAGGAATTTCAGCAGATGGGGAGGTGTTTGGGGGCCTACTTAGGGTACTGACAAGAAGTTGATGGCCCCCTCAGGTGGGGATCAGAGGAGAAGTGGCACAAGTCCAGAGGTGTGAGCAGAGTTAAGAGAAGCCAGTATGGGGTGGTGTCCCACCCTGGGGCTCTATCAGCCAGGAGCCATTACCACTGTAGCTCTGAAGAGTCAAGGAGGGAATGGTCACACGAACCCGTAAGAGTTGCTGAAGATTTGGAGAGGCATCCTCGCAGGAGCTGTGGCTTCCATAGAGACCCCAAGTCAGTCTCTGACCACCCAACAGAGAGAACCGAGGAAAGAAATAGTCCTTCCTGTCTTTTTCTTGCCCTCTCTGCTTGTATGAATGCTTCCCACTGGCCTCACCCAAATTGAAGCCAGAGGGTAAGGGCAGTCCACAGAGACAGAATCCCAGGACACAGCCAAGTGGGGCCTGGAGGGCAGTGTCCCTCTGTGGCAGGTGGACACAGGGCCAGTTTCATAAATGAAGCACACAGGACACCTCAGTGTTCACCAAGTGGCTGATGAAACAGCAACAAAGGGCACAAACCATTGTGCGAGACTGCCTGCCACTTCCTACCTTGGTGGCCTGGACAAGTTACTTAACCTTTTTGTATCTCACTTTCCTCATCATGAAATAAGGATAAGAATATCTCCCCAGGGGTGGTTGTGAGGATTAACTGAGTTATAGCACTTGAACAAAGTTGACCTCCATTAGTACCATCTTTATCAAACGCTAGGTCCACAGTCAGATGGAAGAAGCAATGCACCCCTAGGGTCCTCACATGCTGGAGGGAAACAGAAACCGCAGCCCTCCCAGTACAAGTTGGGGTGAGCTCTCAGCAGGAGGGGCTAACTGCCCCTGAGGTGGGTCAAGTAGGGCTTTGCAGATGAGGAACCCTGAACAAGTCCTTGTAGAAGAATTGACTTTAAGAAGGTCCTGCTTACTAACAGAGCCTGAACTCCTGTCCAGTGAACATCAGTTGACAGTCTCAGGCCTTTAACGAAGGAAGGAAGGAAGTCCAATTGGAGATTAAAGAGGTTAGAGGATTTGTACATAGTCATAGGACAAGAAATCAACCTCCCTTGAAATCAGGAAATGACCAAGCAGTGCAACAAGAATCCAGTAGGTGGCGTATACAGGCCACTCATTTGGAGGGACTTCCTTTCATCCATTGTCTTTTGTGAGATTTTGGACATTTTTTCTTTCCTTCTAACTTCCTTATTTAAGTATAGAACCAGAAAAATCCTTATTGAAAGACCCATTGAACAATTCAAATGCATTATTATTATTTTCTTATCCTCTCCCCCCCAGGTTTATTGGTCAAAATTCATGGTTTCCAGAGATTTCTATTTATATCAACCATCCATTTTACCAAATATTCTGTCCATTTTACCAATATAGTGATAAGAAATTTTATATGTTCTTTATTTAATGAGGTTAGTTTTTTAAAAAAATCAAAACAAAAATTACTTACAATTGATACAATAACTAAGCACTTTCCAGAAAGCTGAATGCAAATATGAGACCATGGTATTTACAGAAAGGTTAATTTATGTTGAGGTGAAGCTTTGAATCCAAGACAAAAAAACTAGAATATTCTTGAATGTTTTAATGTGATAAGGTTCTCTTTTAAATTAAATCTAAACTTTCTAAAAGCAGAGGCAAATGTTCTTATTTTCTTTGGGAATCTATGGAATTGGTTTACTAAGGAAACAAATTATGATTTTATCATAGTTTGGAATATATACAATAGGACTGTCCTTTTTATGTTCATATGGGGATTCTGGAAGGCAAATAATTTCTTTCTTTTTTCATTATAAATTAGAATAACAGAGAGATTCAAGATGGCGGTGTGGGAGGTGAGACAGGGAACTCCTGCCAAAACCACAGATAGTGTGAAAATATAGTTAATACAACTAACCCTAAAACAGAAACAGTAAAGAAGGCTGCACCAGACTGCATACAGACCTCACGAACAGAGCAGACCTCAGGAAACAGGGTAATATACAAAAGCCTTGATCTGGTGCGACCCGAGCCCTTCCCCCACCCCAGCTCACCGGCAGGAGGAAGAGAAATGGAGCAGGGAGGGGTGGAAGCCTGGGACTGCTGAACACCTAGCCCTGGAGATCTGTTTTGTGGGCAGAAACCTACATTGTGTGGTGCCCTGGAGGATGGGGAGCTGGGATAGATGGAGCGCTTGAGAACAATTCCAGCCATTTGTGGAAGACAGGATCCACACCTGGCCGCTCTGGGACAAGGGAAAGGCAGGCGGTCTGACAGGCTTCCCAGCAGTGAGAAGGCTGCTGAAGGGGCAGGGTTTACACGGAGCTTGCTGCGTGAGAGAAGGAATAGGGAGACAAGGTTGCCTGGGCATGCTCTGCCCAGCAGATTGGGAACTTTGGGGAGCTTCAGGCACTCCACCCCCTGGCTAACTACTCAGCTCCGAGGCCCCCCACTGTGACACGCAGACTGCCGAGACTTCCTCCTAGATTGCTGGCACCAGCATGCAAACCAGCAGTCATTGCTCGGGAATCAAGCCAGCCAGAGGGAGGCCCCCCTACAACAGCAAGAGACGCCAAGCACAGAGGCTTACACCTGTGTTCTCAGCCTACTGGCTCTGATACTGGAGACAGGCAGGGCAGACGTGAATCAGGAAACAGATCTTACCTCCCCCCAGGCACCAGCTCCACTCCCCTACGACCCCCAGCCTCACTCTAGGGGCTGAGCAGCTCCAGACACTGGAGTTCCTGGGCAATAGAGGGCACCACACAGAAATATGAAATGTCAAAAGAACATGGTACAGACCAAAATCTCACAAACCCCAGAAAAGCACCAAATGAAACTGAATTCACCAATCTTCCTGAAAGAGAGTTCAAAATAAAAATCATAAACATGCTTATGGAGGTACAGAAAATATTCAAGAACTCAGGAACGAATTTAAGATGGAGATTCAATCATTAAGAAATTCCATATATGAAATGAAACATACAATGGAAGGATTTAAAAGCAGATTAGATGTAGTAGAAGAGATGGTAAATGGAAAAGAAGTTAGAGAAGAGGAATACAAAGAAGCTGAGGCACAGAGAGAAAAAACAATCTCTAAGAATAAAAGAATATTGAGAGAACTGTGTGATCAATCCAAACGGAACAATATTTGCATAATAGGGGTGCCAGAAGAAGAGAGAGAAAAAGGGATAGAAAGTGTCATTGAGGAGGTAATTGCTGAAAATATCCCCAATCTGGGGAAGGAGATAGTCTCTCAAGCCATGCAGATGCACAGATCTTCCAACACAAGGGACCCAAGGAAGACAACATCAAGACATATAATAATTAAAATGGCAAAGATAAGGATAAAGACAGACTTTTAAAAGCAGCTAGAGAGAGAAAAAACATCACATACAAAGGAAAACCCATCAGGCTATCATCAGATTTCTCAACAGAAACCTTACAGGCCAGAAGGGAGTGGCATGATATATTTAATGCAATGAAGCAGAAGGGCCTCAAACCAAGAATACTCTACCTGGTAAGGTTATCATTTAAATTTGAAGGAGAGATTAAACAATTTTCAGATAAGCAAAAGCTGAGAGAATTTACCTCCCACAAACCACCTCTACAGTGCATTTTGGAGGGACTCCTATAGATGGAAGTATTCCTAAGACTAAATAGTTGTCACCCAAGGGCTAGACAAAGTACAGAATATGATGCATAACATACAAAGAATGGAGGAGGAAGAAAAGGAGGAAAAAAAAAAGAACCCTTAGGCTGTGTTTGTAATAGCATATGAAGTGAGTTAAATTAGACTGTTAGATAGTAAGGGAATTACCCTTGAACCTTTGGTAACCACAAATTTAAAGCCTGCAATGGCAATAAGTACATGCCTATTGATAATCACCCTACATGTAAATGGTCTGAATGCACGAATCAAAAGACACAGAGTTACTAAAAGGATAAAAAACAAGACCCATCTATATGCTGCCTACAAGAGACTCACTTCAAACCCAAAGACATACACAGATGGAAAGTAAAGGAATGGAAAAAGATACTTCAAGCAAGTAATAGGGAGAAAAAAGCAAGAATTGCAGTATTTCTATCAGACAAAATAGGCTTCAAAACAAAAAAAGTCACAAGAAACAAAGAAGGACATTACATAAGGAAAAAGGGGTCAGTCCAACAAGAGGATATAACCATTTTAAATATCTATGCACCCAACACAGGATCACCTACATATGTGAAACAAATACTAACAGAATGAAAGGGGGAAATAGACTGCAATGCATTCATTTTGGGAGACGTTAACACACCACTCACTCCAAAGGACAGATCAACCAGACAGAAAATAAATAAAGACACAAAGGTGCTGAACAACGTATTAGAACAGATGGACTAACAGACATCTACAGAACACTCCATCCAAAAGCAACAGGATACACATTCTTCTCAAGTGCACATGGAACATTTTCAAGAATATATCATATACTAGGCCACAAAAAGAGCCTCGGTAAATTCAAAAAGATTGAAATTGTACAAACCACCTTCTCAGATCACTAAAGGTATGAAACTAGAAATAAATTACTCAAAGAAAATGAAAAAGTTCCCAAAAACATCATGGCTTAACAACATGCTCCTAAATAACCAATGGATCAATGACAAAATAAAAACAGAAATCAAGCAATATATGGAGACACATGACAACAATAATTCAACACCACAAAATCTGTGGGACACAGCAAAGGCCATGCTAAGAGGGAAATATACTGCAATATAGGCCTACCTCAGGAAAGAAGAACAATCCCAAATGAACAGTCTAAACTCACAATTAATGAAACTAGAAAAGGAAGAACAAATGAGGCCCAAAGTCAGTAGAAGGAGGGACTTAATAATATTAAAGCAGAAATAAATAAAATTGAGAAGAATAAAACAATGGAAAGAATCAATGAAAGCAGGAGCTGGTTCTTTGAGAAAATAAACAAAATAGATAAACCCCTAGCCAGACATATCAAGAAAAAAAGAGTCTACACACATAAACAGAATCAGAAATGAGAAAGAAAAATCACTACGGACACAACAGAAATACAAAGAATAATGAGAGAATACTATGAAAAATTATATGGTAACAAACTGGATAACCTAGAAGAAATGGACAACTTTCTAGAAAAATACAAACTACCAAGGCTGACCCAGGAAGAAACAGAAAGTCTGAATAGACCAATTACAAGCAAAGAATTTGAATTGGTAATCAAAAAACTAGCTAAGAACAAAACCCCTGCACTAAGATGGTTTCACTGCTGAATTTTATCAAACATTTAGTGAAGACCTAATACCCATCCTCCTTAAAGTTTTCCAAAAAGTAGAAGAGGAGGGAATACTCCCAAACTCTCTACAAGGCCAACATCACTCTAATACCAAAACCAGGCAAAGACACCACAAAAAAAGAAAATTACAGACCAATATCCCTGATGAACATAGATGAAAAATTACTCAACAAAATATTAGCAAACCAAATTCAAAAATACATCAAAAAGATCATCCATCATGATCAAGTGGGATTCATCCCAGGGATGCAAGGATGGTACAACATTCGAAAAATCCATCAACATTATCCACCACGTCAACAAAAAGAAGGACAAAACCACAAGATCATCTTCATAGATGCTGAAAAAGCATTCAACAAAATTCAACATCCATTCGTGGCAAAAACTCTCGACAAAATGGGTATAGAGGGCAAGTACCTCAACATTAATAAAGTCCATATATGACAAACCCACAGCCAACATTATACTTAACAGCGAGAAGCTGAAAGCTTTTCCTTTAAGATCGGGAACAAGACAAGGATGCCCACTCTCCCCACTTTTATTCAACATAGTTCTAGATGTCCTAGCCATGGCAATCAGACAACACAAAGAAATAAAAGGCATCCAGATTGGTAAGGAAGAAGTCAAACTGTCCCTGTTTTCAGATGACATGATAGTGTACATAAAAAAACCTAAAGAATCCACTCCAAAACTACTAGATCTAATATCTGAATTCAGTAAAGTTGTGGGATATGAAATTAATACACAGAAATCTGTTGCCTTTCTATACACCAACAGTGAACTAGCAGACAGAGAAATCAGGAAAACAATTCCATTCACAATTGCATCCAAAAGAATAAAATACCTAGGAATAAACCTAACCATGGAAGTGAAAGACTTATACTCTGAAAGCTACAAGACACTCATGAGAGAAATTAAAGAAGCTACCAATAAATGGAAACACATCCCATGCTCATGGATTGGAAGAATAAATATTGTCAAAATGGCTATACTACCTAAAGCAATCTACAGATTCAACACAATCCCTATCAAAATACCAACAGCTTTCTTCAATGAACTGGAACAAATAGTTCTAAAATTCACTTGGAACCACAAAAGACCCTGAATAGCCAAAGCAATCCTGACAAGGAGGAATAAAATGGGAAATTACGCTCCCTGACTTCAAGCTCTACTACAAAGGCACGGTAATCAAGACAATTTGGTACTGGCACAAGAACAGACCCATAGACCAATGGAACAGACTAGAGACCACAGATATAAACCCCAGTATATATGGTCAATTAATATACGATAAAGGAGCCATGGATATACAGTGGGGAAATGACAGCCTCTTCAACAGCTGGTGTTGGCAAAACTGTACAGCTACATGTAAGAGAATGAAACTGGATTATTGTCTAACCCCATACACAAAAGTAAACTCAAAATGGATCAAAGATCTGAATGTAAGTCATGAAACCATAAAACTCTTAGAAAAAAACATAGGCAAAAATCTCTTGGACATAAACATGAGCAACTTCTTCATGAGCATATCTCCCCAGGCAAGGGAAACAAAAGCAAAAATGAACAAGTGGGACTATATGAAACTAAAAAGCTTCTGTACAGCAAATGACACCATCAATAGAACAAAAAAGGATCTTACAGTATGGGAGAATTCATTCATAAATGACATATCTGATAAGGGGTTGACATCCAAATTATATAAAGAGCTCACGCACCTCAACAAACAAAAATCAAATAAGCCAATTAAAAAATGGGAAGAGGAGCTAAACAGACACTTCTCCAAAGAAGAAATTCAGATGGCAAACAGGCACATGAAAAGATGCTCCATATCGCTAATCAGAGAAATGCAGATTAAAACCAGAATGAGATATCACTTCACACCAGTTAGGATGGCCACCATCCAAAAGACAAACAACAACAAATGTTGGCGAGGATGTGAAGAAAGGGGAACCCTCCTACACTGCTGGTGGGAATGGAAATTAGTTCAACCATTGTGGAAAGCGGTATGAAGGTTCCTCAAAAACTCAAAATAGAAATACCATTTGACCCAGGAATTCCACTCCTAGGAATTTACCCTCAGATTGCAGCAGCCCAATTTGAAAAAGACAGATGCACCCCTATGTTTATTGCAGCACTATTTACAATAGCCAAGAAATGGAAGCAACCTGAGTGTCCATCAGTAGATGAATGGATAAAGAAGATGTGGTATATACACAATGGAATATTATTCAGCCATAAGAAGAAATCAAATCCTACCATTTTCAACAACATGGATGGAGCTAGAGGTATTATGCTCAGTGAAATAAGCCAGGTGGAGAAAGATAAGTATCAAATGATTTCACTCATCTGTGGAGTATAAGAACAAAGGAAAAACTGAAGGAACAAAACAGAAGCAGACTCACAGAACCCAAGAATGGACTAACAGTTACCAAAGGGAGAGGGACTGGGGTGGATGGGTGGGAAGGGAGGGATAAGGGGGAAAAAGGGGTATTATGATTAGCAGGCGTAATGTAGTTTGGGGGGGGTGGATATGGGGAAGGCAGTATAACCCAGAGAAGAGAAGTAGTGATTCTATAGCATCTTACTATGCTGATGGACAGTGACTGCAATGGGGTATGTGGTGGGGACTTGATAATAGGGGAAGTCTAGTAACCATAATATTGCTCATGTAATTGTACATTAATAATAGCAAAATAATAAAATATTCATTTAAAAAATGGAATAATAGAAAACATATGAAATAAGTAGAAGAAGGGGGAAAAAATCACCCTTAACCCCAGCACTTTTGTAGAAAGTGCTGGCAATTTGATGTATTGCCTTCCTTTTATGCATATTTTCATTCATTCATAGAACAAAATAGTGCCTAACTAACTTCTATTCTGGGACCTGGGGATCCAGTAATAATAAGTTCATCTCCTGGTATCACTGAATAAAGAAGAAAAATAATGAATAAGCAAAATAAGGATAACTTCAGCCCTTCACAAGCACTAAGGAGAAAATCCAACAGTGATAAGACATGAAGTCTCTTGTTTAGATCATATGCTTAGGGAAAGCCTGACAAAGAGGTGATGCTGAGACATGACTTGAATCATCAGAAAGAAGGAAAAGAGCATTCCAGGCAAATAGAAGAGCATGTGCAAAGGCCCTGTGGTAAAAACAAGCAGGGTGTGTGTGAGGAACCAAAAGAGGTGCTGGGTGGTTCTAGCACAGTGGGGGCCCAGGAGACAGAAGAGAGATGTGGTCAGGGAGCCAGCCAGTGGACCAGAGCATGCAGGCCTGGGCAAGAGTTCATCTGTCAATCACTGTATATTCTGTTAATCATTGTACATACATTTTATTCTGTTAATCATTATATATACATTTGTAAGAACACATTTATCATCTTGATTTTTCCCCACATTATAAATATACTTTTCCTAAAGTCATTATATAGACTATAGAACCATCATTTAAAACCAACACACGAAATCCCATCAAGTAGAACTTTAATAAGTTACTTAACTATTTTCCCTATGAAAGGTATGGCTTCTTAACAAATATCCTCAGGTATCAATATGTATTTCTTGTAATTTGTACTTATTTTAAACAAGTTGCTTGATAGTTATTGGTTCTAGTTATCGCTGAATTAGTTGAGATAGACCCTCCTGCTTTTAAGGAAGTTCATTTGTGGACAGTATACAGTTGGAGGATTTGTCTTGTTTACCTTTTAGTGAGTAAAGGTGAAGCAAAGTTAGACAATTCTGTCATTTTAAGACCAAGCATAGTGATGAGAGAGCAAAGCAAGAAACTCATAGGGATATAGTCTTTCAGTTTTTCCCTATCTCGGATTATATTTATTCATAGAAGGCTGAGATCAGGAGCACTACTGTCATAGAGGCAGAAGAATGACATCCTGATGTAGTGAGCTTGGATCTGTGCTTCTGTACTCAGCATTGAAACCAAGGAAATCCAGCATTGCTTTGCTCAGAAATAGAAGGAAAGAATCACTTTGCCCACGTCAGAATGCCTAGTACTTAAAGATAAAGATAAGGAATGGCAAGTGTTGGTGAGGATGTGGAGAAAAGGAACCCACATGTACTATTGGTGGGAATGTAAAATGGTGCATCTGCTATAGAAAATGGAATGGAGGTTCCTCAAAAAATTACAAATAAAAGTACCACACAACCTGGTAATACCACTTCTGAGTACTCACCTGGAGAAAACAAATCACTAATTCCAAAAGATATATGCATCTCTTTGGTTATTGCAGCATTATTTGCAAGAGCCAAGATATGGAGGCAACCTAAGTGGCCATCCATAGATGAATGGATAAAGAAGATGTGACGCATATATACAATGGAATATTATTCAACCACACACACACAAAAATCTTGCCGTCTGCAATGACAGGGATGGACCTCAAGGGTATTATGCTAAGTGAAATAAGTCAGAGAGACAGATAGCATATGATTTCACATATATGTGGAATCTAAAAATAATAAAACAAGTGAACAAATAAAAAAACAGAAATAGGTTCATAAATATGGAGAACAAACTGGTGGTTGTCATAGGAGAGAGTGGTGGGGGATGGACAAAATAGGTGAGATCTCTCTCTCTCTCTCTCTCTCTATATATATATACTTATTTATATATAAAATAAATAAGTAACAAGAATGAAAAGTACAGCATGGGGAGTACAGTCAATAATACTGTAATTTGTATGGTGACAGGTGGTAACTACATCTGTCACGGTGAGCATTTTATAATGTATATATAGATAGAGTCAAATGACTATGATGTACATCTGAGACCCATATAATATTGTATATCAACTATGCTTCAATTAAATATATAGATTTATATATATATTATATGTTATATTTATTTATATATACCTTATATATTTTTTATATATGTAAAATAGAAGTCAATAGTAAAGAGTAGTTTGCCCATGTTCTGTTAAGTGATTAAAATAATGCTGATACAGATCCTGGTATTTTCATGGTCCTCTGAACATGATTGTTTTAGAAACAGTTTTATCAGGGAGCTTACTTTGTGACCTGGAAGAAAGAATGTGGTTTTCAGCAATAGAATACATAAGTATTTGCTCACTGTGAGAGAGCTGACCCGTCTTCAGAAGTGACCTGTGTATTAATTATTAGCTTTAATTTAGTTGTTATTTCTGACCATGGTCACCTCCTAGGGCTGCTTAACCAACAGGAAGCTGTGCCAAAGAGCCTAGGAGAGTGAGGTATCCATCATGGGGGCCAGAATCCTTTGAATACTTAGGATCATGGGCAGAATAATTGTATGCATGGCACCTGCAGGAGCCGGTCAGCTTGCCTTAGCAGCTACATAGCTCCTGTTGTAGAATTTTTGGAAATGCCTTTATGATCCGATCATCAGTTCATTGTAAAACTGTATTTTTCATTTTATTGTGAATATAAATGATAAATTCTCCTCTGTGCTGTTTGGGCTTAGATCTCTAACACTGGAAAAGATTTTAAAGCTTATCCCAAACTCCTCATTCTTATAGATAAGAAAACAGAATCCAGAGAGATAAAGGACTCACTCAAGGTCACCCACCTAGTTAATATTTAGACTTTCTTTTCCTTTTAACAAATCCAGCATTATTTTTTCCTTTATTTTTAAATTAACTTACACATTTTGTTGAACAAAAGCCACGATCATAATGGCAGATTTCAGTGAGCCACACAACCTTTTTTCCCTAAAATAAAGCAAAGACATCTGTTATGAGTTAAACTGTGACCCTCAAGAGTTCATGTGTTGAGTTCCTAACACCCAGTGCCTCTGAATGTGGTCTTCTCACAAAGTGGGGACCCTGAGGTGTAGTTAGTTCCGATGAGGTGACACTGGAGTAGTGGGGTGGACCCTAACCCAGTGTGACTGCCATCCTAGTCAAAAGGGAAAATTTGGATACAGACATGTACACAGGGAGAATGCCATGTGAAGATGAAAAGAGAGATCAGAGTGATGTGTCCACAAGCCAGGAGCAGTGAGGATTGTCAGCGAAACTCCAGAAGCCTGGGGGAGACCCCTCCTCAGCCCCAGAAGGAAGGACCCTGCCTCCGTGTGTCCTCTCTCAGTCTTGGACTTCCAGCCTACACAACTGTGAGACAGCGTGTTTCTGTTGTTTAAGCCCCCACTTTGTGGTGCTGTGTATGCAGCCCAGCAAACTAATACTATACCTGTGCCTGCTGGTTATGTAATAAACTAAGGAGTCCAAAAATAATGGGACTGCGCCTTGGGAAAATGTATAACAATTTTCCTTAAGCCCACAAACAGCATAATATTAATATGAAACTGGTATGTGGCTGTGGACCTGAGTGCCACAAATTGCCAAAAAACAAATTATTAAAGTTTCCTAAAATCCAACTATAAAAGCCTATGGGGCTTCTGGAAACCCCCGGTTGTCTAGCCTGTCCAACCAGGGTGTGTTACAGACAAATGGTGGGTGTGTTACAGATAAATGGTGCTGCCACATATAATGCTGCTGGAGGAAGCTAAGGCCTGAATGTAAGCATCCTGGTGACTTTGTATTTCTGTGGGTTTTTCACGTTCTTAAACTTGATTCCTGTGTAGCACAGTACAGGATAATGACTTTAAATTTTGTTCCTTTTTCCTCTTGAGAGCTATTCCTTCGTGTTATGGGAAAAGTCATATTCCTGTTCAGTTTTAAATCATTCCTCCTAAGTTGTCATTCCCATTAGCTGTCCTCAGCATGTCACTGCTCAGCCGTGTGCAGTGACATTACAGAGGGAGCTGAGAGGTGGCCAGCAAGGGGGGCAGTTATCTCCTCTCTAGTCCACTCACAACGAGGAGGAGGACAGATAGATTGAAGGAGCAGATATAACCACCCTTCTCCTCCCAAAGTACCATAAGGAGGTGACGCTTGGCTCATGTGACACAATCTCTCTTATGAGGACTCAACATGAAAGTACAAAGTCTCAGCACAAAATCAAGTACAGTATAACCTTTCAAAGCCTGTGCCCTATTACAGACTATTTACCTGAGTTGGCAGGTAAAATTATGGCCTCAAGACAAAAACACGAGGGCAGCAAATGAAAGAAGTAGCGCCCTGTTAAAATTAGACTTGTCAGTCAAAGAGGGACACGCCCGCCTGTTGGGGCTGTGTGGCACCTTCACAGGCCTCCGGCCAAGGACACCGAGGTGGCGGGAGAGGAGGGATTCTCACCCCGGTTCAGCCGGGCCCTCCGCGTTCTGCCCCGCCTGCAGCCGGGGAAGGGCCGGAGCTCCTACGGAGCATGCTTAGGAAATCCCCAGGGCCCTTTCCTCACCTTTGGTGTTTTGTTGTTGATTTTTTTCTTGCTTGGCCCCGACAATGATTTGGCTATCTGACCGCCTCGGGTTTCGGCCCCTGGAATACCTTTGCTTTTCAGCGAACAGGGAAATTACCAAGAATTACAAAAAGGCGAGTCAGAACCATGACATTTAGAAAACAACCATAGCACTCTGCCTCGAATGGCCTTCGAAGGGGGAAAAATAATTGAATCAGTGACTCTGAATACAGAGCCGCTTTGCATGACTCATTAAACTGCCATTTTCAACACTTTTCGCCTCCTGCTGTAAGAATGATAGAATCCTTTAACAGTCTATACATTTAAATTCTTTTATATCTGAGAGGGCTCGCGGTACACGTGCCTTCAGACCTGAGCACAAACATCAATTGAAATACAAGACAGTCATAATAGAGCTAAATTTGATAAACCATTCAAGCGTGACCGAGGCAGCCCAACCTCTTAAATCAGGATGCACAATTAATCACTACTCTTTTATTTATTATCGTTAATCCTTCATTGGATACAGCTGACTTGCTACTTCTTGGGATAAGGCCACAGCATAGGCGGGAATGAATAATTTTTAAATTATGAAGCAATTTCTTGGTTAAAAACCTGGGCTCAGACAATGTAAATTCTCATCACTTCCTTGTCCCAGCACGGGCACCCTCTTAAGTGGGGAAGGGCACCCATTTTTCCTTCCTTCTACCTATGGTAGACAAAAAGTCTGGCACGTCTAGTTCTTGGAGGCCACTGATGTTTCTCTTGCCCTCACAGAGGAATTGGCATAATCCCCTGAGACTCCTTGACAACTTAGAGCCTCATTAAAGACCCACGTTACATTAAAAATTGCAAAACTCTCTCCTGGGTGACCTGGCCTTTTCTACAGCCCTCTTCCACACTGCCTGCGACTTGCTTTATTCATTCCTGTTCATTTGATCAAGGTCTGTGCCTCTCAAGAGACAAGAATTTTTCACTTTGAACAGTCTGGTTTTGAGCTGAGCTGGCCTAGTGAATCACCAGGGTTTGATTTTAGGAGCAACAGGAAACCGTTTCCTTCGTGTTTAACAACTTCCTCCCTCCATTGTCTTGATGTTGCAAAAATTCTACCCTTAGGGATTTCATCCTTTGTCTTTGTTCCCTGGGAAAACATATATTCTCATGGGAAGTATGACATGTTAAGCATTAACAGTGTTTTGTAGTTGAGCCTGAGTAAGTTCATAGGATCTGATCTTGAGAGGAAGCCAAGTAAGGGAGAGAGGAGAGAAGAGAGTACATTGAAGGCGCAGTGGTGAGGGAAGGGTCACACACACGAGGCAGACCCAGAGAACAGACAGCCAGCTCTTAAACCCTTTTATTTGAGGTAGCATTGGCCCTAATGTTGGGGGAAAAAGATTATATATATATATATGAAAGTATCTGGGTGTGTGTGTGTGTGTGTGTGTGTGTGTGTATATATATATGAGATACTTATAAATGAAAAAACTATTCCTGATTATAAGTTATTAATGCTTATTATAGACAGTCATAAGATATGTAAAAACATAAAAATGCTCACAACCTTACAGTCTAGACATAATGTTTTGTGTCAGTTTTATGTAATTAACATATTTTATGTGAAGTTATTTTTCATTTTCTTTCTCAATGAGCATTTCTCACATGATTTTTCATGGCTACCTATTATTCCATTATTTATTTAACTAGTTCCCTATCAGTCTTTGCCATTACCAATGGTAACAGCCAACATTTGCAAAGTTTTCCAGGTCTTTTTCTAAATGGCTTACATGGCTTAATTCACTGTATCCTCACAAGAGCCCAGTGAGGCAATGCAAGTATGATTTGCATGTTGGAGATGAGGGAAGAGGCTCTGAGAGGTGTCTTATCCACAGTCACAAGCCAGTAAAGAATGGATCTAGGATTCAAACCCTGGTGCTTGAGCTCCAGGGTCTGGGCTCTTAATATCTGCAAAAATCTGATTTCCTTGACCTATAGATTGCCTAGGAGCAGCATCTCCAGATCAAAGTTTCAACAGCATTTCTAAGGCTCATGAAACATTGCTGTATTGCTTTTTGCAAAAGTCACTTTTGGCAATGAATCTCTGCTTCTGTTCCTTCCTTGATGTTTAAAAACAAAAAGAGAAAGCAAAAACACCTGTGTTACTGTAGCTGAATGGCTCTATTTACATTTTGCCTCCTATCCCTGAGCAGCCAGCAGGAGGAGGGACCCGAGGAACAAAGGTTAGTCTGCAGAGGAGCCCTGAAGTCCTTGAATGACGGCAGCTTTGGGGATTTCTGAAAGCACATTTTAGGTCAGGGGCATCCTGGGTCTGGCCTCCCTGTTCAGTGAGTTGCTTTGAATATGAGACGAATTATCAGTGTCACTCCTCATGGGTTGCTTTTTTTTTTACCACGGGTCAGGGAGTCAATGACAGGAGCCCTCCCCAGCCCTTTGTGTTCAGAGTCCAGTGTGTGCACTGGGGCACAGGCGTTGGGGAGGGGCCCCTTAGAGGGGCAGCTGGGACCCAAGCGCAGGGGAACTAGGGAGCCCAGACATTCACTCAGATGTTTGTATGTTTGTTGTTTTTGATAGAAAAGGCTTTAAAATGTTTCAGCAGGAGATGGCTTAACTGAATTACATAATATCCATTCAATAGAATAGTGTGAATGAGGTCGATTAGTATGTATTGACATGGAAAGAGGCCCAAAGCATTCTGCTAAGTAGAAAAAGAAAAAAATGACAGAACTGCATCAATCATACAATCCCATTTCAGAATATGTATAGAAAAAAGGTTTCTTTTAGAAACTGGGAAGGGGAGGGTTTAGGGCCTTCCATTTTCTGTATTGTGCATGTTTATATTCTTTGAAAATTTCATGGGATATCTATTACTTTTAAAATTAATATAAAGCCAACTGAGACCTTATAGTAAAGTAGAATACTTGGTGTCTTGCAAATGAGTTTCAGCCCCAGGCAAGTTCACTATAGATTCACTGTGACCAAAGAAATTTACAGCAAAGGGTTCTTGGGGTGAAAAGGTTATACCCAACTTTATTTCGAGGTGGCAGGTCAGTCACTCGGCACTGCCACCACTCCAGCCTCCGCTCTGCTCTCCGCTCTCCTACAGCCTTGCAGCCCTGCCACCCAGTTTCCGGCAGAAACACTGGGCAGAACTCCTTACATTAACACGATAATGGCTTATTGCCCTAAAGGTGTGGAAGCGGTAGCATAGCAACAGGCCACTTACATTTAAGTTCAGTGAGGATCCTGGCCATAGGAACCCCAACTTCCCCACACTCCACCCCTCCAGGATTCTCGCCTTACAATCTACACGCTTTCCACCTTCTGCAATGGTCCCTGTGCGAGAAAGCTGGAGCACTGTAACCAGATTCCACAACAGCAGCAGAGGATAACAACAACTTAGAGATAATAAAAATTAAGATACAGGTAACAAAAATTATAATAATCCTCAACCCAGAGGAGGTTCTTAATAACAAAGACTTTAGGGGTGATAAGACATATGTTTTAATGCCACCAACATAGACAAATCTTGTCCATCAGGTAGGATGCATGCAAGAGAGTGGTCCTGTGATAGGACTGTAGCAGGAAGGGGGTCCCTTCCAGGTCTAGTATACCATACTTTTACTCTTCTCCCCGTGGGGGTTACCGAAGGGTCTATATATAGTGCTGCTGGAGGTGCATGCACTGACCATAATGATAAAACAAAACTCCCTGGTAAGATGCTCCTACCTTCTGGCCGTTCAGGATATACTACTGTGACCTTTGGTGGCCACTCTGCTGTTATTCCAGGAATACACAGGAGGCCAGCTTCCAGGCCTTGTCCCCAAGGTGCCAGGAGAGCCGGCCATTGTTGGTCCATGTATCGAAAGGTCCAAGGCCATGTCCACTCAATGGAGTCTCCAGGATTCAGTGCAGATGGTGCTGGCAGCAAAATGTTATTCTGGTGGCCGAACCTCGGCTTCAGTGATTCTTCCTTGGTTTGCAATTGCAGTTGTATAGGGGAGGCAGCCATATGTGTTAACATGTCTATGGGGCTCAGGGCTCCCTTTCGGGGTCTCTCATACAAACGTCGTAGCAGGGTCCATAAGCGGACTGACCATCCCCACAGACTATTGGTATCTGACTTTAGTCTGGATTTTAACAAGCCATTGTGCCTCTCTATCATGCCTGCTGTGGTAGGATTGTATGGCACATGAAACTTCCACTTGATTCCCAGCTGTCGCACCCATTCTTGCAGTGTACGTCCAGAAAAATGGGTGCCCTGATCACTCTCAATTACCTGTGGTCGGCCATAGGCAGCAAAGAGATGCTCCAGGCCTCTTTTGGTCATCTGCTGATCTGCACAACGGGTAGAAAAAGCAACCAGAAGTCCAGTAGCTGTGTCCACACAAGTCATGGCATATCAATATCCTTCTGACACAGGTAGAGGCCCAATATAGTCTATCTGCCACCTGACGAGGGGTATAGGCCCCTTAGCTATTGTCCCATGTTGCTGTGGAACTCAGTGTAAGTCCCTTTTGGAGCACACGACACACTCCTGCCAGGCTCTACTAACTTCTTCGAAGTTCAAAGGCAAGCTCCACCGACAGGCTACAGCCCACATTGTCTTTTGCCCAGCATGCAGCAAACGCTGATGTAGCCATTGGGCTACATCAGAGGCAGGCTTGCCTTCTAACCAATGTATCTGGGCTAATTTATCTGCTTCATCATTTCCTGGGGATGCCAGTGGCAAATGACCTGTCACATGGTATACTGTAATCATTTTAGTCTGACCACAGGCCCGTAAGTCTTGCCACAGTTCTTGCCCCCAAAGGGGTCAGTGACCAACCATCCAGTTGGCATGGTACTAGGTTGGTAGCCACAGGGTCAAGCTCTGATAGACAGCCCAGCTGTCAGTGCAGACAACTATAGGGGAGGGCTCCTGGCTGATCACAAGCCACATGGCCCACAACTCTGCCCATTGGCTGCTCTTCCCCTCACCATCTTCCATCCATATTGTCTCAGTCTTAGGATGGAAAGCTAAGGCCCTCCATTTTGGGGGCTGCCCACGGCTGGAGACATCTGTGTACCATGCATCTTTGGGTATAGGGGCTCTTCCCTCCCAATAGGGACTCTGCTACTAATGGTTCAAAAGCAAGTTCTTCCTGCTTTTCACTAGTATATGTCACCGGCCCCAACACACATTGGAGTTCTTCACTCAAGGGGCTACTACAAAGGGGACTACGCTTCTGTAGGTAAGCACCCCACTTGGCTAGTGTGGGTGTTTGTGCCACGCCACTCCTTGGCTTTTGGGTCCAGTCTTGTACCCACCCCAAGATGGGATAGGTGGTTATTACCTTTATCGGGGCCATTCCAGAGATGGGTTCTGTAGCCAGCAAGGCGTGATATATGGCAGCCAGTTGTTTTTCTATCAAAGTGTATTGTACCTCTGCCCCTTTCCAGTGTTGTGACCAGAATCCAACAGGTTGGTGAGTTTGTTCAAGCCACTGCCAGAGACCCCAGCCATAACCGTCTTCAGTGACATGAACATCCAGCTCACAGGGCCTTGATGGGTCTATCATACTCAAGGCCTGCACGTCCTTGACTGCCCGTTTTGCTGTAGTAAAGGCAGATGCACATGTCTCATCCCAGTCCCACCTGACGCCCTTTCGTACCAACCAGTATAAGGGCTTCAGAATTTGTGCCAAGTGTGGGATAAACACTCTCCAGTAGCCTAGAAGACCCAGAAACTCCTGTAGCAATGCTACAGTTGTGGGCGTAGGAAAGGCCTGGACTTTATAACTACTTCTGGTATCACTTTGGTCTTACCTGACCAGATGACCCCCAAGAATTTGACAGACAAACCAGGTCCCTGAGCCTTGGTACTGTTCACAGCCCATCCTTTCTCCTGTAGATGTTGCAGCAGTCTAGGTGCTGCACCTTCTAGATCTGAAAGAGAATCGGACGTGAGCATGACATCATCAATATAATGGTACAGCCGCACCGTTGGTGGTTTCTCCCATGTAGCCAAGTCCTGGGCTACAAGTCCATGACAGATGGTGGGGCTGTGGAGGTATCCCTGTGGGAGGACAGTGAAAGTCCATTGCCGTCCTTCCCACGTGAAGGCAAACTGTTCCTGACTTTCCTGCTCAATGTCAATGGAAAAGAAGGCATTAGCAAGATCGACCACATAATGATATGTTCCTAGTTCATGGCTGAGGGTATCCATCAAGCCTGCAATAGAGGGGACAGCAGCATGCATAGGGGGTATGACTTTATTCAGTTCTCTGTAATCTACAGTCATACGCCAGAAGCCATCTGGCTTTTTTACTGGCCACACTGGGGAATTGAATGGACTATGGGTGGGCTTTATAATACCCACCTTTTCCAGCTCCTGGAGAGTTTCTCCAATCTCTTTATGCCCCCCAGGCAGTTTGTACTGTTTGGTATTAGTCACCCCCTGAGGCACAGGCAAAGCTGTGGGCGCGTGCCTAGCATGGCCCCTCAGAACTGCCTTCACCACATGTACTCTCAGTCTGAACTCACCTGCAGTGGTCTGCAACCATAGACCCTGCAGGATATCAATCCCCAAAATATACTCAGGGATAGGAGATATATACACGGTATACTCTTTAGGGTGTAGATGCCCTATTCCCAAAGGGATTTGGGCTTTTTTTTACTCTGATAGCCTTCCCCCCGTATCCATCTATGATAGTGGGGGTCCCAGGGAACCGCTCAGGGTTACCACGAATCAGTGAACATTCAGCCCCAGTGTCCACCAGAGCCAGGACACATTGTATGTTCACTGGGCACCAATGGATAGCTATTTCAACATGTGGCCTCCGGTCCCCCCCGGTCCCTCAGGGCAGATACCTTGACCTTCCCCTCAGTCAAACTGTGTTCCCCAATCACCTTCCTGTGTGGGCTCAAGTGAGGTTGGCTCGCTTTCCAGCAGGAAGTCTTGTAAACACACAGGCTGGACTTGTGGCTCTGTCTCTGACCTCTGCCTCTTTGGTCTTAATGGCTGGAACTGCTGCTCTGGTTTCAGCTGTTGCCATAGCTCTAGTAAGATCCTATTTGACTTCCCATCTAATTTCTTTCCATCTGCTCCTGCCCGTATTAAATCAGCCCACATCTGGGTCCTCATAACCTTCATGGGGCCCTGTAAATTCTTCTTGTGAGCAACAGGTCTTATTTCTTTCTGGATTCTCATTGCTTCAGCCTCTCCTTAGTCTGCTACTGTATGTGTCACCTCGCTTATGGGATGCCCTAAGTGAGGGGAAAGAATGGCCACTAGAGACCCAAAGAGGGATGTAGGAGCCATTTGAAGTACAATATTCCTCATCCCAGTAGTGAAGTCTCTTCATCTGGGCCATAATTCTCTGGACTATAGATGGCATTTCTCATGCCTAGCTCTCATAGCACCTGTTGGAATTCAGCATATGTCTGCCATCTAACAGGAGAGGATGGTAGATCACCCAGATTGGGCCACACAGGATGAAGTGCAGCCATGAGCCAATCGAGGAGGGTGTGACTCCCTGGGGTCTGATGTGCATTTTGTAATCGCTGCCTCAAGGCAGGCTGCGCTGTCAGGGAAGACAGCTTTCCCATCTCTGATCCCGACAGAACAATCCATCCACCCCTAAGTCCCACAGACACAGGAGCCAAGCTGATATTGACTCCGAGGGCTTCTGCCTAAACCGAGAGCCCAAATCCACCAGCTCAGCCTGAGTATAGGGGCGGACCATAGAGTGCTCCGCGACCTGGGGAGGGCGCTGCTCCTCTCCTTGGGGAACCTTCAGCTGCTGGGTCTTTATTTTCTTTACCACCACTGGGCGTGCTTTCAATACAGGAGGCACCAGTGCCTCTGGCACCACCCCTTCATCTTTCTCCAGCTCCTCCATTACTGGGGCTGATGGCACCTTTCTCTCCCCTCCCCCGAGTGCCTTCTCTGCTACAACCTTTATCTTTTCTACTGTACCTCGCAGCAATGCTACCTCAGTCTTCAGAAGGTCTCTTACCTTCAGCTCAATGCTTCCCAGCTGACGTTCTCGTACCACCTCGGCCTGTGCTTCCCTCAGGAGTTCGTCTTTTTCCTTGATGGCCTCTTCCTCCTTCAGAACACCTGGCAGCGCTGCCGTCTCGTCTCCAATGGCTCCTTGCTGCCAGCGCTCTCGTGCTGCCTCCTCTCATATCAATGCCATTTCCCTCCTCAGGGAATCCACAGAAGTTTGCAGCTTGCGTTCTCGTGCTGCCATTTCTTGGGTCTCCTCTGTAAACCTTTTTAATGCTGTGAGAAGCAGCCAACCCACAATCCCTGCAGCCTCACGGGCACTCTGCTTCTCAAAGGATTTACTTACTATACCAAGGGCCTCCCCTACTGCCTCAGGTGTCACCTCCACTTGCCTACAGTCCTGGGGTGGGGCCCAGTCTTCTAGAAGGCAAGCCACTTCAGACCACATACCCATTGGAGGACAATCCCCTGTCTCCCCATTCACTGGGGCAACTGGCTGAAGCACCCCTCCGATAAGGGCAGCTTTTCTTTTTCCTTGGTCAACAGTGAACCCTGCCGACTTCGCCAGTTGTCTTGGAAATGAGTTTCAGCTCCAGGCAAGTTCGCTATAGATTCACTGTGACCAAAGAAACTTACAGCGAAGGGTTCTTGGGGTGAAAAGGTTATACCCAACTTTATTTCCAGGTGGCAGGTCAGTCCCTCGGTGCTGCCACCACTCCAGCCTCCGCTCTGCTCTCCTCCAGCCTTGCAGCCCCGCCACTCAGTCTCCTGCCGAGCCCTGGGCGGAACTCCTTACATTAACACAATAATGTCTTATTGCCTAAAGGTATGGAAGCGGTAGCATAGCAACAGGCCAGTTACATTTAAGTTCAGTGAGGATCCTGGCCATAGGAACCCCACTTTACCCACACTTAGGGTATAAAGTTTCAAAATATACAAATATAAACTCACATTTATAAATGGGAAAAATATAGAGAAAAGAAAACAGGATCTAAAGGAATCTAGTACAATTATTACAAAGGTACTAATCCAACTGGCATTTGGGAAATGGAAATAGTTTTTCCCCTGGTTTTCTAAATGTCTGCTAATATAACTGTATAACTACTGTACACTATTTATATGCTTTAAATGTAGATATAATCAAAGAACGCATGAACTCATAATAAAAGTAAACCATAAAGGTTTACTCTCTACAAGGAGAGGAGAGAATGTGGAGTAGCAGCAAGAGTAAAGCCTAAGATCCAGATACCCAGGCCTCTCCCAGGCTTGCTGTGTGATCTTGGACAAGTTACTTGGCTTCTCTGGGTTTCAAATTATTTATGAAATCCGGGGGTTCTCAACTCTGCCTGCACATCAGAATCACCCGGGGGTGCTCTTAGAACGCCCTGTCTGCTGGCCTCTCTAGGGTGGGGCCTGGACAGGCTCCCGAGTGATTCTGGTGAGCAGACAACGTTGAGGATACTGTGAGGGTCACCTCACTCTTACCGGGAGGCCACTTGCACCAGGTCCAGAAGGGACCAGTGGTCCTTTAAATAAGTATAAGATGTTTTATATAGCTCTTGGGAAAAAAAGTTTGAAAGACACCATTTGGCAGATCACCTCTTGGTTTTGAAAATCGGTTGCTCTTTGCTCACAATAACCTCTTTACATTGAGATTTTCACTCGGCATTTGGGTGTAAAGAGCATGCATTTTTAAAGCTGTCCAAATGCCTATTTACGCAGCAGACCAGAACTCCTCTCTAGATAGGCTGCTATGCTTTATGAAATAAATAATACACATTTAAAAAACTGTCTGAAAGGGCATTTATCTGAGGGACTGCTATTGTATTTGGGGTTTTTTTTTTTGAGCCCTATGGTTCATTGGGTAAATAATACCTTTTAACCACTTTTTAAATAATGTATCTTGAAAGATGCCATTTTATCAATCTTATCCACTCTCATACCTTTCAAAGAGGGCTCTTTTAGGTTGTTTTTATTTTAAATTTCACATTAAGATACTTTGCCAGAAAAAAAGAGGATTATATCTTTAAAAAACTGAGTATGAAGCAGACATCTGGCATTTGACTTTTTTTCCCTCTTTGGTGGATACAAAGACTTTCTTAAAACTTTTCTTTTCCTTCTGTGTGGCTACTTCAGTTTTAGTGCTAAATTCAAGGCATTTTTGCTTTTGAGGCAATAGACCCTAGCCCTGCTCCTCCGCGAACAGTCCTGGTTTGGTTATTTTTGGAGAAAGCCAGGAGATTGGGAATGTTGCAGAACAATGGGGAATTATTTTGATATGACTGTGAAATGGAAGGCCATCTGGTGGGACTGGGCTTGTGTCAGCATGAGGCACGTGACTTCTGTAAGAAATAGAGTCAGGGATAGAGAACTGACATGAGCATCCAACCAAGGGGAAGGGGGGTGTTCCACGGAGAATTACAAGAATGTTTAGAGCATTGGAAGATAAGGCCAATGACCCTACATGGATCAGGGTCTTAGTTGCAGACAACAGAATCCACCCAGGCTACTTTAAGCAGAAAGGGGTTTACCTAAGGGTATTAACTGATTCACAGACTCTCCAGGAAGGCCACACAGGCTTGGGAGGTATACAAGGGCACAGTGCAGCCACAGACAGCACAGCCAGGAGAAACGAGAGATCAGACCTTGAAAGAGTAATTTTCAAAATATGTTTCCGGACCAGCAGCATCAGTGTCATATGAGAACTTGGTAGAAATGCAAATTCTTGGGCCTCACCCCAGCCCCAGTGAATGAGAAACTCCAGGGATGAGGCCCAGCAATCTGTACTTTAGCAAGTTTTCCAGATGATTCTGATGTACAGTGAAGTTTGAAAAACACTGGCTTATAAATTATTCTAGCAGAAGCACCAGAGCTGTTGCTCCCCGCTCATTGGTGACTGTGAAATTAGGGCCTAGGTGCCCAAAGGTGCTGCAGCAGCCCCAGAAGAGCCAGATGTGTCTGCCAGTGTGTTTCCAGAAGCTCTCACCCCTGCCTCACATGGCTCACTTCCAACGCAGGGACTCACATAAGTCATCCTCTAAGCAGAACCAGAGCCGTATTACCTGTAAGTACCCTTGCTGCAAAGGACACCAGGAAAGGCAATTTAGCTTTCCAGACTAGTTTTATTACAGACGTAGTCTAGACGCAATTAGAGCAGATGTTGCAAGAGCCAAACTTTGTATCTGCAGCCAGCCTGTGGATGCCTGATGACTCTGTGTATCAGCCAGCCTTTTACAGGAGAGGTGGGTGGAAAATGAAAGCTGTCAAGGCTGGCCATCCAGCCCCACCCCAATGGAGGACAGAGAAAACCCTGGTTCTGCGAGCTCCACCCCACCCACTGTGTGCAATTCAGACTTTTCCCAGGGTTCAGAGAACCTCCACTCAAATATAGTCTTGGCTCACTGTAATGGTTGCAGAAGAATGACAAACAGGCCTTAATTGAATTAAAGAATATAATTTTTTTCCTAGCTCCCGTTATATAATTCTGAGTTGAAGTAGAAGTTGTTCTAAAGAAGGTGTCTTTCCCTACCTTGATGGAGGGCATTGCTTCCCAACACTGAACAGTTAGTAAAATGACATCTATTTGCAGTTAATATTCATTTACACTTAGATTAACAAAGCAAGATATTCCTAAATAAATCTTATTATTTAATTCACACTTGTCCTATTAAATGATTTTGCTACAAGAGTACGGATTGTAAGGTATATCCAGACTCTGAATACCAATAGCAGAAGTCGTATTTTTGGTGGGATCTGCTGGACCCTAAGTTCGAGGCTGACCAGGGTGGATGAATGCGCTTTCACATCTCTCCAGAACTGCTTCAGCCTGACAAAGGCTTTCCCTCGCAGGGTTCAGCTCTCAGGTCAAACACTACGTCCTCGGACAGGCTCTCCTGAGCACCCCACATGCACGTTGCTCTGGGTCGCCGTCTTCTCAGCACTTCTTACTCTCTGAAATTAGCACATTGATGTGTTCAATGCCTGTCACCCCACCAGAATGTAGGTTCCATGAGGAGCGTGACTTGCTCATCTGTCACCGTAGTCTCTCCGTGGCTTCCCTACCAGGTTCCAGCGGAATGAGTGAGAAGCGGATGTGGGCGGCCTCGCGGCTGCAGCGCCTACACGCCTGGAGTGCAGTGGGAAGCCCTGCTTACCGTGCTAGAGCGAGAGGCGATGGTAGGGAACAGAGTGCCTGTTCGTCGCCTGGTAGTCCAGTCTCTGCAGAGACAGGCCGAGCAGGCTGCAGGGCACAGCTGGGGGGGCGGCCCCCGCCCATGCCCGCGTGCTCAGTTAGGGCCTCAGGGTTTCGTCCCGCGGCCCGGCTGTTCCTGACAGTCCACACTGGCTGTTGTGACAGTCGAGGAGAAGGACACCTGACGCCTGCTCCGCCTGCTCATTGCTTCTGAGAAAAAGGCCCGGCTCACAGCACTAGGGTGTCTAACCCTGGGACTTGGCTTAAATTCTCTGCACATGATGCATTTGGAGAGATCTGTACCGTTTTTCAGGTAGGCTGTTGTGTTCTCATTGCTAGATGGTGGGTCAAATTACCTTGGTTAATTGACTTGTCAAATATTTTTATTATTTTTAAAATTTGGGCATTAACATCATATTTCCCCATGTATCTAGTATTACATTCTTTAGAAAGTGAAATAAACAGACAAAAGCAAACCTTGTCCAGAGCTAAATGCTCTGATATCTATTTGATACAGATAAAAGCAGAGAGCAGCAGTGTCCCAGTTGAAGACACTCGGCGCAGAGGGCGTCTGATATATTGGTGGGGTCTGTCTGCACTTCACAACTTCCAGGGGCGCTCAGTGTCCGCCTTTGTCAAATGAGGATGGCGCCATTAGCCTCTTGGAAATTTTGTGGCAATGTAATGAGCTACTGCCTTTAACACATAAGGCCTGGCCCAGAAGAAATGCTCAACTCTGATGGCTATAGTGGCAGAGGCACGGTTAAGGTGCGTTCAGCAGAGGGAACTGACTAGCACGGCAACATGCCCCCAACCCCCAGACAGAAAGACTTCCATTCCTGTAGCTAGTCTCTGAGTTGACCCAGGTTGATTAGTGTTCCCTAAAACTCACGTGCACCCAGAACCTCAGCATGTGACCTTATTTGGAAATCGGTCCTTTGTAGATACAATTAGTCAAGTTAAAGTGAGGTCATACTGGCAGAGGGAGGGCCCTAAATCAGTGATTAGTGTCTTTGCAAGAAGAGAGAAATGTGGACACAGGCACGCAGAGAGGAGACTGCCATGTGAAAACACAGACCAGAGGGAACATGGTCACGGGAAGACAGAGGCAGAGATGCAACAATGTATCCATTAGCCAAGGAATGCTGAGGATTGCCAGCCACCACCCAAAGCTACGAGAGACAAGCAAAAACCCTCTCCTGGAGCCTTCAGAGAGAGCACATGGCCCTGCCAACACCTTCATTTTGGACTTCAAGCCTCCAGAATGGTGACAGAATAAACTTCTGCTGTTTTAAGCCACCCAATTTGTGGCAATTTGTTACAGCAGCCCTAGGAAACTAATGCAGTTGCTTTGTGGAGACCACACTGTGTTCAATGGGCCTTAGTCCCTGTCTTCAGCTAAATTCTTGGAAATTTTAGCATGAATGAGATTAAGAGAACAAGACTTTAGAGTTTTGAAAAATGGTCTGTAGCTGATACCTTATCAGGTGATTAGGCATGAGAATAGATGCAGGACAATAGAAAATGCATCAGTCACTCTTGACTCAGAAATGTTTTCCGGCAGAAGCACCACCAATGGCTGCTTTTCCCAAGACTGCAGGCGGCAGAGAGCTCCATGCAGTAAGGTTCCCTCCCCACACTAAGTGCCCAGCGAAAAGCCAGCGCTGCCCAGCATGTTACCAAGTGCCCAGGTATCAGCCACACCTGCCGCTCCACTTTAAGGATGTGCCCTGGCTGGGAGGGTATCCACATGGGCTGTGGAGCTGATCCCCTACCAGGGCAGCCCGGCTGCTTGCCAGAACCTTGCAGCACCTGGCATTCATTATTTGCTTGCCACACAACTATTAAGCACTACTGAGTGGTGATATCCCATTTGGAAGAAGATCCGCTTCTGGAAGTAAGCTGGGGCAGCTGAACAGGAGACGCGCGTCCCAGGGATAGAACACTGCAGAGATGGAGAAGGAGACGGACTTGACAATGGTGTGTGTGATTGGAGCAACTCAGGGGTGGAAAGCCACGCACTTATCATTGTTCACGAATCCTCTCGTGTTTACAGTAAGGCTGATAAATGTTGTGGAAGAAAGCCAGCTGCCCCTTTCTGGGCTCTGTGAAGGTGTTTGGCTTCCTGATTACAAAGAGTTTTCTGAGTTCCAGGGCAGAAACCAGGGCGGCTGCCCAAGGGGGGAGTCAGGGCGGCCGGACATAGTGTTGCTGTGTTCCTGGGTCAAGGTGGCAGCCTGCCTATCTACCTTGTCTTACTCCTTTGGAGTCCTTGGTAATTGTGGAGCCATCACCACTGTCTTAAGTCATCATAACCCACTCCTCCCCACATCTCTCACCCACCAGAATAGCTTTAAAATCCAGATTCCTATAAAATTGTCTAAAAATGTTTCTGTCGCAGGTTTGGAACAACATAATCTGTTATATCTGAGTGCTGGCCAGCGGATCCTTCTAACGAGCCTGTTTCTCAAGGACAGGCTGCCGGGTCTGGGACGCTGTGCTAGGTTGGAGATACTAGATTAGCAGCACCAAACACAGGCTGTGGATCATACAGAGTCTTGGCCTTAATGTCATGGCCCAGAACACACTTAACTGTTGATATGATCGCTCTGTAATCTCCTGCAGGCAGCTGTGGGCCGGAGACTGCAAGAGTGAGCAGATACATGAACCAAAGCACCGCAGCCCGCCAGTCCTCAGCCTGTCGCCAGTCCTGGAGGCTGAAGTGGCCCTCTTTCTATTTGGTGCCTACACTGGCCTGACTCTTAGCATCCTCTCCCATCCTCTGCAGGCCTTTAGTACACCAGGGATTTCATCTCCTTTCTCTGTGTGCGTGTGTCTTTGATTCAAACCTATGCTTGCAGTTTCTAAAATGTTGATTCACAGACCACTTTCTTGGTGAACATAGGTTGCCAGTGAAAACAAGAGCTGAACTAGTCACTCACTCCCTTCCAACTACAAGAGGGGTGGAAAGGGCAACCTTACTGTGTCTCCAGCATAGGAGAACACCAGAACGCTTGGTGAGCATTACCGAAGGCTGCAAGAATCACCCATCTGTAGGAATCTACACGCAGTTCACCCTCCTCCTACGCACATAATGTGCCTATCCCTCTCTCATTCCCCGGAGAGCACAAAGGTCCAGTTTCAGTATCAAGCTCAAAGTTCAGGATCTCATGACAGTCTCTCCTTAAGTGAAAGAGGTACAGTTATACCAATTGGGATTACAGCTCCTCTTGATCTAGAAACCAATGAACTAGGAAGATGTGTCTCCCCACCCCATACGCGATGGCCGAGCAAGGATGGGACATGCACACTGAGCGCTCCATTGGGAATGGAGAAATGGGGGCCCCACAAAAGCCACTGGTCCATGGCGATTCTGAAATTGACTAAGGGCAGACGGACGTTCTGAGAAGACTCCACCCCCCGCCCCACCCCTGTGGAGAGGGTGTATTTCTTGAACAGCTCTGATTCCACTCCCTGGAGGTAGTTCCCTTGTCTGGGTTCCCTGGACTCTGCTTGCTTTTTCATCACCCTCCTTGATAGGCTCTGAACAGACCACTAGTCAATGACCTCCTTGGGGGATGAACAGCTTCCCAGCCTGCCTGCTGCCCAAAGGTGATTGAGGGGACCGAGGGTCATTAACATCCCACAGTCATAGACACTTTTAGGTCAGGCTGGCGGTTCTTTTAAAAACACAGTCAGCTTCTTATGTGTCTGAGTCTAGTCAGCTACTTGTGCCAGTAGCCATACCTATGGTTCTTTCTAGACATGCTTCTGGATTTCATTAGTTCTTGGCTTTCTTGCCCCCATGTCTCTGACCTCATGTAACTACGGGTACCTTGAACTTATGACGTTCAGGTGGAATAAACTCGCCTGTAGTCTCTTTCCTTAGCCATGGAAACCAGCAGTGTTCCAGAAGGTGGGTGCCCCACTAGGGGCAGGGTCCAGAGGGAGGACAATTTACATGGACCAGAGCCCCTACCCTAGCCAACCCTTGAGGAAAATGTAGTGGGACTGAGAAATAAACTGTTGTGGTTTAAACTACTTAATTGATTTTAATTTAAAAGTTCTTTTAAAAATGGTGGTAGAATACGTATACAACTTACCACCTTACCCACTGTCTAGTGTACAGTTCAGTAGCATTAAGTATATTCACTTTGTTGGGCAATCATCTCCAAAATGCTTTTCATCTTATAAAGTGAAACTCTTTACCCATTAAATAATCACTCCCCAGCACTCTCTCCCCCAAGCCCCTGACAGACACCATTTTACGTTAGCGTCTACGAAGCTGACTACTCTGGGGACCTCATGTGGAATCACACAGTATTTGTCTTTTGGGGACTTGCTTGTTTCATTTAGCATAATGTCTTCCAGGTTCATCTACACTGTAGGTGACCAAATTGTCTCCCTTTTTAAGGCTGAATAATATTCTGTTATCTATATAGACTGCTTTTTATTTATCCATTCATCCATGGATAGACATTTGGGTTACTTCTTCCTCTGAGAATTGTGAATAATGCTGGTATAAACATAAATGCATAAATATCTCTTTGAGACTCTGCTTTTAATTCTTTTGAGTAAATACCTGGAAGAAGCCACTGAAATTTTCATGGTGTTTGTATAGCATACCTGATGCATAGTACTATTAACTAGCTTAGCATTGAGGACCTGGCAAAACTCACTTTACCTTGATACCCATGGAGAGTTGAAGATGGGTTACACTGTACTTCTATTTAAAATAAAGCACATTGAATATTCTTCCTGAGTTACCCAAACCAACCCCCACCTTTGGGGCACCTGCCTCAGTCCCCAGGCAGGAGGTTTGGAGCTCTATAGGCTTGTACCCTTCAGTTAATCTGACATTCTTCTCTCATCCTTCATGCTCTCCTTCTAGCCAAATGGTTATTGACATTTATGTTTATATCTCTAGAGCCTTGTAATATGGTTGAAATATAACTACCAATTTCCCCCCAAGTATCAAGGATTTTCCTGAGCGCTAGGAATGTAAATCTTGAATGAGGGTTGTTCCAGGCCCGAAGGACATAAATTTTAACGAGGACATGCACGGTGCTGCATCTCTTCCATTTGCCCAGTCAGAGCCACTCTTCAACCTCTCTACGTGGCTTTCTCCAGAAGGGTGAGCTTGCAGGCCACATCCACGGGCTCCTGCCCTCTGGTTGGTTCAGCCAGTAGGGAGCCCTGACAGACCCTGGCGGGCAGGATGGGAGTGAAGGTGGGGTGTTGATTGCCTGGCTCCATCCCTGCATGGTTGACTCAGATGAAGGAGGCTCTTTCCACAAGACTCCCTCCTTCTGACATTCCTAACTCTGGGTACTGTATATTCCCTGTAGTTTCCCAGCCGCTGGCCTTTATATTGGTAAATTGACCCTTATGAAGTGTCTCTGGAGTCTCCCAATTTGGGTGTTTCCTACTGAGACCCTAACTGATCCACAGCTCCACCCGATCAGACAGTGAAGACAGACAAGTAAACAATGGGTAAACTACACCGGGACAACAGCTTTGACACAAGAAGCTGTGCAGGTTACTCCGGGTGAACACAGTCAGCTTTTAAAGGAAACCGTCCTGTAAGCGTCCACCAGACCCAGAGCAAGGCACCCAATTTAGATATTTTAGAAATGGGTTCAAGAGCTCTTCATTGACTGCACATTCGTAGCAGCATGCAAATATAGAACATATTCAGGTTTTAAGTCATTTACTACTTGGTGAAGGAAAATAAACAAAATAATAGAAATGAAAGTATTATATATGAACTACTGTTTTGTGTGAAGGATGTATTCCTGGACATAGTGCTATTTACATCAGCCAGTAAATGGTCCACACGGCCTCGTCCCTGCGGAGACGCAAGCTCAGCGTGCACATCGGTAGCGCTCTGCCCATGAACGTTTGAAGGCAGGACAAGCTTCTGCTCATGACTGTTGCCAGACACCTACTGTCCCTCTAGCTGTTGGCTATTGTTTCTGGGCTGCCCAGAAATTCACAATGTCCTTAATAATGTCAAAGTCATTCCACTAATCTGTAATTGCCTGTGGACCCCTTTCCTCTACTTCTCAACTATTCCCATACAGATTCCCGAGTCACTGTCAAATCTGCATTTTAACATCTAGCCTTATTATCTTCTTCTTTGTAGCAGGTCTATTACTATACTCATCAAAACATCAGCTATCCCAAAACTAGTTGCTGGGACACAAAGAAAGCGGCAGAAAGAGAGGCTTTAGCACAGTAAATAACATACACTGCACAGCAGGGTCGTCTCTATGCGGTGTGAGCTCCCACTGGCTAAGCACATTCCCAGTAAAACTGCTCATTAGCCAAGAAGAGTGTACAGTCTCCTGAACATGGTGGGTCGTACTCAAATGGATTGCTCTTTTCTATAATAAATATCTTAAGGAAAATATTTCAGGAAACATATCCAACCTCTACTTCATTGTGGCTAATAGTAAAGGGGATATGTATTGCAGGAATAACTCAAAGATAAAGAGATCGTAGGTGGAGGAGAAGGTGCTGGGACAGAGGGGTTACTTCATCCCTGGGGGCTCATGGCTGAGATGAGATTCAGATTGGATGTTGATAGACCGGTGAATATTTAGGTTAAGATGTGAATGGAAATAAGTAGGGCTTAGACGTACTGAAATGAAAGAGAAGGACGTGCGCAGAGGCTGTGAGGGGCAAACTTGGGCAGGGGAACAGTGTGTGAATAGGAAGGGCAAATAAGGCTGGAAAGGTGGGTGGGGCCGGACTACTGTGAGCTGCGTATGTCAAGACCAGGAGACTGGACTTCATTTCTTGGGCTGTGGGAAGCCACCGAAGGGTTCTAATCCAGGCAACCACGACTTGTAGTCTTACCAAGGACATTCCACCCTCCATCAGTGAGAATGTCCACATTGTGGGCTTGGCCCTCCTGGCAAAGAGATTCTTTGTGGGTTTGAATAAACTGTTCTTAAGGGATAAAAAAAAAATCCTCTGGGTGGTAATAACACATCAGGGCTAGTGTGCACTGAGCAAGAGTGGTCAGATATTCTTGCTGAAGACTGGCCTTTCAGCAATTTGCCCCTTTGTATGCATCTGTCTCCAGAATCTTGAATGTTGATAAAGAGCACAAGTGCCGAGGCCCAAGCACAATGCGGCTACTGGTATTTGCCTAGGATACAAGGAACTAGAAGGGAAAGAGCAGGCTTGACATGTTTGAACCCTTAGCTCAACTGGCGGGAGGTCACCAGGATTAAAGAACACAGGAAACATACTCACTGCCCAGGCCATGTCTAGAGGATGAAGCCTCCTGTCCAGCTCATCAAACTTCATGGGGTTGCCCTTCTCAGGAAATCCAGCAGCGTTTCCTCTGAAGACTGTCCTTGGCCTGGGGCTACGGTGCTCTGTTGGAAGACCACCTCAACCAGAATGTGGAAAACACATGTTCTGGCTTAGAACAAATTATTTTTGTAATATCAACCAAGAAATATGACTTCTCTGGGTTTCAATTTTTGTATATTTGAAGTGGGAATAAAAAGGATACTTGCATCAGTTGATTCTTTAGAGGCAAATAGATGAGAAAGATTAATCCACATCCATTCGGCTTTCTACAACTTCATTGTATAGAGTCTACTGATAGGGGCTTTCTTAACTAAAACAATAATTCACTTCTAATACCTAACTGTGGGTTTCAGAATGATTTTTTTCCCACCTACATCTTCTTGCCACTGTGACTTAGTTCAGGGGCTCACATGGTGCAGGAAACAGCCTCCAGAATGTTAACACCATTCACAAGAACCAACGCCTCCTGTTCTCTTGTAACTAACACAGCGGCGCCCCCACCCCCAGCCAGTTGTCTGGACCTGGAGCAGGCCTAGAACCCAGCTGGGCCAATCAGTTTCTTACCTTTAGGACTTCAGAAGTGGGACTCCAAGAGCCTCAGGGTGACAGAAAGACCGTCCCCCTTAGCTACCTGTTCTTCATCTCGTGCCTGTTGTTCATCTTACTGGGTTCCTCAGAAGAGGGGACGTAAGCATTGGGAAGAAAGTTAGACTGATGACACCAGGCTTCTTCCCAAGTCTGCTCAGTCAGCTACTCTATTCATTCTTTCATTTGTTCAGAAACCATTTATTTGTCTATGCTTTGCAGGCACTTTATCTACGCTATTTCTATTGATCTTTATGATAACATCACACCCATTTGTCTCTGTAGAAGGTGATGGTGGCCGCGGGAGGGGACACCATCCTTCTCCGACAGAGGCTAGTGCAGTACCGGATGTCGACACAAGGTGGCAGAGAGCCCCTGGACACACTTCTCCCCGGTCCTGGGTTGGGAATAGTTCTCGCTTCCTGCATGCTTTTACATTAAGAAAAGAACACGTGCACCTATTAAATATATACCCAAATGATAAATGTTTCATAATTTACTGCAAGAAATAGAGGGGGGATTAAAAATGAAAAACAAACGTGGAAAGAAATAAAATGAGAGCAGTGATATGTATCAACACTCTTTAAGAGGCAAACATTCACTTAAAATGGCCTTTTTTATGGTCATTTGGATGAAACACTGCAAGAATTTATTATCAAATGGTATTTTAATTCCCACCTAGTTTGGAAAGAAACTAGACTACTTTAAGTTCTCTTTATTTTTACTGGAAGGAGGAATATCTTTCTTCTAATTATGGGATGGGAAAATCTCATTTTATAGGAAAGAAGTCCACTTGGCTGGTGTATTATTTTAGTCTTACAGTACTTTAGAATGTTCGTACTAAGACTTGAAATCATGTTGTGCTCTACAACTGTAGGCAAAAATAGGCTCATCTCTTGACAATGCCCACAGTGAACGACTGAGGAGGAAGTGAGGCGGCCGTCAAGTGACTCTAAACAGGGACTGATGTGACCACATTGCAGAGGGCAAGGCTGGCCACAGTGGGGAGACCAACTCACACCCTCTCGCAGCCACCCAGTCATGTGACCTGGGTTAAGGGACTAGCGGTGGGAGAAGGGGATGGATGAGAGAGCAGTCAGGGAAGTGGACGGGGAGGACGGGGTGACCATCTGGTCAATGGGATTTGACGAGGTGATGCATGTAAGGTGCTTAGCGCAGTGTCAGGCCCGCAGGAAGAAACTGATGGGTGTCAGCTGCTCTTGTATGGGAGGATGGAAGAGGAGGCCGTTCCAGAGGAGGGGAGCTTTTCACACCCTACAGACAGCGCGACGCGGAAAGTGTCAGCATCGGCCCAATGCTGAGAGGAGCGCAGGAGGGAGTGACGCCCCGGCACTGCCTCAGAGCAGATCCTGATTCCTACGGGCCCCCTTCCTCCTCACAAAGACGGGCTGCAGATTGCTCAGAAGAACCTTCTTGTGGAGAGGAGCAGGGCGTTTGCACCCATTCTTGCTATGTTGGTAGTCTATGGCTCCCCTAATGGCAGTGGCAGAAGCCAGGAAGCCAGTCACTTTGGAAGGGCACCTTGAGCAAGTCTTATCAAAGCTACAGCCCCCTGTGTGGGGGCAGGCAAGTAACTTCTGTTCTTGCTGACCGACCAACTGCAGTGCTCAGACATGGGCTGAAACCACAACCCAGAGGTCTCAGACAGCCACGCTGCAAGGACACAGCGTCCCTTGGATTCAGACCTTCTATAATAATACATTTTCTTGCCAGTGCCTGGAAATCAAGCATCCTTGTTTGTTTTGCTGGAACCAGCAGGCCTCCCTATTTTCTCTCTCCTTTGGGTGACTATTTTCTTCATCAATTGCTTAGGGAAAGCCACTTCATTCTAGAAAGTTCTGTCTTCCTAGTCAGCAAGTCACATGGCCTAAATAACTGGGGCAGAGTCGTTGGGTGATTGTGTGACTCTTGTGGGGTCTGCAGAATACTGGCCTAACCCTAACATAGTGACTGTGGTCGGCTGGAGTGGGACTCAAATGACTCGGAAACCTGAGTCATCGCACTGAGTAGCAAAGGGGCATCCCTGGCATCAGACTTCTATGTCTTTAATGGAGCAGAGTCCAGAATATTTTAAGGAACCAATTCTGGCCTGAAGGATTTTCATTTGCCCTGTAGTCCCTAGATCATCCTGGGCAGGGGAAGAGACTGTCTCATGAGACCCATGCAGAGTTCGAGGCCACGGACATTTGTGTAAAAGGCAGTTATAACTCTATTTGTAGGCTTTTCCCTGGCGTATACTTGTCTTCCTGAGTTAATCTCAAAGAAAGAACACCTTGTTTTACTCTCTAGAATTTGAGTCTCTAACACCAGAAATATAATCCCACCGGAATTTATTGCTTTGAGTGTGGTGGAGGGATTAAGTGCAGGGACTCTGGAGCTGAGTTCTTGGCCCGGCTTTGTCGCTTTATAGCTGTGTGATGTTGGGCAGGTCACTTAACCTCTCATGCTTGTTTCCTGATCTGTAAAATGGGAAAAGAATGGAATACAGCCACCTCACAGATCTGTGGTGAGGAGAAAATAACAACATGCTCAAAGCCGGGTAGCAGCAAAAGCATACTATGAGTATTTGTTGTTATTTTTCATTGCGTGAAATCAGAGCAGAATGTGAAATAAAAGTCCCTGTCAGACTCAGTAGCTTGGAGTAGCAACAGTCTTGGCCTAGGACGCAGGAGGTGGGGTCTCTCTGATTCCCTTTAGGTAACGGGGTAATTCTGAGCCACTCAGACCTCCAGTCCCTTCATTTTAGAACAAGGTGGTGATAACAACGCAAGTGTCCTTCAGAAGATGAATGGAAAAGCTAAGGGTGACATATATACACAGTGGACTGTTATTCAGCCATAAAAAGGAATCAAGTTCTGACACATGGTACATGGATGAACCTTGAAGACACTACGCTAAGAGAAATAAACCAGGCACAAAAAACGAATACTGTCTGATTTCACTTAGGTGAGGTATCTAGAGAAGCAAATTCATAGAGACAAAGTAGAACAGAGGCTACCAGAGATGAGGGGGAGCAGGAAATGGGTAGTCGTTGCTCGATGGTTGAGAGTTTCTATTCTGGGTGATGAAGTTTTAGAAATGGAGAGTGGTGACGGTATTCAACATAGTGAATGTACTTAATGCCACTGAATTGTACACTTAAAAATAGTTTAAATGGCTAACCTCATATTAGGTATATCTTACCACAATAAAAAAATCAAACATAATAAGAAGGAAAAGTAAAAAAAAAAGAGCTTTGATAGAGAAGGGCACTTGTTATGAAACTTTTGTAATCCATGAGGCTGTAAATAAGGATTACCAGGAAAAAATGAGACGTGGAACACATTGGCCTGCTCTGAGGTAGACATCCCTTTTCCCTTCGTGCTTTTGGGCTCCTGGTCACCTTCATGACACAGCTCGGGACAAATCTTCCCAGCCCCTCCTCTGTCCCCACAGCTCTGCTGCCTGCCCTTGGCTCTACCTGTCCCATTCTTTCTCCGGCACCTGCTGCATAACTTGCTTTTCTTTACTTGTGTGTGGCTGTTTGCCAACTATATAGTTCTTCCTCCAGAAGACTGCATCTTCTCCTGCTTTTGTCTGTCCCCCTCCCTGCAAGTCTCTGACTCAGAATGAGTCGGAATGGGTGCTTGAAGATGATTCCCCCCAGTATTTCTTACCATGAGGGACTACAGCTACAGAGGACCTGGTTGCCTCGTGTCTGGACCTGGGTTCTGCAAACTTTTTAAACTTCTACTCTAGTCACATAACAAATACATCTTACCTTGTGACCCAGAACATAAACTATACACACAATTTCATGACATGATACCATTACTATAGGTGGTACACTCTGAAATTTCTGATTTTTTACTTTAAAAATGCTTGTCACATTGATTTTGTAATGCGTTGACTCCCTGTTTGGAAAACACCATTAATTAGGACACCAGCTCATGCTTGGGCTTGTCCACCACTGGCCACTAGGGGGAGCTGATGGGTCAGGCTGCTGAGAGGAATAAAGTGAGGGGTGGACTTAGAAGATCTGGAGGAAGCTCTTTCCCTGCTGGTGGGACCTCTGGATGCCCATGCAGCTCTCACACCCCTTAACACCAGTGGTGCCCATTCAGACTTTATTTAGTCGATGTAGTTGAATGATTAATTGATTTAGTTGAATGAACTTTTTCTGGTTCACCCTCTCCTGGTGGAGCTATTTAAATGTGCTGTTGGGTGCTGCTTGTTGGGTTTTGGGCTCAGTACTTGAACCCTCTTCCTCTTGGGGCAGAAGAGGTCTCATCTCTTCCCTTTTTGCAAAACTGCCCTTCAGCTGGGTGGCCAGGCCAGTGCAGACTTGCTGTGAAACCCTGTAGACTCAGCCTCACTGGGCAGGTTCTCTGTGCCAGGCACCCTCCTCTCACCTCAGCAGCTGAGGCTGCTTCCGCTTGCCTTTTGGTCTGGGGGGTCTCTGGAGGGGAACTGAAGCAGCAGCAGAGCCTGGCCCCGGTGCGCCTGGACCCCACGCAGAGAGAATCTCCATGGCTTCTGCAGCCAGCTGCTGTGAGGACTCCCCGGCATGCCCTGGGCTCTCTTCCTGAAGCAGATGCAAGAAATCATCTGGCTTAGCTCCAGCACAGTTTCGGTGCCTGTCTGCAGTGAGGAGCCACAGGCCATCAGGCATTTCAGCCTTCCTTTGTGAGCAAAGGAGCGTCAGGCCACAGGCTGATTAACTATATCATTGTCACTGGTTCACAAGTATCTGATAGCTTGATAAGAACACAGCTGCTGTCTTCGCTCTTCCAACGAGCTCCACCTGCTCTCATGAGGATGTTTTGGCTCTGTGATGCTCGACCGAAGTGATGAGTCTTCCCGGTGGTACCCGGGGATACATGCTTCAGTATTTTTTAGTAGATTCAGTAGAAAGCTTATAGCCAGAGCAAACCAGAAGGCTTAGAATGTCCTTAAGCAATGAAGAATTCCTTTCACTTTATTAGCAAGTGGTAACGCTCTCCTCTCTGCCCGTTCCCCCACCCGAACCTCAGCATACCACCCCTGCACCTCCTGGCCCTTGGCACGACCAATATCCAAGCTCCATGCGATGCATTAGACTGGGATCAGCCGTCACAAGGCAAGGGAGGTGGTGTGTAGCAGCTGCCCAGAGCCAGGGCCGGACTGACTTGGTACGACTGCCTCAGAGCAACTTCCTGGACAGGAACTCAGAAATGACTGTGGAGCTTTTCCCTGGTGGCCACAGGAAGTCCTCATGGCCTGTGGTGAAAGTAATGCTTGCCAGCTCCGAGCTTACGGGACTCTGCATGACTCATGCCAGCCCCCTGTGATTCTGTCGGTAGGAAGCCGGAGGCCGTGGCGATCAAATCCCCTTACTGCTGCAGCTCCTCAGGGGGAGCAGGCTGGAGAAATCAAATTCCTCCCTCAGGGTTTCACCCTGACCGTCCTCAAAAGCAGCACTTTGAAACTAGCTCCCGAGACTCTTGTATGACAACACCCTTCTCTCCCCACGGCTCCTGGGCAACCCACCCCATGACTTCCAAGCTAGCGTATTCTGTCCGCTGAAGTCCACGTCGCTGGACACTTTTTGACCGATAACTCTGCGTGACAACCCTGGCAGTGACAATGCGGGGTGGAGAGCACACAGGAAGGCCTCCACGGTGGAAGAGGCTCTGCAAACGTTGGTTAGCCTCAAGGGAGGACCAGTCCACTATCTCCACGCTTTCCCACAGGTATTTAAGGAGGCTGACAGAAGTACTTCTCTTGAGCGACCCCCAGATCCTGGCAGAACGATTGTTGGGGAGGATTTCACTATGAGAGATTTATTGAACGTTATGGCTCCAAATCCTTTAGCTAAACACTCTGATATGTGGCTGTGTAGTTTTTCCCACTGAAGAGGCAGGATCTGTTCATTTTCCTTGAATCTAGGCTGGCCTTGTGACACCCGGGTCAACAGAATGCCACAGGAGTGGTGAGGTGCCAGTTCTGAACCTAAGCCTCAAGAAGAAGGCTTGTCCGCTTGCTTCTCTTGTGTCTTTGTTAGGACCATGAGAACATGCTTGGGCTATTCAGCTGGACGATGGGAGTCATGTGGAAGAGAGCCGAATCACCTCAGCTGCCTCATCAAAGCCAGCCCAGATCAGCAGACAGCAGCGGGTGAGACAGCCCAGGTCAGCAGGGCTGCCTCACGCCCCACCACCCACAGGAGCAGTAAGTGCTGACCGCCCGGCGCCACTGAGGCTCTGAGAGCTGTGCGTTACGCAGCATTACCATGGCCACAGGTAATGGACACACCCATTTTGAAATTAAAGATGATGTACCCTTTGAGGAATTATTAGAAGCCACTTTCACCTTCAAAGGCAAGGCGTACCTGCAGGTTGCCTCTTCGCCTGCACTGCTCCAAACTGAGTATGTTTCACTGGTCTCCAGCTCTATAGACGTGTTTCAGTTTCACTGTGGATGAGAAGCACAGACAAGAATCTGGCAAAACTAGTCCATGAACCCAAGTCTGTTGCGCTCTAGCCATTGTAAGACCATTGGCCTCCTGAGCTGGAGTCGCTAAACTCTGACACATAAAGACAAATAGAATGCTCTGTTCTACATTTTTAAATATTATGGAGACCAGAACATATAGCAGGGTTTATAAGAAAGACATCAAGCTTCCTGCTGTTTGGTTGTATATTGGGTCATCTATCCTGACAATGATTGAATGAAGCACAAGCAGGGACTTCACTAATGTCCTCTGGCCATTCAAGGCCTGCCATCAATCAGTTCAGCAAGTGTACTTTCTGCAAGTGAGTTTTGTCGCTCAGAGATTAATTTATAGGTGGGGGAAGATATAAACAAGTTGCTTTCAGTTTTCCAGGCAGACACTGCTTTCTCCTCGCTCCTCTTTCTCATCCCCATTCCGCCTGACCCCAGGGCCATGGATCCGTACTCCGTGCCTCCAGGCAGGGAGATCCCTGGAGTTGGTTCCTGGTCCTGTGGGTGCTGGTGGCCTTCCCTCACAGACGCCTCTGTCTCTCTGACCTTGGCGCGAGCAATCAGAATGACCCCTGTCCTGGCTGCAAAGGGAAACCATTGTGCATCTTTGACCGATGGCAGAATATGAACATAGAGATGGAATTCAGAAGTGGCAGCTGAGAGGACAGCAGCGTAGCGCACCCTCTCCTCTGTGCCTCACTGGGGTTTTGGGAGGAGACCGTGATTTTTAAATGAGCATTCATGAGAGAGTGAGCCACACAAAGACAGACTCAGTGGGATCAGCGAAAACAGGGATTTCTTTCTTTCTAAGAGCGATGTGTGGGTCATTTTTCTTATAAGATTGCTGTGATTCAAGTCAAGTCATCTGGCCAAATTCTAAAACCCCGTTCTGGATGAATACAGGATTTATAAACACTTGATATATTATACAAGCTGTAGAAGGTCAGATGTGCCATTAGGCAATTGCATCCTTATAAAATTCAGTTTATAAATTGGGGAGCAAAAATTTCACTGGGAACAGGCTAAGTGCAAGGCTCACTCACGGGAACTGCCAACACCACCCCTCAAAGACAAAAGAACACAGACCCAGAGGACGCCTCTCCACCCAGCAAGTACTTGGGGCTGAGATGAGAGGAAGGCTACTTCCAACATTCCTTCCCCTTGAGGAGTGGTTCTCAGAGGGTGGTCCCCACCCGGCCAGTGGCAGCATCGCCTGGGAACATGATGGAAACACGAATTCCCGGGCCTCCTCCCAGACTTCGGAACCAGAAACTCCAGGGTGGGGCCCGCAGTCTGGGCTGCCACAAACCCTCCTGGGGATTTGGATGTGTGCTCCAGTTTGGGAGCTACAGGTTTGTAAGATACAATCTGCCTCACAAGGTGCACAGGAAATGCCTTTCCTTCCCAAAGAGGCTCAGTCTTTCGAGTCCTGAGACAGCCAGGTACCAGGTAACCTTCTCGCCGGGGCACCTGGAGCGGCACAATGTGCCATTCTCAGGGGAATTAAGGAAAGCGTCAAATGCTTTTCCTTGTCCTGTGATCGAGTCCCCAAGGCCAGGGTCCTTGCTGTCCACAAATCACCTACTAAGCCATTCGGTTACAGCGGCAGCCACATCCTGGAACCGATTTCTCTATCAGTAAAGCAAACTTAAGTTATGCTGTGGTAACAAAACCTGCAAATTCCCTAACTTGGCATAACAAATGTTAATTTCTAAGAGCTCATAATACACCTCAACACAGGTCGGCAAGGGAGCCCTAGCCCACGCAGCCGCTCGTGGTCCCGGGCTGACGGAAAGTCCATCTCCACACTTTTGTGATGACCGCGGCAGGAGGAGGAGGACATGGCGAATGACACACCGGCTTTTAAGGCTTCTTCCTGGAGCTGACACGTTACTTCCACTGGTGTTTCATTGGCAAAGCAAGACACATGGCCAAGCCTAACTTCAAAAGTAGGCGGGTAGCACCCAGAGAAAGAACTGGGGTATCTGAGAACAGCCCGATGACGACTATCCGAGGTTGTGAGTGGACCACCGCACGCATCGGGTGCAAAGCTGGGTGTTACCATTGAAAGAAATGGCAGGGCCAAGAGTTCCCGGTTCTACATTCACTATCTGTTCCTACTAAGCTTCAAGGCTGCAAAATCTACACCCTCTTGACCAAGGAGAACTTCTTTCATCAAAATTTTTCATTTTTTTTAATTAAAAAAAGAGACTACAGTTAATATACACACAGAAAAGCGCACATACTGTGGATATACAGCCTGATGAATTGTCACAAAGCAAACCTACCATGTAGTGACTTCAAGGCTAAATGGCAGATAGTTACCAGGGGCTCCCCAGCCCCTTAGTCACCCCTCCCCTTCCACCACCCCCCCCACCCAATGGTAACATTCTCCTGACTTCCAGCGCCATACTTCAATTATTGTTTACACCCATTCATTCAACAACTATTTGGCAGCCAGGGCCTGGAGCTCCTCAGTCCTGGCAGGCAGTGTCACAACCACAAAAACTGATCTTAGTGACTTCCTGTTGGACAACTGGCTTTTCTGGGGGAGACATGTTTTAGATGGGTTTGGGGGTGGCAATGAGCCCTCCAAACTCTCAGGGACTCAACCTAAGTACTGACTATTGTCTTTATTACCTGTTTATTGAAGCACAACCAGTGTTTCCTAACAGAGCAAATGGATCATTGGCAGATTCTCTTTGCTTCTGACACATGAGAAATGGGGGGCCTGCCCACCTGGGACTGGGGCTCCCACAGCCAACCTTTACACACAGTGTGGAGCAGCCCACACCACCGGGGCGGAGAAGCAGTACCTGCTCAGTATTCTCCCTTCCTCTCCATCACACCCCCTCACCCTCTCATGCAGTTTTAGGGCTGGGCAAACTGCATCTTTCTGGGTTGGGGAATGGGACACAAGTTTTGGCTCAAATACAAGATCGGCGTTTGCTCTTAGGAATATTTCTTCTGTGACTCTCATTACCTGAAAATTAGGGAAATACTTCCCATCCCCTTGTCTATTAAATCATCAAAGATCTTAAGGAGAGGCAGTGGACAGCTGGTTCTTAGAATGCCAGCTCTTCCTCCCAAACATCCTGAAAATCAGACACATCTATAAAGGCATGCACCCATAAAACACGGCATTTTGCTTTCCAGATTCTCTATAGAATCCTTGCCAAAACTCAGGCCAGTTATCTCAGGGACACCATTCCAAGTGCTGACTCTGTCTTTCATACGTCAAGATCTAGTTGTATCTTCTCAACTGCCCCCCAACCCTCCGGGAAATAACCGGTGACTTTGACAGAGAGGGAGTGCGAGTGTGTGTGCGGCTTTGGAACACCCTGGCCGGCGGTCCAGCCACATGCTTGTGTGGTGATCATCTTCAGCAAAATTTACTTTAAATATATTTTTTATAATCAGCTGGCTTCCAAATTACAGCCAGGCTGGATAAGAACAGTGTAAACATATGATTAGTAATTTCCTTGTGGTAGAAAGTAGAATAGTCTTTGGCTAAGGCCCAGGGCTTAAAAAGAATTCTGCTTTCAGTGAAAAAGAAAACAGAAAACTGTCTTTATTTCAAAGCCAAAACAACAGGTCATGCCCTTTTTGCTGTACAATAGCAGTCCGGCTTCACGAAGAGAAGGAAAAAATTAACTAAGGAAAATATCCCAGGAGCTGTCTGCCCGCCCACCTGCCGTTACTCATTTATGGAGCCCCCACCTCCTGTCCCCATAAACACAAAAAAGTGGGTCCCTGGCAGCCACGGTTCCTGGCCTTCTAGAAATAACTACTCCAGGAGATGCAGCAATGCCGCTGAACATGGAGGAACACCACACAAAGATGATGATGGCTCTTTATGTGTCAAAGATAAAAAAAGAGGAAATGTAACATTTCTTGTTTGGTTATGGCTTTCCCCACCCCACCTTGTTTGGCACAGAACACATGGGTAGTGTCTCAGGATCCACGAGGAATGAAATTCTGAGTGTGGGCCACAGGCCACACTGAGAAACACCTGGGATGCTTGGGAGTGAGGCAGATTCCCAGACCTAAAGAATCGGCGTCCTGCGGGGTGGGGCCAGACTCAGCATTTTCAACAGCCCCTTCAGTCAGTTGAATGCATGCTGCAGAGGGGAAACATCCTAATATAAAAAGCATAAAATCATCAAAAAAAATTAAAATATCTCTGCTCACAGTAGGTCCCTGCCCCGCCCCCACCGCAACACACACACAAAAACGATCCATTAGCGTTCAAAGAAAGGTTGTGGTCAGCCTACTCATTACTTCCTTCATAGGAATAACAGCAGTTTTCTTCCCTGATTCTATACGCGAGGGTTATCACACATCTGTGCCATTTCATTTGCTACGAAAGCCAGGCATACAATTATTCTCGTTAGAGGATCAGCAACTCACAGGTCACTTCTTTTTGGCGACTGGTGCTAGACAGTATGTTCTTTCCTTCTGGTAACTTTCTCAAGAAGCAACACTCCCCAGAACCCCCACCCTCTGTAAGTACAGGGGTTAGTCCATTCAGTTATAATAGTGGCAGGACACGTTGTCACTTGTACTTTCTTAACAAAAAATCTCAAAGTTCCCACTGCTCTATTTCATTTGTCTTGGGGTGGCCTTCAGCTTATAAATATCTAGGACAAGGGTGTCTGGGAAAGTGGCTCTCTGTCACCTAAAAACAGCCTTCTGTTCCCATAAGCCAGAGAACAAAACCAGGGGTCTCCAACTCCTACAGTGGCCTCACGTGGAGACCCTGCCCAGGTGTCCTGCTGCAAATGCCTTTGTGGACTGGCGCCTCAGTAAACTGCAGCCATACCAAGGGAGCAGCAGGTTGATTTTTCTAGTGTGCCAACATCCCAAGATAAGAAGCATTCTCAGTGCCCAGTGCTAGCAGAGTAAACAAGGCACAAGCCAGCATGTTACCAGAAGTTAGATATGTATTGAATAAAACCTCACTCTACGATAAAACAAGCACTTTTCTCTTGCAAAATTGAGCACCAGAAATCTGAAATGAAGCCCGCAGATGGAAGAATTCATTTTCTCAGACACTGACAATATTAATGCCTTCCTTTCTCAAATGGAACAGAATTCCCAGGACCACAAACCCCCTGAGATACAGCCTTCCTTGCTCAAAAGGCATGTTATGCCATAAAGGGGCAGAACACTCACGGCCCCACTTCTCTTCAAGCACAAACACTTTTCTGCTTTAATTTATTGTGCTATTTCAGGTCTGAAGGAACTTGGGCTAAATAACTATCTGAAGCAAAATTTAGCCCCAGCCCCAGAGCTAGCAGATCTGTCCTGGGAGGGAAAGAAATGCTCATGACTCTGGGTAGCAGTGACCTCACTTTCATGGTTCGTGGAAGAAGACTGTCGGCCGCGTGGTACCGGGTGGGCACGTTACTGCCCCAAGCCGGCTGGAATTCCCAATGCGGCTTTTCCTAGCTGCTCCCAGTTCTTCTCTAAAACGCTGAAACCTCTGAGCCCTTAAAACAGGCTCTCCAGTGCAAGCATTGTGAAGACACACGGAAAAATCTTTACTCTCTTTCTTGAGCTCAGTGAGGAAAGAATAAATGAAAGGAAGGAAGGAGAAGAAGGAAAGAAAAAAGAAGGGTTAAGGAAAGCCTCTGGTATTTCTCCAGGGCACCTGGCTCTCACAAACGGCTGGGGGGAAAATTCGCCACCAGCCACTGAGCCCAAACCCCTAGCTGGCATTCTGGCTGCCACGCTTTTCATTTCGTTAATGAGATGGACTCAATCCCCTCTGCTTTTCCAAAGGGACTTGAAAACAGGTGCTGCTGGGCCAACAGCGCACTGAAATAAAAGGTCTGTCGGCCTTCATCTCCCCTCTCTCAGCACTGCAGGTTTCAGCCGGTTCACCCAGCACCCAAGGTAGACTCAAGGACTAGTCCATCTGCACCTGAGAAGAGGTCACTCATTGGCTCTCCTTGGAGACTACCTGTCTGATGAACTTTTGCCTAATAAGATCTTACATTTCAGACTCCTGACGGGCACCATGAGTACTGAGCAGAGCTGTGGGAACAGGGCTGTGCTCTCAGAGGCGGTTGCCCCTTGTTGGAGCGCGAGACCAGTGGACCGGGTGCTTCACCCGCCCTGCACGATCCATCCATCAGTTTTTGCTGCCACTGCTGTAAGTCAATAGGATTGGGACAGACGGCTGTCAGAGATGAAGCAGGGACAAGCAAAAGGGCTTAATGCAATTTTATTTTGAAAATATGGCAAGAGTCTAAGGCACTTCAAACATTTAAAAACATGTAAGACCAAAGTACATGTGACATGGTATAAAGGAATCCATAAATACGTGGAGAACTACACTATGTTTCTCTAGAGGCAAATGTATGGCCAGTTCCTCTAACACAATTCAACCTTTACCATTAGATACAGAGTTGTGCAATTATTAATAAAAATATGGTAATGTTACTTGCAGTTCTTCATGTCTTTAATTACCATGGAATATAAAAGTTGACAATACTGTGTCAATTTTATGTAGATGCCTTTTATATAAAAAGTCATGTAATACATCCACCTACATAAAACCAACTGAAAAGAGTTCCTTTGTAAGCTTATACTTTCTGAGAGTTCCATCTTTTATTTTTGAACCAGAAACCTACCGACCCAGGCCCAAGCTGATGATCAAAGTCATCTCAACTTCCTTTAAAATGATAAAAACAAAAGAAAAAAAATGCCACAAAATGATCCTGGAATGGACTTTTTGAAGAGCTTTCCAATGGTTCCACATTTAGTAGATATAAATACTTGGGGAAATTGTAAAAACACCATGCCGATGAGAATCTGACACTTCTTGGCAGCGGTTGGGAGTGGAGAGGAGGAATAGAAGTTGCTCGGGTCGGGTTACAATTTCCTACGACTGTGCGTAACGGAGCA